>JAHLMK010000011.1:1200000-1726559 GCA_019915135.1 Strobilurus pachycystidiatus
TAGTCGAGGAACTGCGTCGCTGCCAATGCTCTGCACTCCACCTGAAGAATGTCTCGGAGCTTGGTCAAGGTTGTGATGACGCAAGGAGCGCGCTTCGTAGGATCGCTTTGCCCTTGCAGTCCTTCCGGTGTCAGGACTGTTTGGCCTTCCCGATCATGCAAGACTGGACCGTGGCATGTCTGCAAGAGTCTTCTTTGACGCGCTTGCACATCGATGAACCAGAGGATGTGCTTGCTTCACTCCTTCCTCGCCTTGTTATCCCGCATCTTCATAGTCTCGCGATTGGACCATACCCTGGCTCCTGCCGCGCCAGTGCTTTGGTCGGGTTCATAAACCGACATCCTTCCATTCATGTTCTAGATATAGATGTCGATCTACGGCCAGAGGAACAGCCTATTGAGCCGTCGAATCTCACACCCGTCAATCTCCCGAAACTCCAGCAGCTAGTCGTCAAGGACGCCTGGGCACGCATGTTCCTATTCTCCCCTGACGCTTGTCCGTCGCTAAAGAATCTTACAATCGAGCACAAAACAAAAACCGACATACATGTCGACGACTATCAGGAACTCTTCAAGCTCATAGCGGCGCACAAGCGTCTCTATTCAGTCAATCTCCCCTTACTGGACTTGGCCCACACAGACGGCTGGGTGAATCTACCCCAGCCCAGGTCTGAGATGTCCATGGTTCGCATCACCGAACTACGTGCATCGGCGTACTCTCCGCCCCAGCTTTCAGAGGCCATCCGACAACGCTTATTTGCCATTGTCGCTTTATTTCCTGCGGTCATAAAATTCCGGCTTGGGTTGAATCTCAGTGTTCTCGAAGCAGGGGGCGAAGATGAATTTGCGCTTCATATAGCCAAGAAATGCCCGAATATGAAGAGAATCGACCTGGGTCTGTTCGGTAGTGAGTATGCGGTGTTGAAAGGAAAGGACGGAACAAATTTGTGAGTTTGATCGCTCCCTTGTCCTCAACGCAGTCCCAGACTTATCCCCTTTGCAGTGTTCAGAAAGACAAGTCAAGACACGGCTGATCAATGGACATCATCACAACACAAAAATGCCACTCTAGTCGGTTGGGTTGTCCGCCTTTCTCCACCCCGTATCCGAATGTAGCAGAGCAAAGCTGATGTGCTCCCTCAATTTGATACCACATTTGATGCTAAGTAGTGTGTGGCGCCCCAGTGGCTGTGAGATATTAGATAAGATTACTGCTGGACTTTGCACAGCCACTTCGGAGATGAACGTCAAACTTTGACCAGAACTTTGACCACACTTCTTTCCTTACTTCCTCCCTTCCCTATGTCACTTTCCACTGTAACTTTACTGACACTGGCATATTTCTTGCTACTGACAACATCTTTTGCAACATTCACTGTTCATTCGAGGTCATTTTCGAGAAAGATGGTCCGGGTGGGATTTGCCATGTGGGCGCCGGATTGCCGTCCATCGATCTGAAAAAGGGGATGTTTTTCGTCTTTCCTTCCTGAACACCTTCTGCCCGAAAGATACACACACTCTGATTACTCCCGGACGTGGGGCACCCGTTGCCTAGGCTAGCCGCGACCGAAATTGCGACATCTGACATTACTCAGCGCGGTATATAATCACACATCGGGTTTGCGGATTTTCTCTTTTCATCTCAGTTCGCCCCCACCATCCCAAGCAAAAAGATGGCAGGATTGCCCATGGACCATTTCCTTGCGCAGCAGCGCCCGACGAGCTCTGTCGTGCCAGGGGCCATTGATACCACCACACTTGCGGCACACGATTTCGATGTCGATAATAGAACGGGATTCATGCCTCCTCATCCGCCGCCCGCGCGGCTGCCGGCAGCTTGGGAGCCATGGGAGGCCTTACTGGACGACGCACAGCGACTGCGACTGCAGCTTGGTGCCAAGGCGGATTTAACTGACGTGGCGAAAGAGGAGTCAGAGCGGTGGCGGGCTGGGGTTCGGCTGGTGGGTAATCTTACCTGGCAGCGCGTCGCCGGTGTTCATCCCCGATTTCGCATAGCTCCCGGTCCTCCCCATCACGGATCTCGTCAATTCAGAGGTGCTTTTGCGGCGCGCACACCACGTCCTCGCGTGGGTGATGCACTTCTATGTCCACTCGCTCCCACCCACGCCGTCCGAGGCATCTATTGCCATACCCCGTCCTGTTACGATACCCCTCCTCCAGGTGTCGCGTCACCTCCAGATGCCACCTGTTCTCACCTACTCGGACGATGTTCTGTATAATTGGGAACGCCAGGTTGACGATCAGCTTCGGTCGCAGACCACATTTACGGGCACTATCGACGAGCAAGAGTTCTACCTCACCTCTGCGCGCATCGAGCTCCGGGGCGTTGATGCCCTTGAGATCATGCGGTCCACCATGGACGAGGCGTTCGTTGGAGACGATATTGCTGTGAGGCGTATCACGCGATACCTCCACGAGATGGCAACGGTCATCGACGAGCTCAAAGTCCTACTCCTGAAGGTTCGGGAGCGGTGCGACCCGCTTGTGTTCTACGACGAGATCCGGCCGTGGTTCCGCGGCAGGGAGGACAAGGAATGGGTGTTTGAGGGCCTGGAGGAGAGTGGGTGCCCGTATCCCTCAGAGCTGTCTGGTCCCAGTGCGGGGCAGAGCTCGCTCATTCACGCCCTGGATATATTTCTCGGCGTGGCGCAATACTCTCACTCCGATGTGATTACGGGTGGGGAGGGGAGGTCAATATCTTTCCTCGAGCGCATGCAGGTGTATATGCCGCGCCACCACCGGAATTTCATCAACCACCTCACTGCGAATCCGCGTCCGTTGAGGGAGATGGTCATGAACCGCGGAGATGCGAAGCTGCAAACAGCGTATAACGCGGCGGTCGGGTCTTTGAAGGCGTTCAGGGATTCGCACATCGTCATCGTTACTTCGTACATCATTAGCCCAGCGGCGCGGAGGAAGAACAAGCAAGAGCTGGCGGAGGCGCCATTGAAGGGGACCGGCGGCACGGAGCTCTCCAAATTCCTCAAAGACGTGAGAAATAGCACGCAAGGCGCGATTCTATCCCCGTGAAAGTAACAATGTATCATTATTTCCCAATGTATGTATTTCTATGTGTTACTTTCAGATTGTCTCTCGCTGCACTACTAGATGAGTTGGCCCCTTTGAGCTTCTCAGGTTATCCATCGGCTTACTGTGGCGTGGTCTGGAGAACATTTGTTCGGCTGCCTCGGACCGCCCGTCCGGGCCTCAGCGTGTTCCCGAGGACCCGAACGACTTGCACAAGCTTGCACCCGAACCATGACAGTGCCGTGGCCACCTTGTGCTTTGCTGAACGCCGTCGCCCTCAAAGAAAACTTACGGCACATGGGGCTTGGGATCATTGCGTACAATGGACCACTCCGAGCCAAGTCTCGCCTAGCAACGTGTCATGGCATGCCTGGTTTCAACGAAATCACCATCTTTTCTCGAAGCCTGAAGTCACCAAAATGCGATCTCAGCCCTGATCTCCAGACATGGACTTGGCCACTGGTCCGAACTGTGTTAGGATATAGACTTGCTGTCAGAGCGCGACGAAAAGGTGCGATTCGGGTGTCATCTTGGAGAGAAATATATGCTAATGAGTCTTATACAAGCTAATCACCTCTGCCGAAGCTAGTACTACCGATCAGTCTCCATCCATGGCGCATGTACCCAACGTTCCATATCACAACCAGAAGCGTTCGTCGAGCCTGGCAAATGAAAAGTTTTCGGCGGGGCTTTGACTTTGAACTCTCGGTGTGTAAACCCACATAGGCAATAGCTGCGGGACTGACGCTCATGCCTTGATGCGTTATATTTGTTCAGTCTCTTCAAGACAGATAGTCAATGTACGTGGTGACGAACAGGTAAGTGCCATGTAGTTTGACTCACCATACTCGCCTCAGGCTCTCACTTCTACATCAACTTACGGTTTCACTTTACGCGCCGTATATGGTTTTCAATGGGCTCGGGCCTGTTCGCTCTACAATATTTGCCCTTTCATTGTACCTCTCTGGCTTCGGCTGCGTGTCTTTGATTCTACGTACATATGTGACAAAACGCATAACCATGTTTTCAACATGTACATCCGTGGCAGAAGGAAAAGGTTTTGCGTTCCCCTTATCCTTCCTCTCATAGCCTTACTCACGGAGTCTGGTTTAGTGTCGTAGAACCTCACGGCATTGTTGCGAAAACTTGAGAGACTTGTAATTGCTTCGCAATGGCGTGCTTTTCTTGTGCTCTTTCGATCCCATATCTGGCTAAAATGGTGCACGCCTGGCCAATCGCCCTACCACGCCCATCCCCCTGCATAGCCGCATAACCCTCGTCCTCCACGACAAGAACCATCAGACCTATTCCATGGACAAGATATACGTGCTATACGCCCTCATTTATCAACGATGTTTCTCCATCGAGGCATCTACGGGTTTGTCTCGGGTATCAATCGTCGCTCGAAGATACTTAAGCTACCTTGACCCGCTGCGGGGCCTTTTATTGCTCTTAAATGTCACGATAGCACGTTTGGTCGATGTGGTTGATGGCGTTCAACTGTTGTGACTTGCCTGCATTCCCATTCCTCGTGGCTAGTTCGGGATAAAGTTCGGGATCAAGTGCTATCCAGCTCACGAAGCCATACAGGATGTGTTCTACGTGCGTCTCTCGTGACTGGTCCGATTTTAGAACCGGAGAAATGAGTCTGATGCACTATTCACGGTCTGTACGTTTCGTTCAAAAGCCCCAAAGATTCGACGCTTCACTGCTGAAACTTCATAGGGATGCTGTCATTCGACATGACCTCTGGAGCGATTGTCCTGCTCTACCTCGGGGTCTTCGTTGCTGCCGATGTCACCATTTATGCGCCAGGCAGCGGCAATCTCGCATCTGGCTGGGAGAACTGGTCGTGGTCTTCCACGTTTGACTTTGCCTCAACTGCCGGCCCAGGAGGAGTAGAATCCATCTCCGTCAACACGACGGCTTACGGGGCTCTTTCCACAGTGGCCGAGACCCCTTTCGACAACAACTATGCTGGCCTCCGGTTCGACATTTCCGGCGCACAACCAGATGTCTCGCTCTACTTCTCGGTTTCCACAAATTCTGACACGTCTCCATCCTTTCCCTTGTCTTCTATAAGCACCTCTGTCACTGAAACCGCCTTCACGACGATCACGGTGGATTTTAGCAACTTGCCCGGTAACAAAGGCGTTCTCGCCACTGATACCTGTGAGTACTTGTACCACCGGCATATTGTAAATCGAACTGACCAACCATCCTTTGTTAGGGGACCGCATTAACTTTCAAGGGGGTGCGAACGGGGCTTCATACTTCATCACAAACATTGTACTCGTTGACGGTACGTGCTTCTCGGTTGACAAGGAGTGCCTTTCCTTATGTATCAGAGATCATTGTGACGCCGTTAATCCTTTCCGCCGAGCCACTGGCGAACAATCTGCTCGCTGTTACCTCTCAGGGAGATGTCGACTTCTCTCAGCTGTCGGTCACGCTCAACGGTGGAGGTGTCACATTGAACAAGTCTGCCACTTATTCTCCTTCGGACACTCCCTCCCAGACGATCACGTATTTCACCCTGTCAGAACCGCTATCTGCTGGCTCCCTCGTAATCACGGCTGGCGTCGATACCACGTTCAACTACACCATTCCTGCACTCCAGTATGGAACTATCAACATCGGCAACACGAAACCCATATCTCCTTCAATTTATGGCGTAAATTTTCCTACGGACGCGAATTACATCAAACTTCTGGGCGTCACGGTGAGCCGCTGGGGCGGCAACGCCGTCACAGCTTACAACCCGAATGGCACCTTCACGAACGCAGGCAATGACTGGTACTTCGAGAACCGTGTCGCCAGTCCAACAGCGGACCCTTTCCTGCAATTTGTCTCTGAGGCAGGTAGCAAAAGTTTCTTCACAATTCCCGCGTATGTCCACGACTTGTTCTGCGATTATCATCAGATGACTGATCGAGTCTGTGCATAGTCTCGACTGGGTCGCCAAGGACAGCACATCGTACTCTTATTCTCGTACAGTCTATCCTGGTAGGCTTCTCCAGGCATGTTGACTGTCTTTGAACTATCACGTAGACCAGCAAGCATACGATCCCTATAATAGCGATGCCGGTGATGGACTTTTCCCAAATGGATCCTGGGTCACGCCACCGCCACAAAGCAATGCGTACACCCCATGGAACACATCCATGGCGGCGTCAATGCTGAAGGCGATGCCAATCAAGCCAGACATTGTCGCAGGCGAGTCGTCTACGCTTCGTATCCAGTGGAGCGATTAATCAGCAATCCACTTCATGTAGTTGACAATGAGATTGAGATCGCGTCAAACACCCATCAGGATATGCATCCTGACCCCCTGGGCTACGACGAAGAGCTTGCACGTGTCATAGCCACCGCCAGTATGGCCAAAACGACTCTTCCCGATGTCGAAGTTGCGGCGCCTTCTACCTGCGCCTGGTGGTTTTGTAAGTCACTCCATATTTTATATCTTATCTTACCTAGTTCTCCCGGATCCTAGACTGGACAAGCGAGATTGGTTACACCGACAATGCTGCTCACAATAACCAGGACTTCCTCCCATGGTTCCTGACCCAGATGAACGAGGCCTCGACTAAAGCTGGAACGCGTCTCCTTGATTACCTAGACATACACTACTACTTTGCACCAGACACAAGCGCCAACGATGCAGCTGCAAAGGCTTTGAGGCTCAGGATGACTCGGTCGTGGTGGGGTACGAGTGCCGTCGTCCCAGTGGCTCCTTGACTAACGATATGCTCTCGCAGACCCGGGCTATGTCGACGAATCATGGATCGGGACATCCGTGCCTGCTCAGTGGTCCGAGCCAAACCCAAATGCTGTCTGGCTCATTCCGCGCATGCAACACCTCATTCAGCAATTCTATCCTGGCACTAAGCTTTCCGTGTCAGAATGGTCGTCGACCGACGACACTGACATCACCGGAGGCCTCGTCACAGTCGACTCTCTCGGTATCTTCGGGGTGTATGGCCTGGATCAGGCTACTTACTGGTCGCAGCCCGACCAGATGGGTCCCATTGGGCTGGCGTACTGGCTTTACCGAGGGTATGTGCAATCCTCCCTCCATTCTCATATCAGCAATATCAAACAAACCTCAATTATGCAGAAACGGGACGTACTTTGGCAGCAAGAGTGTTCAGGTGAACCTGGCTTGGGACTATTCGAGCACCCTCGGTGTCTACGCCAGCACGTCCGATGGTAAGAAGGTGACAATTGTCATCGTCAACAAGGATGTCGCCCCGATCAACCTCGCTATCTCGAACATTCCCGCCGGCAAGTACTTCCTCCGCCACTTTGGTGGAGCTGCAGGCGTGGCCAAATGGCAGGTAGGTTCGCGTCGTTCAATTCTCGTGCTGTTTGCCTTACGGCTCTTGCAGACGACGATAAGCATCTCGGAGAACAGCAACTTTGTCGTACCATCGTATACGGCCGTCTTCTTCCAGCAGCAATGAGAAAGTTCATGTTCTTTGGGGTATATTCTTCGAGGATATGAGAGCTATATGGTACTCGCACAAATGAAAACTTGAACACACCGCAATCTTGGGTGTTTCCAGGTCAATCCTGTACTACGCTGTTTCGCTTCCTTGAATTCTGAACATCATTCCTGTCTCTTTGGAGCTGATTATACCCTTTCTTCCAACCCCCACCTTCCAATCCAACGATATACACTGTTGGGCGCAAACATCAGGGAACCGTTCCGTGGTAGCAAGACGAAAGCTAGCTGCACATACCCTAGTAAGGATATTACAGAGATTGATCATGTGATAAATCATGGTCGAACGTCCCGGAGGAACTTATCGTAGAGCTCTCCACACCGTTGGGATAATATGTGCGCCTCCTTCTCGTACTTTGGCCAAAAAGATATCTCGGTAACCTCGGCCCTAGGTCGACCCCAGCGGTTATTCATCGCTTCGAATATCGTTGGATGGTACTCGTTGGACCTCAAGGGATTGATGGAGGAGAGCGGCGTAAGCATGGAAGATATAGCTGACACCGCAGACAAGTATGGCAAGACGAGGATGTACTTAAATCCAAGCCAGCGGCCCTACATACGCATTGACTTCATGTTGTAAGGTTTCACGAGAAAAGAACGTACAAGATAGTTGATTGGATTCTGAAGAGGCCCGGTGATAGGACTCAAAAGGGCGGCCGATATCTGAGTGGTGCAGATACCTGGGTGTATCACGAGATGGCGAGGAGCAAGAGGCGTTCGTAAAGCCTCTTGGTCGAGCACTGCGCCCAGTAGCTGTATCTCGAACTTGACAAGCTCGTACGGCCGTCGTGTTTCAATCAACTGCCAATCATTCAGGTCGAACCCAGTCGAGAAGGCGTTCATGGAACTGGTCCAAATAACTCGGGAGCCATGAGAACACTTCAGTAATGGTGTCACGGAACGGAACTGTTTTGGTGTCAGAATTCTAATCCAACGCGTCGAGGAGGAAGGGCTTGCCATAACGTAGTGCGAAAACAAATTCGTTTGAAACATCAAGCCCAGCCCATCGCCGCTACGTTGACCAGTAAGGGATGTGTTGTATATCGGCCTCACAGTTACGTTGAGCGGGTCCGTCAAGACTTGTCGCACGAACAACCCCCAGTCTATCTTGTCATAACTAGCAAATCCGGCATTGAAGACCAGATGCGAGAGGTATGGATAGCTAGAAGGGAAGATGAGCATCATCTTCTAGTAAAGACTATGACATTGTCGCTGTGCGCACCTTTTCGAGACACGGCTTGCGAACTCAAAGACGCTAGTCACACTCCCCAGGTCGACAAGGCATATGTCAATTTTCAGATTGAGCCTGAACGTCTCTGCATGTTTGTCTATGCTCTGTTCGCGTTCCGTACGACCTTGGATGTGGGCGTCCAAGCTTGCGTATAAGGCTTTTTTCGCGGTTTCGGCGCGTTGGAGGCTCCTGCAGGCCATGATGATGGTAAGACTCTCGCATGGGAGGGGTATCGTGTCTAGCGGTGTTTGCGAGCTCTCTGGTATGTTGAGCAACTCGAGGTCGGGCGGGGTTGCATAGGCAAGTTGATGCAGAAGCCGCTCGCAGATTGCGTATCCGACGCCACTGTGGCAGGCTGAGTAAAGAGGAGATTACGGGATTCTACTGGGCAAGAACTTACCTATTCGCACCAGTGACGACTATTATGGGCCGTGAAGATGAAGACATCTTGTGTTGGGGATGGTAAGGGGTGGTGTAGGTTTCAAGTAAACGAGACTTTTTGCCGCTACATCGTACGACACATCGCCCGACGGCGGCAGCCTGCAGGAACGTTCCTGGACCGTTCGGAGCATCATTGAACTGTATGGGCCAATGGGTAAGTTAAGCTCGGTTAATAGTCGATTCGTCTTTGATGGTGGAAAGTAAGAGAACAGAGTTGATCAAGGTACAATGTAGTCTGTCAATGATATGCGCTCTTCATTGACTTGTCTCCTGTTAGCATCATCTAACAATTAGAGCTGAGAGCGAATTCAAGGCATCAGATCGGCGCGGCTCATGTCCGCTTTGACCACCGATGCGAATACATAACATGGACGATATTACTGCAGACTGTCTGTGAGACTACCCCACGGCCAAGCTTCATATGTCGGCAAAGCCTTGCCCATCATGTATCTGCTCGACGTGCTCGGGATTGAGGTCCCTGAACCAGGAGCAGTCATGAGAGCGTCTTAGAAGAGAAAAGGATCTGGGCTGAAGAACTCAAAGTACCAACCGACGGGGCTGCCTAGTGCTATGCGCCAAGAAGTGCAAGTTCAGCGCAGGGATATAACTCGAGTCAGAGACATCCGATGAACGTCCAGGCAGCTCGAGAGCCGCGGGTGTACTTCAGTGAACAGCGCACCGAGTCGACCGTACATGGGTCAGATGCTCTCCGACTGTGACCACCTACGACTGATATGCCGACTAGTCATTTGACACAGGTCACTGTCTGTTTAGTATGGATGGATGATCGCTTAGTGAATATGTGGCGGGCAAGAACAGGCGGGACTGAACCAACTGGACAAGAGCTATGTTCGAGACGAATACAAGGTTGCAAGCGAAGAGACCATCTATCATACTTTTGCGACCGCGGGCTTTTTCTACACGACGAATGAGCAAGATATGAGGACGTAGAACGATAACTCACATATGCCACAGCGTCAAAGTTGTAATTAATCCCAGCGGCCTCTATTTTTCTCTTCCTCTTGTTTTGCCGGCTTATTAGCCTATCAGCAACATCGGCCTGTTGTTCTTCCGTCCGAGTCTATAAAAGAGATGTTAGACACAGAAGTGAAGCAAAGAGATCTGGCGAACCTTGTTGTGTTGTAGACGTACTAGACGGTCCTTGGGTACGACTCGCCACTTCCGGTTGCTCCCCACCCACAGCTGGGGGTGCACTTCGTCTTTTGGTATCACTTTGCAGCGAAGGATGTGGCCCATGAGGAGGTAGTTGTCCATTGTTTCAGAGACAATTTGTGCGACCGAGGCCGAGTCGAATTCGAGGAATCCGTAATGCTTCGATGCTCCGGTCTGAGTTTTGTTTGTGAGACATAGTTCGAGGGTAGGAGACAAAGCATACCCTCTTATTCCGAGAGACTCGTAGACGAGTTACATTGCCGAATTGAGTAAAGTAGGCTTTGAGCTGGTCTTCGTAGAAACCGTGCGGTAGGCGGCCAAGATATATAACGCCACGCTCCTCTTGCTGAGTCTTGTTATCAACCTGAAGATTTCAAGCATTTGGATAACACACCTGTGTTCGCTTCATCTTAGCCTTTTCCAGCTTGCGCTTCACCGTCGCATCATCCTTGGCTATCGTGGGCAGCTTCGATACGTCAACCGGCGGTGCATCAGCGTCAAGATCGTCGTCGTCGTCGTCGGAAGAGTCTTCATCTTCGGACGAAAGACCATGTATAGGAAGTTCAATCTCGCTCTCCTCATCACTCGCCGCCTCCACCGGCGTCGGTTTGGCTGGGGCGGCCTTTGATTTCGACTTTTTGGCGGCTTTCTGAGAAAGCTGAGAGGGCAGCATTTTGTTTGGCGGGAAGGAGATGAGCGTCGAAAAAAAGATCAATCAAATGGCGGCCACGTGCGACAAGGAAATGGGTGACGTCACGGGATTGCATCTTGCATCTTCACCATGAACTGTCTCCGCCGCGCTGCTCTCTCGCGCGGTGCTCTCCAGCGCCAGCTGCATGCGTCTGCCACGCGTCTCGAAGGCAAGAAATGGCACGGCCTGACGAATATGCTGGCCGACGACACGCCACCACCCGTCCAGGTCCGCACCATCAAACCGAACGGCATCCAGCTCGCGGACGGACTTATGATTCCCTCCTCCTGCATCTTTCTTGAAGGGGAGGTCTTTCTCTGGGATGTACCGCAGAAGCTATGGGACGGCTGGGGCAAAGAGCATTTCCACATCTTCGATCTTGTTTCACCCAAACCTGGTCAGCCTCTTTCGAATCATCCGCATACGCGTGCTCACTTGCCGCCACAGAAATTCTCCTTCTTGGCACTGGAGTCAGGCTCTCGCAGCCCCCGCCTTCCATTCGGGCGTATCTCAATGGCCTGGGTATACAGGTTGACGCAATGGACACGGTCTGTCATTCAGCGCGTAACGTTTTCGTCATTCTCACATATCTCAGAGAAATGCATGTTCCACTTACAATTTGTTAGCAGAGGAAGGGCGCCGTGTTGCAGCCGCATTACTGCCATTAACACCACAGACTTGGCAACGAAAATGAGAATCGCTCTAGCACATGTCGCAGTAGAAACCTTCGCAACTGCCAAACATGGCCTCGAAGCCTCAGTGGCTGTCAAATGTCTGTCACACAACCTCTTTAGTCTCCTTCCTTGGACTGCTTTCTCTCGTATCGGCTCGAATTCGCCCATCATCGTCACTTCGTATCATGGTTGGCAGAGAATGTCCGGCTTGCTGCTACTTCGCAAACTGGTCGGACACAGGAAGAAATTGAACCTCTTTTAATGTATTTGCCATCATAGGCTACTCGCCGAATTTCCCACCGTGGCTGAGGAGAAAAGCGCAGAGTACCGCGGGGGGAGAAGTCTTTGGGCGCTTAGGTTGGGGATCCTGACGGGTGATCTGGACAAAAAAAGTTTCGTCTCTGTCCTTGTTCCACCTGTGGACTAGATGAACCTCGCCGCAGACGCAGACTGCGTAGCCTCCGCGCCGCACTATCCTCATTGAAACTTACAGCACGCAGGCCGATGAGAAGGCCGACTTTTCGATTCTCGACGTCCTCGAGGGAACCCGAATATACGACGACGACTGTCTTTGAGGCTGCTCGCACTTCCCCCGCGGCTTTCCTGGAATCAGGCCCCGCTTCAATCAGGCTTCATAAGGATTGTGCTTTTGGAGTAAGGACGGCCGAGACCTTCGCCTCGTTGTCGTCGCGCATACTCTCACACACCTCTCACACGAATTTCATTACGGTGGCGACCGCTCATGTTTGGCATCAGCTGCGCATGCTCGAGATGTTTTTCCTTTTGAATCGCCTTGACAGCAGGCATCTGCTACAAGCCCAACCAACAGGACAGAGAGCGGCCAACAATCACAACGTTGCGTAAATGCTCGATGCAGACACGAATCATCTGATGGTTTCGACCCAGTTCGTCTCGGTATGCATGCGTCATCGTGTGATTTCTTCGCATTCCGACTGATGCCAGAGCATGACTGCACCGTGCCCTAGTCCCGACGTCGCATGCTATTGGGGCTTCGGTGATGCACTCGGACCTTCAGCCAGGCGACGGGCTCCCAAGGTGGCGACGAAAGACCAATGGAAAGATCTGGAACTGCGCGAACACCTGGCCTACACGGAACCATTGGCATCACAGTGACGTACAGAATTCCCACATCTTGTGAGGGAGCATAAATAGCAGTCCATATATAAAGCCATGTCGACGTCTTCGTTGTTCTTCTTCCACGACATCGAGCCATTTGCCGTTCCATCACACGATGTTTGCCCTCCGTGTCGCTGTCCTCTCTCTTGTCGCTGCTGTATTTGCACTCGACATCCAGAACCCTACGGACACCGTTCACTCGTCCTCCCCCCTCACCATCACCTGGACCAGTTCGAGTAGCGACCCCGTCTTCAGCATAGAGCTCGTCAACACTGTTTTCAATAAGCAGTTTGCTATTGCAAACAACGTCCAGCCCACGCTGAATACTCTGACAATCAACTTGCCTGTAATCCCTGCTGGGTAAGTCTTACCTGCTGTGGCCATGGTTTGTTTGACTGACGAACGTCGTGTTTCAGGTCTGGTTATACGATCCAATTCGTCAACATCACGAACATCAACGACGTTTTCACGCAGACATCATCATTCTCTGTCGAGAATGCAATCTCTTCGTCTGTGTCATCCACTTCTGCTTCGACTGGGAGTGGGAGTGGAACCGCCACTGGAAGTGTTACTTCCACCGCCACGAGCGTAACTTCGTGCGTGACCTCTTTCACTCTCGGACTCGTTCTATATGGCTAAATTCTGGTGTAGCACCGCAACTTCCCCCGTTAGCTCCGGCAGTTCCACGGGGACGTCTAGCTCTAAATCTGGATCCTCATCTGGCAGCTCCAGTGCAACTAGTAGCGCTCCCAGCGGATCTAATACTGCTGGCTCGAATGCGGCGGTTGGTCTCACGTCGTCGACAGCTGCCGGCTTGCTCGCTGGCCTGTTGGCATGGATGACTCTTTAAGCTCATCTCAAAACAGACAAGGATATTTGTGTTTACGTTGGACTACCTTCCCATAGCCGCATGGACCACGGTGTACACGTACATTCATAGTTATCATACCTCATCGACGACCAAACTTTACTTACTGCGCACGCTTTCTTCTTTGACCTGCATCGATTTTGTTGATATTTGCCATACTATTTTCCAGTTTGCTTTGACAATTGCATGTACATCGACCCCGGACCATTCAAGCTTTCGAAATTTGCGACGGAATATTCGCCAAGTAAACGCCGTTACCGCGGAAGGAAATATGGCACGGGATTTTGCGTTCCCGAGTCGATCATTCTTTTGATCCACCCGATCCCCGTCTGGCCCTTCAAAAGCTCTCTCACGCAGTTTTGCTTCCCACCACGACGTTCTTTCAACGACACACACCAGCAGAAAACAACAACATGCTTGTCCTCACCGCCCTTTCCCTCGCGACTTCCGCCTTTGCGCTCTCAGTAAACACGCCCACGGCGACCATCCATTCCTCGTCCAACACGACCATCACCTGGACGAGCAAAAGCGGCGACCCCGACTTCAACATCTTCATCTTCAAGGACATTTTCAATACCCGCTACGCCATTGCAAACAATGTTAACGCGTCGCTGGATGCTATAACTCTCGAGCTGCCCGCTATTCCCGTCAAGTAAGCGTTCTTTGTGGCGTTTACTCATGCATCCTACTAACTCGTCTTGTAGTAGCAGCTATGTCTACCAATTCACCAATATTACAAACGACACCGATGTATACGCACAGTCATCGGGGTTCTCCATCGCGGCGGCGTGTAACGCCACTGACAGCAGTTGCGACTCGTGAGTAGTGCCCGTCTCATTACATATTGAGATAGATGTTCATTGCTCTCGGCATGTGCAGTACCTCCTCCATTTCTCCCACCAGCGCCTCTGCCACTGCAACCTCTCCTTCCAGCTCGGGGGGTTCGTCAGGCTCAGCTTCTAGCACCTCGTCTACCGCGGCGTCTACGTCCGGCAGTAACGGCGCAGTTTCCCTGGGCGTGTCTGGTGCCCTCAGTGCCGTGGCTGGCCTGCTTGCCTGGATGGCGCTGTGATCTGATAGAAGGTCACTTCTGATTTGTAGTATCATTGTTTCCATGGACCCTGAAGCTTCAAGTGGTGTAGTGTTTTGTTGTTGTTGAACATTTCTGTGATTACCTCGCGCATTTCTCTCCTTATTAACCCGCCTTTGTATCGCGCTGAACATAATACCCATAGTTCATAGCCTCTGTTGCGTTGTTGTATGTCGTATGGTGTAATTCATCTCACACTCGTTTCAATTCTTCATGTCCAACAGTCCAATGAGTCTTCGATCTCAATCCCACGTCATGTCGACCATGATGTGATGGAACTTGAAGATGAGGCTCAGGTACAACGAAGAAAAATCGTAAGATTGCTTGTGGTAAGCAAAGGTGATGGATACACAAGGTGACAAGTAAGTAGACTGTATGCAAAACACGACAAGAAACGTGATGGTATCGTTGTAATAAATGTTAATGATATCAGGAATGTGCGTGCGCCGCCTCAGATCGACCAATCATCCATACGTGCGGTGGGCCCGCCCCATCCACGCTGTATCCGATCCTCCATCCGCTCTTCATTAATCGAGACGCCGCTGGTGAGCCAACTCATCCACCAGCTGGTCGGCTCATCCTTCTGCTTCCCACTGCGTTTCTTCTTCTTCTTCTTGAACTTGCCCGCTGTGCTCTGGTGGGCCTCAGGAAGCTCTGCGAAGCTTATGCGCTTTGGTGTGGAGCGACCCGAGCTCGAAGGCGTGGGGACTTTCAATACACTCTGCCTTGGCGGCGACGGCGGACGCGCAGAAGAGGAATGCGTGCCCTTGGTGAAGAGCCGAGATATTGACGCTGTGGCTGTGGATGTGCTAGCTTCAGGGGGCGATGCAGGGGAGATGGGGAAACGATGAGAAAGTGGGACAGCTGGCGGAGGCGGAGGTTGCGGTAGGTCGTCCAAAATCTTGCGCAAGCTCTTAACAGTCATCTTTGCGCGACAGTCGTCAGAGGACGAGGATGAGGAAGACGGCGAGCACTCCTCGATGGTGGGAATGGGTTTCGGAGTCTGAGACCGCGAACGCATCGTCATGGTAGAGGATTTTGAGCGCATGGTCTCAGGCGTCTTCGCACCACGTTCTGTGCTAGTGCTAGAGCTTCGCCTCGATAGAAAGGAGGATCCGCGCGACGATGAGGGAGATGACGAAGATGAACCCGCTTGTGCGTTAACAAACGAGGAGAGCATGTTGTAAGCACGGGTGGAGGATGGCGGCGGCGGCGGCGGTGCTGATACGGTGGGGTGGGCCGAGGGGGCTGACCGTAGGCCCAATGTAGAGGGCAATGTGATAGTCCCGAGATCAGCATTGCTCGCAACGTACTGGGTCATCGCGCGCGGAGCAGGCGCAACCAGATGATCGCGCCCGGTCGCCTGATAACGCAGTTGTGGGTGATGAGACATGATGGAGCCCGTAGCTGCTTCCCGCGAATCCAACGACGGCCGACGACGATTGTGCATGTGCTTATGCATCACCGGGGACGTCGAAGTCGGCAAACTCATGCTGATACTGCCCTCTGAGCGCGACGAGTCTCCACTGGTCCGTCTACGGCCACTCCCGTCCTCTAACAACATATCGACGCCTCTACTGATTTCCTCCAAATCCTCTACCCAATCGTCATGCTTGTCCTGCAGTCGAGAGGAGAATCCGCGGGAAAGGGAAGGCTTTCTGGAAAAGGACGACTCTGGAAGTGGATCCGTGGTGAGAGGTAGAGATGGGGTCGACATAGATGATTGCTGCAGCAAGGCGTTTGATAGCTCTAAGGCGTGCACACTGCGCTCTAGGAGAGAGTCCAGGAATGTATCCGTAGAAGGTGGGCTGATAGACAGCTTCTTCCTGTGGGTCGGGGGGCGTCTGCTACGACGAGGAGAGGGTGATGGCCGCGATAGCTGGTGAGGTGAATAAATGAGTGTGTGTTCGTCGTCAGTGTCCTCGTCGGCCTCCTCTGCACTGTCCGGGTAGTCTGGTGGCAAATCAGAGGGAATTCCGGGCTCTGTACGCTGCCAGTGGGTTGGGGAGATGTACTCGGGAAGGGTCGCCGTCGTGTCTGAGGACAAGCGAAGGGCGGAAATGCGTTTCCGGTGAGTCCTCCGTGGTGGAGCTGCTGTGTAATGGGACAACATTGAAGAAAGTATTGAATATATATGGCGGAAGAATGAAGAGGAGCCGCTGGGTAAGGGGTAGGTGAGTCAGACTGGCTGGCCTGGGGAGGCCAGACAGTGGTTGGTGGTGGTGGTAAACAGACAAGCTGTGCGCATGCTTGATCGTGCCTTGTGATCACCAACGATTCGAAAAAAACAAAACGTCACTGCTTTGCAAGCTCATCTCTGTTCATCTCTTTCAACTCAAAGCCACGATTGTCAAGCAGTCTTGTGAATCAATTCATAGCAGTGACTCAAACAGACTCGCCTAGCATCTTCTCTAATCTCCGTGTGGCTCCCACTCTCTTCTCGGACGAACCCTTGCTAGCTCGTGATAGATGGCTCTCATGAGTCAGAGATAGCTTCCCGGGAATCGTTTCATTTGAAGCCCTACGTAGGCCATCTGACGCGTCGCGGTGAAGGATATCTTCCTATCAGGGTTCTCTGCGCCTCGGGCCGATAGAACGCCACAGTCTCGGTACAGCTCTCGGTACTCTTCTGTGGTTACTCTAGCCTTATTGGTCCATTACGCCACTGCCACTGCCGTCAGCACCTATCTCTTGATTCCAAGGCATGTACCCTGACCACTGTACTCGCTCCGAAATTCAAGCCTTCAAACTCCATACTGTACAACCGACGTCAACGCCGACTTGGAAGCTATGTCACAGCATTCCGATATGCTTTCTTGGAAGGTTCACTGCTCACGGACCATCTCTCGCACTACTTACTCTCTCCAGATGATACGGAGATACTACCCTGGAAACTCGAAAACTCCGTGAGGGTTATTGGCGTGTGAGATTGGAGTGAATTTCGCCATGTTGCATGATCATCAAGCCATGAGTCGCGCATGAAGATGCAAACATTAGTAGACAGGGTTGTGGGACTCAGCAGTTCAAAAGCTTAAACACCTAGAACTCGTGGAAGGGTCCGGTAATACTCACGAAGAAGGCGAAGAAAGGACAGTGGAAACGGTATCAAGCCGTAGACCAACCGTAGACTATCAATGCATACATCACACTGCTGTACAGTGTAAGTGTGGATACTTACTTTTAGTATCACCGATTGTAACGTCAACGGCGCCAGCAGCCCCGTAGCACGCCCTGGCAAAAAAATCATTCCCGTGGCCTGCAGAGCTTCGAGACCAAGTTTCATCACGGTAACTTAATACGCCTGCGCACATCATAGCCCGCAGATCATCGAATGGATGATGAACCGTGTACGCAAACAAGTAGCAGTCGGTTAATATGTTTGTACAACACCTTCGAATGCTATGACCATTGACCGCGTTCACAAGACTGCAAGTGAAACAATTGTCACCACCAAATACTGAGTCCGAGACAGGAAGAGAGTCAGCGCAGATGCTCGAGCTCAAGATTGATTTTGTGTCAAACTTCAATCGCCTCGAAATAAGTGTACATACGCTCAAAACAATATGAGACATAGCCAACAAATGGCAGCGACACTACCCAAAGGGCCAAAGAAACATCAACACTCCCGGGGCCTTGATATGAAATTGATTTGGAGGAGGCGTTGACGTTCCGGCCAGCTTTATGAGTTGAACTGAAGATGCACTCCAGAGGTTTGGGCGATGATGACCTGCCCAAGTAAAGAATGTGGGATCAGACTCAACCTGAAATACGATGTCGTCCATAGATTGTCGAATTGAGAAGGCGACATGAAAAGAGACAAGCCCCCTTCAGCAAGGTGAGGAGTCCTCACCACTGAGGAGCATCTAATTCCAGGGTATCAACAAGGTATGACATCCGTAAGATCACGTCGACGACTCGGAATTCTTGCCCTCTGACTCTCCGGACGCGGAGAACGCGCCCTCACTGACGCCCGACTCGTCGTCATCGAACTCAAGACTGGCCAAATGGACGTCCATGGCGTATCTCTCTTTTGCACCTTCAACAAGCTGTAGAGCGAGCGCGATATTTGCCGTACGGCCTTTCAGTGCCGGTAGACACGAGCCAAATAGTGGTACCATCGTTGTGCGCGCGACGGTAGCTTCCGAGCTGCCCTCAAACGACGCGTAGGGGTCGAGTGAGAGGAGTTGAGTTATTGCCTCTTGTAGGGTTTGTGCTTCGTGCTGCAAAGATTCTGTACAGGGTTTAGACAAGAGTTGTGAAGGCTGTGATGATGAGGATACCTAATCTATCCAACATAGCATTGAAGGAGTCCATGGGATGATCCAGGTCGGATTCATCACTGGTATCGAATTCTTTCCCCGCAATTTTCATTGCGTCGAGTTCGACGGCAGAGCAAGCTTCACCATGAGCTAAGAAGGACTGCATAACCTTTGGAGCGTCCTTTGAGAACTAGAGATGGCGTTACACGATGCGGTGCTTCATAGGACGCGACACACTTGATCGGAGGAAAGCTCGTCATAGAATTCGATCAGCCGTTCTGCTTCAACACGGACACGCTGGTCGGATATTTCGGATTCAGCGGTCTCCAGTTCCCTGGCCTTCGAGTCAATGTCTTTCTGTAGCGATCAAGCGAGTGAGAGGTGGGAAGTAATTGAGATGCTGTAGACGCCGCACCGTGGCTGTGGCCTCTGCTTCCTTGAAGCAAGCGTCCAGAGTTGAGTTCATGTACATCCAAGGATATGCCTGAGCCGCCACCTGCAGTGGGTCAGTGGGTCGAGGAGGCGCTGTCGGCGTCGATGTCGAGGGTGCGTCTTGCATGTTCAAGTCGGCCAGCTTCTCGGTGACCTCGTCGTGTGCCTGTGCAGTGTTTTCTGGCAAAGGCTCAGCTACGCGCAGGGGTCACTGGTGCCCATTGTTACCAAAGGGACTCGACGATGTTGAGGAAGCTGCGTTCATGATGGAAGACGCTCACAAGTAGAAATGCCGGCCGGCTCGCCAAGTCGGGCCGCGTCGCTTTCCCAATCTGGCATCACCGCCAGGGCAACGTGGCCTAGTTTTTCAGCGCGGGCCGAGCATCCGTCCCAGCTCGTCTCGGAGCTGTGAGCGTGCTCTGGCGCTCTTGCCTCCGTACCGCCACCATGTCGTTCTTCGCAGCCCTTATCCGGCCCATTGCCTATGTCTCCCTCCCCATAGTCCTCATACGGTCCATCGTGACCGTCTCTCCCACCGCTCGCTACTGCGTACGGGTGGCCATGTACATGACCAGCCTCACCTTCATCGCGACATGGGGCGTCGCCATCGCTGCCGTCATGAGTGTCTCCGGGCACCGATACAACGTCAACTATGTCATAGCCCGCTCCTTCTACTTTCTCTCCAGCAACCTCATGGACATCCAAATCGATGTGGAAGGAATGGAGCACGTCCAGGGTCCCGTCGTCCTTATGTGCAATCACCAGTCTGTCCTCGATATCCTTGTAGTGGGACGGTGCGTATCATCCTTCTCTTCTTCGTGTTTGCCGGTGCCCACACACAGCTCAGGATTATGCCCAAGCGCACATCTATCATGGCCAAAGGGTCGCTACGATTTGCGCCAATGGGTCCCTTCATGATGATGTCCGGAGCCATATTCGTCAACAGAGGCAACAATGCTGGCGCTGTCCGCTCTCTGAAAGCCGCAGGCGAGACCATAAAGAACAAGCAAATCTCGCTCTGGATGTTCCCAGAGGGCACACGGCATATGTCACTAGAGAACGACATGCTACCGCTAAAGAAGGGCGGCTTCCACCTTGCCATCCAGGCAGGCATTCCTGTTCTCCCCGTCGTCGTCGAAAACTACCATTGGCTCTACCGCTTTGGGCACTTTGATAAAGGTACCATTAAAGTCAAAGGTGTGTGTCTGTCTTTTATGATAGTCTGGTCATTGTCCGTCTGGCGCGTGTTTGTGTCTGGGATCATTCCGTGCTTTACGTTCACGTTCTCTATGACCGTCACGATGGCAAGCCTCGAAACATTCTACTTTATTGCGGTTATCATGCGACGCGTCAATCTACCCTTTGCGGATCATATCCTTTCTGCTCATGCTGACGCGCCTTTTAGTCTTACCGCCCGTCAGCACCGTAGGACTCAAAACCGACGATTGCTCCGACCTTGTTCTCAAGGTCCGAAATCAGATGCTCGAGACTCTGCGTGAAACATCCCGTAAAGTTCCATCAGCAGACTCGAAAATCGAGGAGGCAACTCCATTAACTGGTTCCATCGCGGTCGACTCCCCTCAACAGCCTGTTGTCATTGAAGATATACCCGCAGCGGAGTCGCTGCAGCAAGAAAAGAAGGCAAGCGAGAATGGGACTGACGAGGAAGATGATGAGATGGTTCTAGTTGGGCGGCCCGCATAAGTGGGCCATGGCGTACGCACATCTGTATTCTTTGGTTGCGGAACTCACTGAATTAATCAGTGTCAAACCATTGCATGTTCGTTGAACCAACTTGAATGGCCTTCCGCTGTCATCATTGTGCCCACCAAGCCCGTCCTTCACCGACACTGTCTGGTTTCCATTAGGATGGCCACAGATGCACACAACCGATGCCTGGTCTCCCAAAAAATGAAGCCCCTGAACCGAGAAAGTTGGAGTATTGCTGAGACTTGAAGCTTTGAAGTTGAAGTAGACTCTGTACTTTGCAGCGCCTGGTGTCACATGGCAGTGCGTCGGCCATTCTGTGGGTAACATATGTTTCGAACGTGCGATCTCCTCATTCAGTAACTTGCGCTTGAGAGCGTCTGGTGGCTAATGAACGCTGAGCTGCTACGCAGGATGCCTCAAGTCAGTAGTTGTTTTTGTGTTTTCAAATCTATCCAAGAAACGCGTCGTAGGTGGGATAGTTCGCTATCGAGAGCGTTCTCCGAGGTTACTGACAAACCATCTGGTACAAAGGATCCAGCGGCTGGAGATCAGTCGCACTCAGACCGTGTCAGACGTGCTCTACCGGCGCCAGAAAGCAGGGGATGCTGCCAAATGAACAATGGAACATGAACCCGAGAACAACCTCAGCTGCTCAACAGTCCTCAACATCGGCAGCTATATCAGGATATGTGCGGGGAGACAGGTGTAATGCGGGGAAGGAGAAAGGAAGCAAGGAGTGCGAAATGTCCCGTCAAAGGGTCTGCAGGATGCAAACGTGAAGAGCCGAGTTCATCAGGTGTTGCCAGGGTGTTGCCTGGATAAGTCCGCCGACCACTCAGACGTTGCTCAAAACGCCCGCTGTCGTATTAGACAATATCTCTGCCAAGCAGGAGAGAAAATGAAGGAGCTCAGAACTATAGTCTACTGCATGAAGGAGGGAGGGTTATCTTGTGTGATGGCTGTCCGCATGGGGTAAGGACAAGCGGAAATCGAGCACGTTGACTCTTCTGCGTTGCATCATCAGTCGCTGTCGACTGTATTGGGCGGTGAGAGCAGCGAGCACTGCTTGCGTATTTATAAGTGCGCATGTGCGTATCCAGCTTGAGGTCGTGTCTGAAAGCAGTGAAAGCCAGGAGACGCTGAGCCCACGTTCCCGGCCAAATGGGGAAACACAGAAATAGAAAGCGGGGTCGGCAGAGAGCATTCGCGTACATAAACTATGCTTTTGCGAATAAGACTCCTCCGCTCCAGCTTTCCTCTCCCGCGTCTAGCCTTTCCCCTGCGAACCATCATGTCGACCGCCAGAAGCTTTCCTGGTGAGCCCGCCGTCCCGCCCTTCTGTCCGCCGCTCATGACATTGCTCTCCGCTGTACAGAATGCTGGGGTCACCGCGGAGTACGTTGCCCCCGAGGGCGCCAACGGCGTCGACGCTCGCCCACTGACTTGCCGCCCACAGGCCTCTGCCGCCTTCCCGGAGAACACGCTCGCCAGCTTTGAGGCCGCCATCAAGGATGGGGCTGAAGGCATCGAGAGCGGTATTTAGCAGCAGTCCCCCTTGTTTTTTCCCGTAACCTCGTCGACAGACGTCCACGTTTCGTTGGATAACGTCGTCCTCATGTTCCATGACCCAGGTGAGCTATCTGCTCCGCTGATGCACCTCTCGCCCTTCGCTGACTCGTCGGAAACCCAGATCTTCGTAGGACAACAAATTCTTCAGGTAGACAGTCTCTTTTCCACGCGAAAGACGGCACTCAACCAGTCTCTCAGGCAGAATCGCAGCCCGTAATTGGTTCGGGCAAAATGGCATGCAGCACGTTCGCACCGTGAAGACGCCCGTGCAATCAATCCCAACGTTCGCAGAGACCATTGCCTTGCTGATGAAGGTTGGACCAATCATTGCCCGTGTCAACGAGCGACTGATAACCAAACCAACTCTATAGCCAGAGAATCAGCATGTGAAATTCAACGTAGATGTCAAGCCCCAGAACGACCCGGAGAAGCTCTTCAAGCTCCTCAACGATGTTATCTCGGTTCATTCCGATTGGGAAACCGTTCTCGCTCCAAGGATTCTCCTAGGCCTCTGGCACCCACGCTTTCTCGGCCCCGCTAAGACGTACCTCCCGTACTGCAGACGCTCTCATATCGGAGAGAGCCTCAAAGTCTCCCGCGACTATTTCTGGGATGACTGTCATGTCTTCTCAGTGAAATTCAGTGTCCTTGCATCGGCTGCCGGTCAGAAGTAGGTCACGTCTTCTGTGTAGTAGAGTCAGTTTTGATATTCCTGCTCATAGATTCAGGGAAGAGTGCAAGGCCGCGAACAAGGAGATCATGGTATGGACTGTGAACCGGCCAGAGCATATGATGGAGGTAAGCCCCAGGGCACGGCACCTTGGACGGAACTTGACTATACATCGTTAGGCCATCAGGTGGAACGTTGACGTTATCCTTACCGATGTTACCAAGACCTTCTTGGAGCTTCGCCAGAGCTTGCAAGGTCTGTCTGTTCGTCATGTAATTCAAAAGACACTGATATATAATCCTTGCATAGTCGATTATGACAAGATCGGCGCTCAATACGGACGAACGTTCCTCTGGACAACGCTCGACTACTACATGCCTTTCCAGATGCTTCTCGCTGCGGTCTCCCAGAAGTATCTCGAGGGTGTCGCCGGGCCTTTTGAGACATATAGACAAACCGCTATCAGAATTTAGCAGAACGAAAGGGAGAGAAGAGCCCAAGCATAGACCATGACCCATTACCGCCGCATCTGCATTCACGTTTTTACATTTATATATACCTCCTAGATCTTGCTATTCCACTATTTGTCGTCGTTGCTCTGTTTTTTAAGTGGGTCTCGAACCGCTTACATCTTATTTCACCCAGTGCTTTCCCACTGTCGTCAACCTGTGTGGCTTGATAGGCTCTGAGCATGTTTTCAGCAATCGAGAAGACGAAACTCAAGTAGTATGCACTGACCCGCATGAGCATCTGAACCTCCGATACGATGAACGCACACCAAAGTCAATCAGTTCAAGCAGAGAAAATCCGCGAAGCAGTTCTTCTGCCAATTCCTTTTCGTTGACGCAGACACTTGTGGAACTCCACATCCAGAAGTCTACATGCCTGACAGCTGGAAATGGCGCCATGAACCCCAGCAAGAGCTCCTTGGCGTCGGGGTATTCACAGGTGGCGCATATGTATAGGCGTTCCACGCTGGGTAGGGAAATATTTGAAAGATGGTGTGAATGTCCTCGTAGCCACTGGGGGTGTCGTGTTATGCGCCACGACGGAAGCCGGAGTATCCTAAGTTTTGTATGCAGTGCGACGATGCGAAGCAAAGCGGGCAAGGTTTCAAGCTCCTGTGCTGCTAATTCGCCAAGTCGATTTACTGAACTCAGTAATAGGTCTGCAAGGCAAGGCACTGTGTCGGGGGCGGCCAGGAAGAATTGTACCCATGATAAGTCCAGGCTAAGGCTGTTGAGCTTTTTGAGAGGTCTCAGCGGAATAGTACCAGCCTCGTCATTCTTCGCGAACGAGATGGTCAGGTCCTTTATATTGGGATGCCGATTGAGAAAGTGAACGAACGGGTCGCTGGACCAGGATGTAGATTTTATCGAAGTCCAGAGTCCCAAGTCCTCGAGCTGGGGGATGCTGATGTGAGGAAGAATGAGCTCCGCATCAGCTGCATCAAGATCGAGGTGCCGAAGCTTGGCTGAGCCATTGCACGAATCGATGGTCCAAGAGCGTAACCACTGACGGGAGATGGCATCCGAACACTGGGACGCGCTGGAGCACTCTGCCCGGCCCGCACAACCATGGCGTGCGAAGCAGCTAAAGCTGTTCGAACAGTTAAGGCTGCCAAGACAGCGTAAAGGGACACTGAGAAGTGCCTTCTTGATGTCCTCCGAGTTCGCCGCGCATTCCCCAAGGTCAGGGAGCCCGTCTAGGCGAAATGAATTGCATCCTAAACGGCTCAGCTCCTTGCAGATAGACATGAATATCTCAGTATCTGCCGTGCTGGCGCGTGGTTCGCGGAATAGGGAGTTGTCGAACGCGATATAGACCATTTCGCAGTGCCTTATCGTGCGAAGGTAAAGAAGAGTCTCGCGCATCTGCCTCCGTCTCTCGAAGGAGTAGCGGAATGAGAGGTAGGATGGTTGGTCGTGCACCATTGAGAAGGCGAGCCTGATGTAGCTGAGAGCAGAGAATGGAAGGGTGCCGTATTTGTCCCCGAAGCATAATCCCTCGAGGTCTGATGCGCTACCGAAAAACGTTGTAGCAGACGCGGATTTGTTGTATTGTTTCCGCTGCTGTGATTGCACTAGAGTCCCCAGTGCATAGCTCATGCCGATGCTGTTTACGCGACGGTTGACCAACGCAAAAGGGTAGATTTCCTCGGCTGAGAGGTAGGACAGAATTTCCAGAATCAATTCATTGGGAATGTCGTTGAATGGTCCACATATGACCTAAGAAGCAATCAGGGGCCAAGTAAACACTTAGTGTAGAATTAAAGACATACTTGTGCATGGGCTTGTGGTTCCCGGGTCTTAGAATTTCCAGGGACGAGAAGTGACACAGGAGTACTAGTAGAGTTGGTCGCCTGGCCTCTGATATATCGCGACAACAGCGCGTATAGTGCAATGAAGCCGAATAGGAGTATTGCAGGCCGAACGGAGTGAACGATGTAGGCGGCCCACAGAACCGTCGCAGAGGCGACCCCTACACGCAGCGGCATAGTGTCATGGATGCAAAGGGTGCCGCTCAGTAAGGTATGTAGCCAGTTCTCTGGTGTTGGATATCGAAAGGCACACTGTGGCATTGCTGGACGAGTGCTGTTCCAAGATTTGAGACGATTGAATACGCCCGCCACTTGACTGAGCAGACGATATAGCAGCTTTGAAAGGTCCGAGGATGAGGGTACACTCAAAGGAGCTTGATAAGCACGTGGCGATCTTTTTGACTATGACCATCATCATCAGCGACTTGCCCGATGACATTCTCTACGCGGTACTATCCGTCTTAGATCCTCTCACTATTCTTCGGGTCAGACAGGTGAAGATAGAATACGACTGCCTGTTGCTCTCCCTCTAATCTTTACTGAGGTCTCGAAAACATTCGCTTCATTAACTCGCCAGCGTACCGTTTGGTCAAATGCATACCGAAATTCCACCAGCTTCCTCCCGGACTGTGCACCACCCGACTCCTCCTCTGAAGATCTGGAAATTCACGTTCTTCGGTCCATAAAACTAGACCGCAACTGGAATTCGCCGCAACCGACCATTGCACGCAAACGTATCCTCTCGTCCAACCCAAACAAGACGCCCAGCGAGACCATCAAGCTTTACCATGGCAGGTACCTTATGGTTGGATCGCGTTCTTCGTTCGTGTTTTATGACCTGGACGCGGATTCCTGGGATCAAGTCATATTGGGCTCTGGAGAGACGGACGCCACTTTCACTTACTATCGCGCCAACACTGATCATCCCTCGGATGTTTCTTATATCTCTGCTGTTGCTTCGACGCGCTCTCCACTATATACAATGTACGCAGTCCGTATCCCCTAATGCTTGCCTTGTCTAACTCTGCAATAGTCGGATATGGCGTATAGACTTCACGGGAAAGAAACTGCATCGATTAGCAGACGTTCCTATAGGAAGATCTATGTCAGGATTTGCCAAAATTACTGGAGGATGGCTAGTACACGGATGCAACCGAGACTCGTCAAAAAACTCGTTCAATGCCGTTCTGTTCCATATCGCGACACAGCAAACATACGAGGTTCCCGTTTATGTTCCGGTACGCATTTATCATCGCGTATCCCGGCTCTCTCTAAACTCTCGCAGGCACTACAAGGAGAGGAGCGCATATTCCAGATAGACTATATCATAACCGACACCCACATCTTCTTGATGTACATCGCACGGCGGCACACGACTTTCGAAGCATTCCCTTTACCCGATATCGGCGTCAAACCTGACGGGATACCTCTTCTCGCCAGCACCCACACAGGAAAATCCGCCGGAGGTTTCACTGAGACCTCTCTTGTGAGCTGCCTCGAGGATGGGATGCGCTTATTAGCCAACGCTGTCACGACTCCCACGCAAGGAATGCGTTTCTTTGACGTCCACCTTCTCTCAAACGGCACCCTCGCCTTCTCTGATGGCCTCTATCACCCATTCAAACCAGGATACAACATCCACGTCGCGCAGTGCAAGAACAGCCGTATTCGCGGGGTGTGCTTGGCCCCAACGACGTTCGGACTGTTGCGGATCGATGGAACAGACGCCGAGATGAAAGTAGATGATCTGAACACGCCAGAGAGTGAACTGGAATCGACATTCTACGACATTGTTTTCGACGGATTTCGTGGAAGGATGTGCCTTGTAAGGGAGCATGATATTGCGCTCATGGACTTCGTTTAGATGTGGATATAGAGTTTCTTTCATCATAATGAGTCTCATATAGGCCACTGGCCCACAGATACATCTTCGCATGTCTCAATGCTCGTCGATCCATGGGGAACATGGAGGGCTTGAGCATCTAGCAACGCCTTTCAGTACAAGCTCCAACTTGAGGTTCGCTACTAAATAAGCCACTGATCTTTTCATTCCGTTTGTAGACGACCCCCAGCTCCGTCTCTTTGTCACGCAGTACCGTGTAGATGTTATCACTACAAGCATGAACTCACGAAAGAAGCTCTGACCGTGACAATGTACGCATGGAACCTCACAGATCTGTGGCAGAATTAATATCATCCACACGTTCCAGGTCTCGGCTACCTGGCAATGCTACAAATTCCACTAGATGACTATGTGTACCTGTGGCCTCCCCGCAGTCCCTCTAAGGGTGGAAAGACGTGGTGAATGTCGTGACTACACTACGGATGTGCCAATTGCATCTCATGACTCGAATTTCATGAATCATACTGCGCCGGTGCTATGCATCAGTAATACTTCGAAATAAACTGAAATTGAGTACGACTGGTCAGTGTAT
Source organism: Strobilurus pachycystidiatus (assembly GCA_019915135.1). Taxonomy (NCBI): domain Eukaryota; kingdom Fungi; phylum Basidiomycota; class Agaricomycetes; order Agaricales; family Physalacriaceae; genus Strobilurus; species Strobilurus pachycystidiatus. Next base: position 1,228,252 of record JAHLMK010000011.1, read on the forward strand.
ACAAACATTGAATAAGCTGCGCAGCACCCCACAGACCAACCGTGCACATTCCGGCATTTGTTTCTGCTGGCGCTCTACTTATTAGGCACTCGTTCACAGCCACATGCTTGCTATATAACTTCACTCGCTACATCTGAGGACCCCACCTGCAGCTGAACCCACATCATGACTTCAAATTTGTCAGCAGTGGACTTGTCCAAAATCTTGACGCCCGCATTACTCAAAGACGTCCTGGACTATACATATCCATGGAATGGCCCAGTGGACGTCGCCTTCGCCGCGAAGTTCTTGTTGTATGGCGAACCAGACAACACTCCCCGGGTCTTCGACACGGTCCACTTCAGAGCGCTGAAGCCTATGAGCACTCTTCGTCCGACTGTGCCGGAATTAACGCGATTCCTACCCCCAATCAACGATCCCCACTATCCCGAACGCGTTCTAGGGCTCATCCTTCTCGTGGATCAAGCTCCTCGCCAGCTTTATAACCATGGCATGGACATAAACTGGACGTATGGATACTTTGATGTCATCGCCAAGCAGTTCGTCAAGGGTCTGCTCGCGAAAGGCGCGTTTCCTGATGACACGAAGCGCTGGATGGGACTGGGCTACTCGTTCGAGGACGCCATGTTCCGCCGCTTCCTCCTCTATACGCCATTTATCCACTCCGAGGACTTCGAGGATCACACGTTGATTGACAACAATTTGGCTGAGATGCGGAAAGAGGTGGAAGCGTATTCGGGGAAGAGGGATCCGGGAAGGGACACACAGGAAAGGGACCTCAATGATGTGGCCCTTTTTGCGCAGATGATCGCTTCCATGGACGAGGCAAAGGGTCCACCCAACACGTTTGCAGAGTTTTTCTTCTGGATATTCAGGTTGTATGCTGCGCATTATCCCGTTGTTAAGCAGTTCGGGCGGTATCCATACAGGAACGAGGGGAATGGAAGGAAGTACACGAAAAAGGAACAGGAGTTCATACAAGCGACGAAGGGTTTTGGCAGGACACCGATGACGAAGAATGAAGTGCAGAGATTGGCAGAACATGTCAAGAATGGTACATGGGAGGAACTCACAGACAGGCGTCCTGAATGAACATTCATTTTTCACAGTGATTCATGATCAGACACAGTGGCAATTGTCGGTTGGCAGTAGTTGTCTACATTCTAATAAGTAGATCAATGTCTGTGAATGCTGGTTAGACGCCATAGAGCGCCGGGGAAAAAGGTGGTAAACATACTGCTAGTTTGGTTGTTGCTGATTCTGTTGATTCTGCTGCTCCTGCTGCTGCGATTGCTCCTGCTGGCTCAGATGGATGGCATACTGAATCAGACGATTCAGCAGCTCCTTGCCTTTGACCAGCTCGACGTGATGCGCCTTGGCCTGCTGCACAAACGCAGCTTCGGATATCCCGCTGCGGTCGTCGTGGAGCTGACGGAGGATCTTCTCGGTCTGCTGGATGTGCGCGCGAATCTGCATGATTCTCGTCTGCAGCTCTATGGGGACGTTGGGGCGAGGCTGCCCGTTCGGAAGCATGGCTTGGCCGGGGTGGGAAGGCACAGGCCCGTCAGGAGGATGCACAGGCGAGGGCTGGCGCATAGCCTGCTGGTCGGCGTTCATGGGAGCGTTGCCGGGTGGGTGCGACGGATTCTGGCCCAGCAAAAGTTGCGCTGGTGCTGGCTGTGCTGGGTACCGGCGATGTCGACGAGGCTATCCTTTGTCTGGCTGAATGCGGCCATCATGGCGTTGCGCCTGCATGGAGTCGCGCGCGTGGGCCATTTTACGCGAGGTCATGGCTGAGGAAGAGCCATAAGCTAAAGCTCCTGCGCCGAGGGTTTTCCTGACCTCCTGGATGTTTACGATTTGACTCGCAACAGCATCCATCCAGACTCGGCTCGTGTCATCCTCAAGGTCTTTGCTAATGAACTCCGCGTGGCTTATGACATTTACATGGGTGCCTGGCGCAATGGTAGCGCGTTTGGCTTCGATTGCTAAATGGCACCAAAAGGTTGTAGGTTCGAGTCCTGCGGCGCTCACTTTTTGCTTCTGTGAACTCAGAGCTGAGGGGCCAAGGCCGCACGGCGCAGTGAGGGCGGGTCAAGACTCAAGACTCAAGACTCAAGACTCAAGACTCAAGAGTCAAGACTCAGAAGAGTCAGAACCCAGGCGACGGGAGTCTTACTCAAACCTACGTAGTCCTATTCTTTCCCAGGTTTCCAACTTTCCATACCGTTTGCCATTGACTATTGAGCAGAATGTCGGACTCTTGCAGTATTCAACGTTGGCAACGTTGCAACAGTCAGAAAAATCAGATTCGCCGATTAACATATCACTACCAGTCGATCTGGAGTGGCTTCCGAAGCCTGTGAGCCAGAAATCGTGAGAGAACCGGGCCCGAAGGCTCTGTGACCACCTCACTCATACTACAGGTCGATTTTCGTGATGTTGACTACGATGGATATATCCAATCTTCCCTCTCTCTTCTCGTCGTCGACGGTCGAACAATGGACATCAAGCTGGCCCTACTTGGTCGTCGCTTTGAAGGTCAAGGTCAAAGTCAAGACGGATCAAGGAAATATGGGCGGCCGAGATACAGATATATACATCAGTGTGGAACGAGGGGTTCCGTCTGGGCATCATCGCTCGCCTACTTGGTCCTCGAATCGTCCAAAGAGGACCGCGCTGAGTGCCATGGGCTCATGAGTAGACAAGACTCCCTGAAGGAAGGTAAGAAAACGGACAGATGCACGGAGGAGACATACTCACGTCTACCAGAGGGCTCGGAATCGTCATGACGTTCCAACGAGCAAGTGAAGGTAATAACGTCGCGAACGTCTGCCTCGGTTCTTCGACCTTTCCATGGTCCTTCCAGGCGCTTAACGCATCTCCTTCCCATATTGTTATTGCCACGTCCAGGGAAGCCTTCAATGCTGCACTCCAATCGGGAGACGCCAGTAAAGCGCGTGTCTCCGCGAGTAAAGGCACGAGAGGTTCAGGAAGTGGGATGTGGGGGGTTCGCGGGAGGTCTGGATTATGTGATGATTCGGGTAGGGAATATTGTGAAGCGGAGTCGAGCCACGATATCTCGGAGTCAGATATCTCTGATTCGTGTATGGATGCCGGTACGAGTGGAGAGGGAGGTGCCTCTGCAAAACCGCCTTGATTGAGAACGTATATCGTCATTTCGTCTGTGGAAGGTAATAAAGCTTCCTCGAACGAGGTGCCTTTCTCTATCCGTCTTCGGATTTGCTTTATCTTGATAAAGAGATCTGTCGGTGACATCTCTTCTCGTAAAGATGTCATACCGAGGACCTCGTCTACGGCAGAACGCACGCGACGTGCAACGTCTCGCCACCCTTCATGAAGCATCCACCAGCTTAGAGTAAGGAAGGCGCCGTCATCTTCCGGAGGGCCAATCTCTAGGTCAGAGAATAATGAATCCGTGTTGCCAGACATGAGGTCGTCTAAGCCTTGCCCGCCGTTTAAGAGCAGAGAAGTTATAGAGAGTTGTTCGTCCATGCTTTCCCGCAGCTGCTCATCGCGGCATTGCTGATACACGGACGTAAGATACTGTTGCCGCGAAAGAAGAGTGAGCTGGGTAAGGGTCAATAGGGAAAGGAGGGTGGAGGAATAGATGGTGGTGAGGAGTCGTGTAATAGTGAGGATTTTGATTGAGTGCCACATTGTTGCTTTGGATTTTGGTGGTGAATCGACGGAGGACAGACTCGAGGAAGAGGAGACTGATGATGCCAGACTGCCTGTGGATGATGCCAGGCTCATCGTGGAGGATTCGAGGCTGGCGGACGATTTCATGGAGCGCATTTCCTCGATGATGGCTTCGACATTCATGCCCTCCGCTATCTGGTCGGCTAGTGTAGGCAGCAGAGCCATGACCATGTATCCTGCTTCATCGTGGGTCTGTCTGAAGCGCTTCTTTAGCCTGGGCGGAGGTGAGTATGGCGGATGTGCGGGGAAACGCGTCACGCACGAGTCCCGAGCTGCTCTTTCCCTTTCGAGTGAGGCCCTGGTGTCCTCGAGGCGTCCGACGAGATAGTTCCGCGTGATGTATGCACCCGCCACCGTCGCGCCAATCGTTTCAAGACATTTGTGTTCACGGATATAAGAGAACATGGAAGTCGTTGGGGAAGAGGGTGATCCGGTTACTTACCGGCAAAGGCTTTCAAGCATTTGATTCTCATGAGGACTTGCGCAAAATTACAACAGTGGTATGTACTTAAGTAAGTAGCCTAGCCAGAACCTGTACACCTTTGGATCTACCGCCAGTTTCCTCCTTGACCGTCGACGTGCTGAATCATCCTCGGCGATATGATTCGATGCAGTTACGCAGTACCACTTTTGCTTCGCAGCCCGAAGGAGGTCATTCGCTGCATGCATAAACCCAATCCCTCACAAAATACACAGTCATGTCGAACTACTCGTCGAGCAAGACGCTGGTAACGAACTGATCTCTGACATTTCGTCTCAGTCTAGAACCACAAGAACATCACCTGTCTATGTCAGATCGAATGAAAGGAGTAAAGTTGGGATGAATGACAAGCAGAAGAAGAGGTGAAGGCCGCGCGAGACGGACAAATAACTAGTCTTTATTTGATTACGAATAGTATGCATATACGTTCGACCTACAAAGAGCTCTCGTCGGCATTCAGGAGCAGCGTTGTGAAGAAGCGGATCATCTCCAAGAATGCATCCACTTCAATATCTGAGGATAACAATGGGTATTGCTGATCAATGCGCATGGAAGAAATGGACAAACTTTCGTTTGTAGTGTGTACGCCTCCGAGCCTGTTTACAGCGCCAAAGGAGTTCTTGTGATTGTAGCGGAAAATGTGCTCGGATAGTGGCCAGTAATATTTGGTATCTGTCGTGGTCTCAGTATTCCAAGCTACAGAGTCAAGGCGGAATTGCGAACCAGTGTTACCAGTAGGCATACCCGGGCTCACGAAGATCTCATCTCCTTCATCGTCAGTTCCCGCACGGTGGGACTCAAACGTCGCCTGGATGGTACCGCTGAGCAGCTCCCAGGGCTTGCTTCCTTCTGAAGTTGGTGTACGCGGGGCGGGCTCTAGAGAGTGATTGAACGCCATGCTCAAGGCCAGGCTTCCCTTTGGTGTCTTGGGCGAATAGATACTCTCCCCGAACGCGGTAAAGGTCAAGTCGAAAGACTTGGCCAGATCGGTGAGAGTAGCAGTATCCCGTGCAGTGGTCTCAGCGACAGAGCTGATGAAATGAATGAGATTGAGCATGAATTCCAGTATAAAACTCACCTCCTGGTAGAGATGCGGTGGTTCACAAGAGCATATGCTTGCTCAGGGAGCGCATTTGTCTTCACGCCGCCACCGATAATGTCAATTGCCTGCGTCGTCCTGACAAGTGAAGCATAAGCGGGCTCGACAAACAATATATCCTCAATCTTCTTCAGATTACCCTTCGAGATAGCTTGCTTTAGTTCGTGAGGGATAGACGCGCCATGGGCTGCGTAGCACTGCAGTGAAGAGTACAACACGTCCTCCTCCGACAATTCAAGAGGGTAGGGATTCTTCTCAATCTCGACCAAGAGAGCGGCAAGCATGCCAATGCTCTATGCATGTGTTACCGTCCTGTTCAAAGAGAAGGAGAGGAATGATAATCACTGTGTGAGCAGGCGGGACGCTAGAGTGACCACCCGGTGCGGCAATGTCAATACGCGTATCCAGGTAGCCCTTCTCTGCCGTTCCTGGGGTGGCGAAGGCGGTGCCATATGTTTCAGTGAATCCACCGCCTTCGTCAACGACAAAGGCGAATGCGTTCTCGCCGTAGCGTTCAAGCATTGCTTCGGCAAGATATGCAGCGCCCTGTTAAGCAATTTAGTGTTGACGAGGACATACGCGTGCTTTCGAAGACATACATTAGTCCCCGATATTTCTTCGTCGTCGCCGACTAAGAATTCAGATACGGTAAGTTGCAACGTGGTGTGTTCATTGAGCGGGGTGACATACATCCGAGGACAATACTTCGGGTGGGCTTGAATCCCTGCTCAATGAGCGTTTCGATCGCAGAGCTATGGATTATAAGCCAAGAAAGGTGGAGGTAAGCTGTAGACGTACAGGATACCAATGAGGCCGCTCTTGTCATCTGACGACCCGCGGCCCCAAATGCGCTCGCCGTCGTAGTAACCTGAGTAAGGAGGATGGGTCCACTCAGAGACGGTGTCAGGGTGGACGGGGACGACATCTATGCACATTGGTATGAGTGAATCAGCAACGAGAAATAACAACGTACCTTGATGAGCAGCAAGCATGATTGGCTTCAAGGAAGCGTCGCTACCAGGCCATTCGTAAAGCAAAGCGTAGGTGTTGACTTTCTGGAGAGAAAGCGTAGCGTGCACCTGAGGAAACGCACTCAAGAGATAGTCGTGGAACGCGCCCATTGCTTCCCATCGGGGATCCTCACCAACGGGGCCCATGCCATCGTAAGACTCTGTGCTGGGGAAATATCAGCGTCTAGTGCGATAGATCGATGGGTCGTATTGACTGTACTCACGGGACACGTACGGCACCCGACAACCACTCGATAGCCTGCTTCTCGAACTGGGGCGTACCGATGATCTTACTCATATTCTGGTATATCTCGGCATTGGAGGAGGGATATACCGGGCCAACCTGGGGACACATGGCCTCGTCGACAATGTCAAGAGCAGGTCGGCTAGATTTGAGAAGCATTTTCGCATGCGGTAGGAGAAAGATGCATGCAGCCATGACACTGCATGTCAAGAGCCTCCACTTGGATTTGCACTTGCACTTGGGAGGTTGGGCAGCGCCATTGGGCTGAGGCAGTTTCTCCTGGGTCTTCATGGTGGTGGGAGAAGAAGAAGGAGCGGAAGGAAAGAGGCGGAAGGACGGCCGTGTGTATGCTGCCTGAGATAAGATATCCGCCTGGTACAGTAACTATTTTGGCCCCACGTTTGCCGTGGGGAAGGCCGACGGCAAAATCGCGTGCCCATTGTCCAGGTGAAGTACTCTGTACTCCATATCTCCTACGTTGCAACTTTCTGTATGCATTCTGTGCAAAAAGGTTGCCCATCATGAGTTCTGTCCAGGAAGTCGAAGTACAAAACGTTGAACAAATGTCAACTTCAAACTAGAGGCTAATAGAATGATCACGTGGGATGACGTTTCGTGTTCTGACAGTGACAAATCAAGCGGAACCGATTTTGACTGTTGACCATCACCATAAATTATTTATTCTTATGAACGACGACAACGACGACGACCGTGCTCAACGCGACCTCGACAATGATGTCGACAACGAAGTGGAAGAAGACGGGAGTGACTGGGAAGAAGTTGCCATCGAACAGCCACAAGAACTCGAGATAACAATCCAGCAATCTGACCGAAACCCGGAGGTGAAGTCCGTATCTCTCTTTCATTCGTCTCCTAGGAACTCAGGTATTCTCAGGAAGAAATCCCAGCCTCGTGGTATATCACCCGCTGAACGCATTCTACGCATTGACTCGCATAAGTTCCATACTCTATGTCTGGCCGCGAACGCTCGAGCGAGAAATACATGGTTAAATGATGACCTATTGCATGTGTGTATCTTCACTCTCTCTTCCTTCTAGATAATGACCGACTTAGGCGAGACTCATATCCCTTACTCCCATGCCTCTCCAAACGGCGTTTGCCATGATTCACAAGTCGCGCTTCCCAGATCAAATTCGACGAGGGCGCATGTTTGAGGCTGGTCTTAACAATCTTGTCGCATGGTGGACAGAAAGCTTTTTTGAGGTCCTACCTGAGGGTCATATCAGGAATCGGACATTTGACAGCGTACAAAACCGTCTAGGCGATTACGACGATCCAGAGGACATCTTGGACGAGGAGGGAGAGCTCATACGGTCACCGAAGAGTCTCATGAAGCATGCGCTCATGCAGAAGGGGTCGCGCGATACCAGCGCCCAACTTTTCACGGCACTCTGTCGAGGAATGGGGCTACCTGCGCGGCTTGTTGTTAGTTTGCAGAGTCTGCCTTGGAAATCGAGTGTGGGCAAACCAAGGGTTCCCGATAAACGTCAGAAGGACAAGGGGAAGGGAAAGGCAGTGGATGTAGAAGCGCCTGTCGCGTCGTCGAGCAAGGGCGTATTTGGAGGTGGCCATGGACAAAGGCTGGACGGTGCTCCCGCCGAGAAAAGCGAGAAGGCGAAAGGGAAGGAAAGGGCTAAGCCAGTCATCAATCTTCGGAAGTCCAAGAGTAAAGGACAAGTACTGGGGCGCAAACCGAAGCCTGCCCCCAAAGAAGGTCAGTCCGTTGTTTCTAACATCTCGCTCGGTGTTCCATAATATTCACTGTACAGACCCACTCACATCTGCGCCTGTATTCTGGACCGAAGTATTCTCTCGCCCGGATGGACGTTGGATTCCTGTGGACCCTCTTCGGGCTATCGTCAACAAGACGAACGTGTTCAATCCGCTGCCTACCAGTAAAGAGAATCGCTTGCTGTACGTACTTGCATTCGAGGAGGATGGCTATGCACGCGACGTGACCCGAAAGTACGCGAAGCAGTATACGTCGAAAGTCGCCAAAGTACAAGGGGTCGGCGGCGGAGGAAGGTTGAGAGCGGAATGGTGGCAGCGGGTGGTTGCATCGCTCTCTCGACCATATAAACTGGTATGCGAATTCGCCCCAATTCAGCTGGCCACTTGTCACTCATAAGTGACGAACAGCACAGAGACGACGTAGAAGATGCAGAGATGGACCTCGCCCAGCATAGAGAGGGTATGCCAACTACGTTGGCTGGTTTCAAGGATCATCCTTTGTATGTTCTCCCGCGCCATCTCAGGCAAAGCGAAGTCCTCCATCCTGCTCCTCCCGAGACACCTGAGCTCGGGACTTTTCGAGGAGAATCTGTATACCCGCGCTCCTGTGTTGTAACTCTTAAGAGTGCCGAGACCTGGATGCGCACCGAGGGGCGGGTTGTCAAAGTCGGAGAAGCAGCATTAAAAATGGGAAAGATGAGAGCCAGTACTGTGGGAAGGATGAGGGAGGTTGAGGGGAGGAAGGAAAGGCAACGCGACTTGGAGGGACCTGGTTATGTCGAGGAGGAGATGACGCAAGGCCTTTACGCCTACTTCCAGACGGAGCCTTACGTTCCTCCTCCAATCGTCGATGTACGTGCTTGTCATTCCTTGCGGGCGACGGGGTACAATAGAACGACGTTCTGACTCACATTCATAGGGTGTCATTCCAAAGAATGATTTTGGGAACATTGATTTGTATGTTCCATCTATGTTGCCGAGTGGCGGAGTACATGTGCCGCGTACGTTGATTTACTTGTTCAACTGTGAATGGCCGTTTCAACGGCCTACAGATAAGGGCGTGCAGAAGATCGCCAAGAAGCTAGGCATCAACTATGCTGAAGCGATTGTACGTGGTCTTCCATACTATGCTCGAATCGTTCATCACGCCCGTTAGACTGGATTCGAATTCAAGAAGCGACGTGCATTCCCGGTGGTCAAGGGAGTGGTCATAGCAGCTGAGAATGAGCAGCTTTTGCTGGATGTGTGTTAATCCTGTCATTGACATGGACCATCATGACTGATCGCTTTTGAAGGCATATTGGGAATCCGAGCAGGATGCTGCCGAGAAAGCGCAAAAGAAACGAAAGGAGAAAGCTATAAAGCAGTGGAGCCGGCTCATTCACGGTCTGCAGATACGGCAGAGGTTGCAGGAGCAATATGCGAAGGATGGGAGGACTGAGACGCCGAGTGGCAATCGGGACGCTGCATCTCTTGCCGACGGAGATACCGAACCCAACTCGACAAACGGAAACGCCAATCCTCAAGATGGTGCTGTAGAAGAAATCGATGCATTCCATGGCGGCCATGGAGGCTTTATAACAGGCGCAGACGATGTGGTGACGAAGTTTCGATTACCAAAGTTGCAGTTCCAACCACCGGACACCGCCTCCACCTCCCGTATACCTTCCGCCTCTCAATGCGAATTTGAACCGGTGGAGGAGGATATCACTTATGATTTAGAGACGATGGAGTTGGATGATACAAGTATGATGGATGTCGACGCGGAGGTACCACCTGTCCGGAACGAAGGGCCCAAATACCAGCCTAAATCGATGGCAGATATGGCAGCTCAATCAGAGTTGAACGGCGTGGCGGAGGCGGAGGCGGAGGCAGACCCTTCCCCGCAGAAGAGGTTGACGTTGACCCTACCGAAGAGGCCGAAAGCTCCATCGAAGGTGCCCACCAAGACTGCGAAGGGCAACAAGAAAGGAAAGGCACCTGCAAGGAAGAGAAAACGGGGAAACGATCATGCGCTTGACCCCGATGCCGACTCAGAGGTGGATGAAGTCTTAGAGAAGGCTACTCCGGTGAAGCGACCGAGGGTGACCAAGGCCCCTGCTCCAGTCGTTGCCAGTACGCGGACGTTGAGGCCGCGGAAGTCAAAGCCGATCATTGAGACAGATGATGATGAGGAGGAGGCGGACGACGATGGCTAGTATACCTACTTACAGCGGTTTCCGAAATGAAACGGAATCGCCGAAATTCAAAATGGTGTGTGGCCATGTTTACTTCAGAGGCCCAGGCAATCGCCGAGGTCGCGCGTTCGATTCCAGGAGCATACCCAATTTTATTCTCAGTGATATCCTTTGCTCTGATACAAAATAAAAGCCCTTTCATTGAGAGAACATTTATTCAAAGAATTGTAGTACTGGTGAGATATTGAGCAAGGCCTGTGCCGTGCAGAACAATAATTTTTTGATAATGGAAAACATAGCAGAATTGAACGCGTGACCTCGGCGATTGCCTGGGCCTCCGAAGTAAACACGGCCACACACCATTTTAAATTTCGGCGATTCCGTTTCATTTCGGAAACCGCTGTAACAACAAGTACATCAATCAATTATAATAGTCATGGACCTAGTAGACCGCCGAGCCAGTTGAGACGCTAAACTGATCAACTTGCCGGCCTCGAAAAATAAGACTGACGACACAATGGGTCGACACGATCTCTACGGGAGACGAAGGGACTGAGACGTTGCTCGCTAGGCCCTTGGTTTACGTGAAAACAGTGTTAACACAATAACGTGCGGAGTTATGGAAGACACGTACAAGATCAACGATTTGATAGTTTCCTTTGCTGGCGCTCCTTCGAGCCACGTCGAGCAGATTACTCATCACGACGCTGGTGATGCATGTACCAGTTGTGCCAACGCGCTTTCATGGCAGAAAGACGTCAAGGCCGCCTCTCGAGCCAAGATCGATGAGGGTCTCTCCCTGTCGGATATGCGACGTTTTGCTGATCTTGGAGGATAAGTTGCTGTAGAGTTGCCTCAGGAAACACCAAGATTCGCTTGCAAGGGGATGGAGGCAGTCTCGCCAGAGTGGGGTAGCCGGAGGCGCATGCTACGGCGTCACTATATCTGTGATTGTTGTTCAGACTCGGAGTGAGCTTGCTGTAGTACCGCGGTAAATGGGATCAATAGCATGGCCTGTCACTGCTGACATCTCATTGGACGAGGACGAGCGTTGTTCAGGGAGTGTGTCATTCATGTAGAGCTGCTACAATAATATTGGCCAAGCCGTCATGGCTACCTGATAACTAGACGAGCCTGTCAGTCGGTCAAAGAAGCTAAATGAAGCATTTGACAGACCAGCAATGGTGCTCTTCCCTCAAATAACCAGCAGCTGTTCCACCGCTTTAGAAAGTACTTCGTTATCCACGATGCAACAGCCCGTAGGATCGCCGAGTGGCGATCTGAAACCAGCCCAAAGCCAGTAGAGAGAGAAATCAAAAAGGTCTAATTGAGTTACGCGACTCTTGTTCATCGTCTGGAGCAAGTCAAAGGCCACTTTGCACGATGTAAAGGAGCTCGAAAGAAGTTCCTCTACGGTGGGGGCAGGGAAGTATAGGGTATTACAGAGAAGCATGTCGGGATCGCTGGGAGTGGGGGCGCTGATAACATCTAGTAGATTAGGTGGTGGATCCGGGGTAAGGTGAGAAGGGGGTATAGATGCCTCGACCGAGGCAGGGAGCGAGTCGGAGTCCGGCGGGTAAGTTTGTGGTTCACTCGCACTAGGTAGAACCCCTTCCTGTCTTGTTGGTGACCGTGAGGTTGTTGGCTTCGACGATGGATCGGCAAGGGCTGCTGCGATCTCGTCCTCCGAAACGCCAGCCCGAGTCAATAGCTTTCGCAAGGTGCGGTTCTCCTCGAATACTGCTCTTGCTGTTTGTTGCAGCTTAACGTTCGCCTATTGCCACCTCCCCATCAGAGGGAGAGAGTTTCGCAGATATGAATAGCGAACGCGCACCTGAACGCCTTCCTTCTCGTACGCTGCAAGGCGTGCCTCCAATGATGCAAGATAATCCCGCCTTCGCTCCCGCGAGCGACGCTGATTGTCTCTGACGCGCGCTTGATCTCTGGTGTCCTTCATCTTTACTACTCTATGGGGCCGTAGTCAGGCTGAAGGGTCGCAGTGGGTGTCGAGAGAGAGTCGTATATCCGGTGGTTCACAATTTCACTTGGACAATTTCACTTGCCCAGCCAAAAGTTCACTTTCCTAACTTGGACGCACTTTAAGTCACTTTAAGTGCAAAAGTGACCAAAGTGACTTTCAAGTAACTTGATCGGACTTGATCGGCACTTTCACTTGACGCTCACTTGAGCGAACTTTGCAAGCTACACGGTATTACGACGTTCATATACACCTCTCAACCAATTGCATGCTTGGTACAATGCCCTACAAGGGGAATGGCGTGAATTCGAGCCCTGTAGCGCGAGGGAGCCATGAACATGACCGATCACTGACCGATCGCGACCACTTAACAGGCACCCTTCACTTGAGTGAACTTCCAGGTTTGCACTGTTGCTGGACTGCTCAAAACGTATTCTCGCGTGCATAACAGTCAGACTGGGACACGTCGCGCCTGATTGATGTGAATTACGGTTGACAGCGTGGTGTACAGGGCGGTTCTTGCACCGTGCAAGAACCGTGACTGTGTTCTGCCTTACCGTCGCCCTCAATGGCGTGCACCACTGCCGTTCCGTCTCTCTAATAATATGACACTACAAGTCTCGGACAGACTCATACGGCCCTACATCGCAACTCAGATGTGTGCCGTGGTAGGGACCGATAATTTGACAGTCCTCATGTCTTTCGTACGTATCCACAAGCTGCTATGTACTGCTATCAGCAAGAATCACCATGCTCTTTCCACCTAGAGTATGACTATTTATCTGAATGGGACGTCCGATATTGGTATTGGTCTGTACATGATTCACGCCACTTGGCACTCTGTAAGCTTTGTGCTCTTCCGTTCCTTGAGCTTACCGGACGTCCCGCCACAGAGATACTTGCGCATCAAAGCTGTCTTGAAGGTCCATACCATGATCATTCTTGCTTGGATGTGTACTTACGGGTGCTCTTGAGAGTCGAGACAAATCCAACATCACACACCGTTCTGGTAATCCAGACACAAAAGGCTTGATGGATGACTGAGCCTGCCAGCATGATTGAAGTCAACAGAAATGGTAAGCACGCGTTCGACGCGTCCTCCGACAGGAGCGAAAGAAGTACGCGATGACAATATGAGGGTAGCTGGCGCTTGAGGGTAGCTGGCAGTGAACGTTGAATCTTTGACTACGTGGGCGCTGAGACAGACAATGACGGTGGTGGCAGATGGTCAAGTTCAAGTGTCAAGTGAGCACGTAAGTTAGCCCACCCAAGTACGTCAAGTGAACTGGCCGGACTTGGCTGTGGATCAAGTGCGGCAAGTTCGGCAAGTTACCTAAAGTGCGGCCGAAAAAGTTACTTTATCAACTCTCGTATATCCGGTTTAGGAAGGTTCTGTCAATTTCGCCAAGGATTGTCGGTGCCACCGCGGACTCTTGCAATGTTGTATGCACCACAATGATATCCACATCTCTCAATTTGATCAGGGTTATTCTTTGTTCTGATCAGGAAATGGATAGAGATGATACTCCTGATTCGAAAGAGGTCTTTGGGTAAACACGTCCTCTCAAATATGCTACAAGTCCCCTAGGTATGCGCAATCTACATGTACCACGACGTTCGTGTTCAGCAGAGGCGACCACACCTCCTCCACCCGGCGCTGTGTCATCATCTCAAAGACTGAGCGGCCCGTCCCATGATAAGTACATGAGTAGCTCCCTGTTCCGAAAGCCAAGCAGCTGGAGGTGTAGCTGCGTATGGTGGGTATAGTGGGTAATAATCCAATTTGGCACTTTGGACTTTTACTTACTTTACAGAGGCACTTTTTGACCTTACTTTACATTTTGTCTGGCTTTTGACATGACTTGATGTGCCGGACAATGGAGTTGCTCGTGGTCTACACTCATGATTCATCTGTGGTATACATACGTAACATAGTATACTGGATCCGGACTTTGAGGCGGCGTCGGGATGCGCCAATCTCAAACAGGAAGGCGGCAATCATTCCCGCGGCTTAAGTATAAGTCGTCGTCATGGTCCGCCGCTGAAGCGCTGAACATGCCGCTACTTCTACAGCGCCGCTATGATGATGGGCCATCTCAATTCTCAGCCTCAAGTGATACCTGATGTGTATGTGTCATGGTGAGTTCCTCAGAAGCCTCTGAGTTTGCCCTACACCTGGGCCATGTCATGTTGTCCGAGTGCGCAGCGTGGTAAACTTGTAGCATGGCTCGTATGACGGACTTGGCATCATACTCTCGTCCGCCTCGTATTCTCCATGAGCGCCGTATCCGTCATCCTTGTCCGCGGCATCAAGGATCGTGCCCGTGGTTCTTCTCATAGTTGGTTGTTATATATGTTTGTTCTCAAGTCGCAGCAAGAAAGGCTTACAACGTCCCTACGTACAGATACTCTTTATGTATGGAAAAGTGAGCTAGTATGGGCTGGCTTCCGAGCAAGCACTCAATATCCGTCATATTATTGTCTACATAGTCTGTACCTGTCATCAGTGTTTTTATTCGTTGTCCTGGGGTTGAGGGAGCCACCGAGTTTATCTACATCATTGTCATTAATGTTTGCCGTGGAACACTACGTAAAACGGAAACACTGACAATATCACAATGCACGATGATGCATAACAGTGCTGAGTGATGACTTTGGGACGGACTCACTGCGCCCTGCTATTCCGAAAGATCTCGAGCAGTTAATAAGGGCAGAGCCGGTTAGTGCGCAAGGCCAGGAGGATGGTGGCATTGCTCAGCGCCTCACTCTCGCCAAAACTGTCCGCACACATACTTTCAGTTGTAAACCCGGCCGCCCGACCATAATCCCGCCTCTTAACCGACGTCAGCTTTCGATAAGATGATGAAGGAGGACGTGCTCGGTGCTGTGCTCAATGCTGAATTCCGTGTGATAGATATTGCGGGTGACAAAAGGGCCGTCAGTCATGTTCTGAGACTGTTAGAAAACCATAAGTCAGAATCCGATAATTAAACAGGAAATGCGCGACGGCGAGTCGTTGTGTCTGATTTGAGGGCAGCAGATACTCGCGCACAGTCGGACATGTCTCTCAAAATTTTCGTTGCTGACAGGGACCTTAGGCAGCGCGCGCTAGACGTCTACTGAGATGATGCTCACTGGAACATTTGTTCTAGGAGGCGGCTAGGGAGATGATGTCGTCGCTCTTGCAGAAAGTTTCAGCAGAATTGAGATAGAAAATGCGACGATGTACCGTTTGCGCAATCCTCAATTTGATGCAGTGGCAAGCAATGACTCCACGAAACATCAGCCATTTCAAGTTCAACATTGACGCCAAGGATCGCGCCGTCCCAACCCAAGTACGCTCCCAACATCGGCGGCCTCCAGCTGGCGCAGGGTGCAAATGATAAGCGAGACAGCAAGCTTACAGTATGAAGAAGCTCCTGGTAATCATCCTAGACTGAATGGTACCGTACCTGTAGCCGATACTTTTGGGCCTGGAAAGCAGGACAGACATGGACAGAAACAAAGAGGTTGACACCCTTGAGGAAACAAATCAAGGCTTGACAAGCAACGCAGCTGGCAAGAATTGGTAATCAAGATAGTTGGGCGGGAGTTTGACTCGAGACAGGCAGGTCACAGTGGTGAGGCCTGACGCGCTCAGGCTGGATAGGGCCAAAGGTCATGGCAATGGGCCAATAGCTATGCCATCGCTCTGGAATTGGTCGTCGGGCGCAATGGCAACTTAGGGTTCGCAGGTCCGCAGTGACAGTGACGGTTGAACAGGGATGAGGGCGCGGGAATGACTTCAGAGACTTGATAGCAGAGAGTACGACCCAAAATCAAGACGAAGGAAGTTTTGCTAAAGACCTCAGGAGCACCAGCGGCGGGTGCGGGTTGAATGGCTGACAATGCTATTGCAATTGGTTGCAAGCGTTTGCGCCTAGCGATGAAAGGAAGGATATGACACGGAAGCCCGCCGCCCGCGGCTTGATCAGGCACAATAGCTAAATAATAATGTAAATATCTATAACAGGAAGTGGCAGCCCCGACGGCGCGTCCCGACTGTTTCTACTATTGGCGTGTCTGTGACCTTTTACATGTGCTCTCTACAACAAGACTACTGGCACTTTGGTGAAATGCTGGAGTCAGACTCTGAAAGCCAAAGCCAGAGTATGAAAAGCCGGCCAAACTGAAAAGTAAAGTACCAAAGTGCCGACTTGGATTATTACCCACTATACCCACCATAGCTGCGCTACAAGTTATTTGCTATTACTTTCAATCGATACTTGATTGGAGCACCACTCGAGATACAGAACGGAGACTTATACACGAGCTGATTTCGCTTCCTATGGCAATTTGAGATGGCAGAAAGGTACGGCGGGGAACACTACTTACCAAGGCTTTGACCTCCGCCTCCAAGGACGCCAGCTCACCCTGCAGACGTTCCTTCTGCCTTGTAAGAGTATGGAGCTTGCGTTGATCCAGCTTGTATTGTGCCATAGTCCCTGATGCTGGCTTGGGCGGTAAAGACTTGAGTGCCTCCGCCTGAGCACTCGTGTATGAGCACCACTAAACGGGGCATTGAAAGATAAGCGGACGCACTTTGTTCTGCAATTGCGCTTCCTTGCGTTTCAACTGCTTCAGCCCTTGGCTCGCCTTCTCGATGAGCTCATTGACCGCCGGTTCGATCTCGTCGATGAGGTCGGCTTTGTAGGTCTTCACCAGGCCATCGTTGACGAGCAAGAAATCCTGGGATTGACTGTCAAGTTGTTACACCCACCATGTAGTGATCAACGCGCACCCGTTCATTCTTCAGCACCTTGGTCATCCGTGGGTAGTCGAGAGTTCCGTTCCGAAGGAGCTGCTCAGCTTCCTGGGCCTACAGAGATGCGCGCATTGAGGTCACAGAATGCAGAGAGGGCTGAGAACACACCTCTTCGCAGCAGTCCTCCAAAGCTCTGACACAGTCAATGAGATTCGGCGGGCATATTGCTTGGATGTCCCCGCGGAAGACCTCTGGTCGAGTATTGAAGACCGAGTCGCGCGCCTGAAGATTGGCGCGTGACAGTCGCGACATCGCGCGGTGCGATGGTGACGACGGTTCGAGATAGAGTCGAAAGTTGTGTTAGGGTTAGGGTTTTGCTTGGACGCAGAGCTCTAAACAAGGCAACGAACACACACGAGGCATTATTTTATGACCACCTCCTAGTCCCTAAGATACAGAATCCACAATAACTTATATATACCTCCCTCTAATATCACCTCCGCTCATACTCCTCCTCATCGCTATCGCCCACATCAAATATCGGCGGTTGAGGCGACGGCGACCTCAGAGCTCTCTCCTTCCCCTTCACACTCGGCGCTCTCGGCCTGCCGACCGGACTAGCAGAGTTCGCTCCCAGATAGCTATCTTCATCCTGGAAATTCGCCACAGAGGAATTCAACGGCACGCTCTCCTCCTTATTGTTCATAGGAAGTCGCATGCCTTTCCGCCTGCGCACGCGCCAGCACACGAAGAGACCGATGAAGAGAGCCAGCACGACTAGGACAAGAGCGGCAGAACCAGCGTTGTAGTAGGCTGCTTTGAGTTTAGTGCCGATACGATCTAAAAACGAAAATGTACTAACCTTCCCACATCGCCTTGTCCTGTTGTGGCGACTTGGTCGATGTTGGTACTGCAATATCCGCAACGTCGGTGTATTGCGGTTTGGTCTTCTCGCCCACTGCACTAGGTATACGGGCAGAGCCTTCCAATATCTGGGAGAAATCCACGCCCATAAATCGGAGCATCATGTCGTGAGCGACATGGGGGACATCAAAGGGAACCATGTGCGATGAGTCGAATATCTAAGCCGAGATGAGCAGGGCTTTCTGACAACTGAAAATTGACAAACCTTTGCGTAAGTCAGATTCCTGGACTCGACCCACGTACCGGCCGATTTCTCGTTTACCGACCACGATTGGGTTTGCACGGTCTGCATTCAATCAGCTCCATGTCACACAAATAGCTGATGCCACTCACCCCAAGACCCTTTTCGCCATTCCACGACATAGTGGCGATCATAGCCTCCAGCCCAACATAATTGCAGATCACATCTTGGTCTCCCGCAAAGATGAGGACAGGTATTCGCTCTATCACCGATGGTAGGACGGTTATGCTGGAGTTGAGCGTCTTTTCCTTGAGCTCTGAGTGAACGCGCCCGCGGCACTCGATCCATCTAGCAGAATGGTCCTGGGCATGTAGGGCGCGGACGACGTCGTCCCGCTGTTGAATCTTCAGTACCGAGTCAGCAGCAAGACGTATGAAGACCCACATCTAGATATGTCGTTACTGGCTTGATATCTGGAGGCCAGTTCATTCCACAGGCTGGATACGTGTCATCGAGTCGTATGTCGTAAATGTTCATGCACATTTCCTGATTGTTAGTCCTGCGGAACCAGTCAGCAACGAATGTAACCTTACGAGGATGGACTGACACTTTTCGGCGGACCTCTGTCACGTCATAGAGTAAGCCTTCACACTTTTCGACGCTGACCGGCTCCCTATCGGTGATCCCCTTCAGGATTTGGACACATTCGTCAGTTTTTGTCGTGGCCTCCTTCCAGTACTGGAAAGAATCAATGAATATTACGAGGTGATGTTCGACGAAACCACCTACATCAGTGTTTTCTTCGAGGATGCCCACTTTGACAAGGTAGTCGATATAAGAAGGATATTGAGCGCGTGCATCTATCCATCCGTTTCCTATGGCAACGCCTTTCAACGGTGCAACCTTGGAGTTGAGGAGGGCGTCGGCAAAGAAGGGGATGTATTGCCCTGCGTAACTCTCGCCAGCTAGATAAGTCTATGGCGGGATATGAGACGCGTCCACGAATAATGGGGCGTACGTACATCGACGTGTTCATATTCTGGAAATACTTTGTAAAAGTTGCGCAGGAAAGTGATGAATTGGTCGGACGCCTGCGTAAAGTCGTGTACAAACTTGTCCGTGCTCGTATATGAGAATCCCGTGCCTGCGGGCTGGTCGACTGCGGGAAAATTAGCAACGGGCTATGGGCTATAGAGAGTAATGGATGCGCACCGTAGACCATGGTCGCGTATTCTTCCCATCCGCCCTCTTGCGTCTTGAAGCCGCCCTTGCCGTCCATGCGCCACGGGCCATTCTCCATCATCAGTCCATCGAACGACGAGCATCCTGGACCACCCTGCAAGTCGCGGTAAGCTTCGGAGCATTGCTATGAGAGACGCCGTCGTACGTTGAACCAGAATATGACACGCTCTCGGTCGGCGGTGCGGCGGTTCTTGACGAGGACGAAATAGAGATGGGCGGTGACGTCGGTGTCGGCTGCGTTCTTCGCGAATGGGTCGGACGAGATGTGGCCGGCAAAGATTGTGAGTGGGTGGTCTGGGTCCTGGTGGATGTCTGGCAGGGCGGGCACGTAGAACGAGGCGGCGGAGGGTACTGGGAATGCATTAGTTGTCTGGAGACGGGTTGTCGGCAGCGGATGGCGCACTGTCTGTCGGCGCAGCGTGGGCGCGGGCGGAGAGCAGGAGCGCCACGAGCGCATGCCAGGGAGCGGTCTTGCGCATCGAGGTGGTGGCGGGTGGTCACGTTGCGCCCAAGGAACGTAGCACACGACGGGGGCTGTGGCGTTGATGCAGAGTTGCTCGCGTGGAAACGTCCAGGTCCTGATCGGGTCAGTGTCCGCCGCGCATGCTCTGCTCCGATAACGGCTTTTGTTCCCTTCCATCACCATGAAATTTTCGTGGTCGGCCTGCCTGCTCGCTGCTGCGTCCGTCGCCCACGCACAGTACTTCTCCCAGGGCTGGCAGCCGGGCAAACGCGCGGCGCCGACAGCGGTGCCCATCCAGGTCGACAGTACATTCGAGTCGGAGGGCAGCGACGCAGGCACAGCGGAGCATGCACCCCCTCCGCCGCCGCCACCGCCGCCACCACCCACCAAGCTGGACGTGCTCAGTCTGTTCGACCTGAATACGTATCTCAAGTCGGAGACCAGCCAGCGTCTCTTCCAAAGCTTTGGCGTCAACATCACGGAACGGCTCGAGCAGGCGCAGGAGACGCCCTGGGATAAGCGTATTCCTCTCATTACGGACGACAACTACTCTGACCTCATCGTCAACGAGCCCTTGTCCGACGAGGAGGCTGCTGACCGCGTTTGGGTTCTCTGCATGTTCGTTCTCGATCGCGTGTGTACCTTTACCCCTGCTTATCCATTTTGCCCCCAGCTCTGCCACCAGCGGACGCCAGGACGGCGTCTCCAGGTTTGTCGACGAGGCGTACGACGACGCCTTCAACCGCACCGTCGTTGCCGGCGACCTCCCCCACGTCCGTTGGGGACGTATCGACTATTTCAATGTCACGTACCTGACCACGAAGTGGATAGTGTGGCAGGCACCCTTCCTTGTCGTTATCAAGGACCGCGGCCAGACCCTGCGCTTCTACCGACCCCAGAACCTCCGCATGCGTGATGGCGCTGTGCGCGAGTTCCTGCTCGCCGACGGATGGCAGGTTACCGCCCCTTGGAAGTCTGCCTACGCACCCGGAGGCGACCGGTACGTGTCTGACATGAAGTCTTCGGAATTCGTGAAAGCTGATGCGCGAACAGCGAATATTTGATGGAGTACTTTGCCGTCTATATGGCCAAATTCTACAACATCATGGTTCGGGTGCCCAAATTCGTCCTTCTCCTTGCGTCGGGCACAGTCGCGTCGTTCCTCATTGGAATCATGCACAAGAAACCAGCTGGCCAGAAGAAGAAGAAGTCTGCAATCAAGCCACCACCAGTTTCGGTTGCTGCAGTCGCGCCTGCACCCGAAGCGGTAACAACCTCCGTGGCAGCCTCGCCTGCCTCAGGTTCAAAGGGCACAAAGAGGAAAGCCAAGAAGTAGTATCTATATGGTTTTATAATATGGGTATTGTTATGTCTCTTTGTAGGATCTAACGACGATGTCTTGTTTGTACTCTTTCATTGCTTTGCGAGTCAGACGTCCCTTCGGTTCTTTCACGCTCAACCCTTCGGGAACGCCTCATGGTAAGCGGCAGGCGATATTTAAGTCTGTCACGACCTCTTATCACTGATCCAAGCTGCCCTTCTTTCACTAGCCTTCGTAGTGAGTTCACTTACTTCTTGACACTGGTCTCAAGCTCATGAGAGACTACGGATTGCTACACCAGCCCGTGTACCAGCCCATACACCATAACGAGCAGCTCTCATTATGACCTGGTAAGCCTGCGCTCAGCATCGCACCCGACTTGTTATTTGACGCAGTCTTCCAGGGGAAAGACGCAAGATATTCGCGAGTACCGACCCGATAGCGACGGGCTCTTCCATCACTACGTCGGGCCCTCGCCCAATCCACCGAAATCGCCTCGGAAGAAGGGAAAGGGACCGAACTGCAGTACACCTGTGGAAAAGAAACCTGCCCCGCATGAGTTCCCCCCCACCTACTCATCCTTTCACGAATACGGGACTGGAAATGGTCGGCTTCTGCAAACTCCTCTCATCGTTAGCGGCTTCTTGGGAGGTGCGATTAATTTCGTATTCACAATAGCCTGCTTGAGCATCGTCGCTTGCGCTGTGGCACATTGGCTTGCGGAACGTTGAATGTACATGTAATCTCTACAATAGATTATTCATGCAAAGTTACTCTGAAGAAATAGCAAAACGGAGACCAAGCGAAGAGTCCAGACGAAATGCCAAACGGCACCTTTCCAAAATTGGTAACCCAAATTGAGTGTCCGCTGATCCCAGTCTTCGCTGTCCAAAGTATCAACACCAGACACATTGCCAGTTGACCTCTCGCAGCCATGGACGACGGCGAACAATCAGCTTCAACCCGCGAAAAGGTCGGCCTACGCGTCAGCAATTGATCATGTTACTGATTGCATCGCAGACGGCACCCTTTCTCATACGGACTTTCATCAAAGTCGGCGCTTTTCATCGTTTACAACAATTCGAGGACGGGCCTTTACCGACAACAGATGAGCAACAGATATTCACCTGGTGAGAATGGCGTATCTCGGTAATCCATTCAATGCTCATATCTGCAGGAAGGACGCCACGCTGAGGGAAGTTTTGACGACAATACGGGACACCGCACCACATATAGCAGAATACCGACACCCACTGGCCCGCTTTTCCTTCCGTACCGTATACGCCGACTCGACGAACAAAGGCCGCTACGCACAAAAGGAGCTGGGCCAAGTCTACTCGCGGGACATCCTGGGCGAACCGGGCTCCCTCTCGAGCATAGCGCCGCGTCTGCTGGAGGACGATGAGGCTCCTGCACGCGAAACCAACGACCGGGAGCGGGAAGAGCGGACGCTCGACGAGCTCCGCCTCGTTCCCGGCGACTACCTTCTCGTAGCCGTCTTCCTTCCCAAAAATGTGACTGCACCTAGCGAGATTCCGAGACCTGCTGCTGCTGCCGGTGCCAACACTGGCTGGAAGACCGGGCCGGTGAGAGGCGACAGTGGCTGGTCTGGTAATATCGGCCCTTCTGCTCCAGCTCTGGGTCGCGGAGGAGGTCACTGGCGTGGAGAGTCGAATGGCGACCGCCCGCGCGGTCGTGGTGGACGAGGAGGCGGAGGCGCAGCGTTCAATGACAGAGACACGGACCAGGACAACCGGATACCTCCGCCTCGTCGCTATTCTCCTCCAGCGCGTGGTGGCTGGGGCAGACGCGGTGGTCGCGGCGGTGGCCGTGGTGGTCGCTCACCTTCCCGATCGCGCTCGCGCTCCCCACCTCCACGAAGAGGCTCAAGATACGACTGATCATAACTTTCATTGTACTTCTTGTAGGCCTTACATATCATATCCTCTTACTGACCCTCGGTTGATGTCTAAATCTGACGTGTATGGAGGCCGGCGGCTGATTTGACTCATTCTGCCCTGCGCAGATAACGATAATATCAAAGTGGGCCTTATCACAGAATAGTATAAAGATAGTCATCAGAGCCAAGACCGCAGGTACGCGGCTCCCATGTTCGACAGCGCAAAATACGAGCCTCTGTCAGTGGACGATGGCGCCTCTCCGGCCCAAAACACACGACGTCGACGGTGGGGTTTTGCAGGTTGTCTTGTGACCATCATCATCGCATCTGTGGTCGTATCAGTCCACCCCACTTTCCTCAACGGAGCGATACCTGGGGATTCCTCTTCATCAACTTTGACTCCCAGCGACTCCCTGAACGGTCTGAAGCAATGCGCTTCTCCTCTTCCACCTGCCGTTGAACCACCTGCTCCTGTCAACATTTGGGCGTCTCTGACCGTGCCAGAGACCACCGCTATCCAGTCATGGCTCGAAGCGCCGGAAAGGAACTTGAACCTGACGCGCGCAATGGCCTCGAGGCTGTCTGACAATGTCATCTTCATGATCGAGCTCTATTATCCACCAAAGGCCGACGCGTTGGCCTACTTGGCGTCCCCTACTACCGTCCCTCCTCCCGATAAATATGCTAGAGTCAGTATACACCATGGGTCGGTGCCGGTCATCAAAGACTACTTGGTCGGGCCACTACCCATAGGTTCCAATACGAGCATCAAGCCTTTGACGGAAATCTACCACCGCGATGACATTCCTTTTCACGCCGCCGGATATGTTACCGGCTCTGAGCTGCCCAGTCTGGTATCCTCATTCGCAGGTCAATACGAAGAAGTCTTCATGGTGTGTACTTCGCAATGTATGAAGACCTTGAACTTGAACCTGACCCCGCAACAATACAGGAACTCTTCAACGGTGTCGCGAAAGGATTACCAAATGATACACTCATTACTGGAGCCTCTGCACCTTTCAGCTTTGACGGTAGCTTCCGACGCACGTGGTTGAACTGGAAGCGCAACGTCGCGGGGCCGTGGCTGCATCCCGTAGACTTCTTCCAATATGTCGACATGAGTGGAACTGATCCTTCCCACTGGAAAGTCTTGAAGGTCTGCCGCCCTCATGTTATCGTCAGCTCAGCGGCCTGAGATACCTTTAGATTGTATACAACCATCAAGTATTCGACTCGACTGAAGACTTCCTTTCCGCCTTCAAGAACGGTACCCTGATACGCATTCCTAATAGACCAGACGACGACAAAGCCGATTACTCCTGGACTACACGAAAGCGTATTGGTGCTCAACGCGATCTCGACAACCTGCCTGGACCGCGCTCCGTCTCCTTCGCTGGCCTGCGGTTCCGTGTTGACAAAGCCCGCCAGTTTGTGAGCTGGATGGGTTGGAGCATGTATCTTGGGTTCGACAGAGACATGGGCTTGAACCTCTGGAACATCGCCTTCAAGAATGAGCGTATTATCTATCAGGTATATAATCCTCTCCTGTTTCTATTTCCGAACACCTTGCTGATGCTCTTGCCCAGCTCGCGCCACAAGAAGCGATTGCACAATACGGTATACTACTGCCTTGTCTTGTATACCTCAGCATGCTCATCATCTCTCCGTAGGCGGAAACGATCCAATGCAGACCACGACTGCCTGGTTGGATCGCTATTTCGGAATGGGAAACTCTGTTCGCGACATGCTGCCCGGATACGATTGTCCTCACGAGGCTGTGTACCTGCCTGCAACGACGTTTTCAAGCATGGGGAGCTTTGCACGAAAGAGAGCCATCTGTATCTTCGAACAAGACACCGGAAAACCTATCACGAGACATACAGGCTACATGGAGGGCGAATTTGGCGCTGTGAAAGGCTACGTGCTCACAGTCAGAAGCATAAGCACGGTCGGCAAGTGAGTGATTTCTCTCGCTCTGAGTTTGAAACTGCCAGACTGACATGCCATGTTTGAAGCTACGATTACTGTGAGTGTTCCAAGCTGCTATATGTGACCTGAATAGTTCATGATACATGCTGCGCAGTGGTAGGTGGACTGCCTTTGCCTGTCAGATTCCATTCTCAATGTCTGTAGTTCGACTATATCTTCCACCTGGACGGCACCATCGAAGTCCGTATTTCTGCGTCTGGCTACCTGCAAGGTGGGTACTGGGAGCCGAGACAAGAAGGATATGGCGGTCGCATCCGAGATACTACGAGTGAGTATTGCTCGAAACCGTCAATCCCCATATTGACCTTGTTGTTTTCAAGTGGGGAACTTACACGATCATGTCATCAACTTCAAGTGAGTCTCGATTGTTTACTTCTTCGACCATTTACACAAGACCAATCCAGAGTTGACTTCGATATTGACGGTACAAAGAACTCACTGTTGAAAACAACAACCGCGCAGGAAGAGGTCGAACAGCCATGGTTTGACGACGATTGGGGCAAGACCGTTTTGCAACAGAAGATTACCAAGAAGTACATCGACAACGAGGACGATGCTCTTCTCAAGTATCCTACCAATTTTCAAGGCGGCTATTCCATCGTCAATACCGAAAGTAAGAACGCCTGGGGAAATCCGCGAGGCTACGCCATTCATCCTGGCTTCTCGCCAATTCACAACGTGCGCAAATATTCGTTTGAAGAAGTGACGTTTCTCTAAAAGTTTTGAAGACTGTCGTAGGATCGAAGCGCCTCTTGAACAACGCGAACTGGGCTCGCTACAATTTGGCTGTATCCAAGCGCAAGGAAACCGAACCGACCTCAAGCTGTATGTGGAACATGAACCTCCCGGGCCTTCCAATGGTCGACTTCCATAAATTCTTCGATGGAGAGAATCTCACGCAAGAAGATTTGGTTGCGTGGATTAATGTTGGCATGCACCATCTGGTACACATTGCTCTATTCTCTGACTTGCACACCCTACTCAACGCTGTTGCTTTAGCCGCAGGCAGAAGATTCTCCTAACACCAAGACCAATCTCGCTACTTCGAGGTGAGCGCCGTATTCTGTATATCGGCTAATGCACCGCTGATATAACGTCCCTGTCAGCTTTCTCCTCAGTCCTTTGAACTACTTTGACTACGACGTCTCGATGGAGTCCAGTAACGCGATCCTGCTGAACATTCCTACGGATCCATCTCTCCCTTTCACATTCGATGACTATGGCGTCAAGCAGGAGTTCACTTGTATTCCCGAATCGCCGCAGCCCTTCGAGTATTCCTTTGTCGAGACCTTCGATGCGGATGGCAAGCTGCAGGCCCTTTCGCTGGAGGAGATGAGGAAGAGTGCAGAGTGGCACCACCGTATCAAGGTAGAACTGTAGTTGTATGTGCCTCGATTAAGCCGATAACACAACAATCACACGAGCTTGCCTCGAGCAATGGATATTGAACGTTCAATACTGTAATGTTAGGTTCTGCCCGTTGCAGCTGTGTTGCACTGTGTGGCGTCTTTCTTGCCGCCCAGGCCGCGGGTGAGGGGTATTATACGGGGTATTGGCTTTAGCGAGCCCACGTGCTTGGGGCGGAATTGCCAATCATCATGATCATTGATCCTCCTGCACCAGCCTGCACCTGAGCCTCTGATCATATCGACCGAGATGGCCGCTGAACTCCTTTGCTCTGTACTGTCATGTTCTCTGCTCAGACATTGCTCAGTGCAGTTCTCGTCCTCCCTGGTCTCGTCCTCGCCAAGAGCAGCGACTACCCTCGCCCGGCAGATCCATTCGCGGATCCAGCGAACGATCCCTATAACCCCCTGAGATATATTGCCTCCAATGTGCTCACTGGCATCGCGTTCGGTTAGTAGTTTGCCTTCTCGATGTCGAAAACCACCCAGTTTGACGCGATTGTAGCCCTCGTGACCATTGTGGCGGTGGGACAGAGCTGGTGCATGTGGAAATGGGGTGCCAGATGGATGCTTTCTATGACCATTGGCGCGTACAGTGCGTACCTGATACGTTCTCCTTCAAGTACTTGCCTTAATTTCTATCTTCAAGCTTTCGCCTTTGGTATAGGCACGCGCTTCGGTCTAGCCGTACATCCCGAGTCCAAAGGAATCTATATTGTAGAGTACCTCTTCGTCGTGCTTTCGGTAGGTCCAGAGCTCCACCAGCATCATCCTTCCCTGACTGACGCCTACAGCCGTGCGCATTCATAGCCGCCAACTACGTGCTCCTCGGACGCTTAGCGCGACATCTGAACGGGGACAAATACCTTCTGGTGAAACCTCGGAAGATAACGATTGTTTTCATATCGTCCGACATAACGACTTTCCTCATCCAGGTACTTTGACCAAGCATACTCGTGGCAAGTATATCCATTCTCATACCTCTGGGCTATAGGCGGCTGGGGGTGCTCTTTCTATATCAGCAAAGGATGGCAACCTAGCAATAGTTGGCTCAAGAGTAAGTTAAGCCCTGCACGAAAAACTTGAGCTCACGAGTGCTGTTAAGGTGTTCCTTTCGGGCTTGGCACTACAACTGGCCTCCTTCTTTGTGTTCACCTGCATATTCCTGACATTTTCATACCGGGTCTATCGACATGAGCCAAAGACGTTCAGGAAGGATTGCAACTTACCGTGGTATAATGATTGGAGATCTTTAGGCGGCGCATTGCTGATCAGCTGTATCGGAATTTTGGTCGGTCTTATGTTTTCTTTTGTAAGCTCTGCTCCCCTCTGATTCCCTAGAAGATTCGTTCAGTGTATCGAACCATTGAACTCTCGGAAGGATTCGCTGGTCATCTGGCTACCACCGAGGCATTCTTTTACGCTCTGGACACCCTTCCGCTGTTCCTGGCCATCCTTATATATCTCCCATTCTGGCCTGGTAGGTATATTGTGGATGTTCCTTCAAAAGCGAGTCTGGAAACAGAGACAGTCGTCGAAGAAGAGAGACCGAGAGAGGAGACAAAGGCATAACTTAGATTTAGAATATAACCATGGACCTGTCATACTTGTACCTCGCCTATCAGCAGTGCTTCGACGTCACTACCTGCCTCGATTACTGCAGGACCATCTGGTTTTCGTTGAGGCAATATCACCAACCCGTTGGCCCCACTCATACTAGCTGCTCGGCTGGATCGTTGTCCGCCTGTGCTTTGCGCTGCCAACCCACTCTTTCCGGCGCGGATGATCACACGATGGAACTCTGTCCTAGGATCGAGCGCCATCGTGTTTTGCAGCTGTCATTGTAGTTATGCAGGTTAGCGGTTAACCCACGGAACATCGAGAAGCGGTGTGCTCGCCTGAACAGTTACACGCGGATACTGGCACGCATCATCTGGCCATCCGCCAAGCCTGCGCAGCGCAGGCAGGACGAATACATGAAACGTGACGAGCGCAGATGCAGGATTACCGGGTAATGCGAATATTGGCTTGTCCGTACCCTTCCACGGTATTGTTGCAAAGGTTGTGGGTTTCCCAGGTTTGATAGAGACGCGCCCGAAATGAATTGTCCCCTCAAAGCGGCGTTCGATGACTGGCTTGAGAAGATCGGACGGACCCATGGATGTGCCCCCTGTCGAAATAACGACGTCCGCCTGTTCGAGGGCATTCGATATGACTTGGACATGCTCCTCGATTCTGGAAGGCCTGAGTGAGATTCGATTGAAACTCAAATCAACAAGATCTCAACTGATCGGCTACAATTCCAAGGTCCACCACCTCATAACCTAACCCTTCGAGGGCTGCTTGAAGTGAGGGACGATTGGTATCCCATATCCCTCCCCATGACGAATCGTCGTGTCGAGGTAAAGGGGCTTGCAGATCTACAATCTCGTTACCTGTGCTGAAGACAGCCACAATTGGCTTCTTGTAGACTTCCACCTGGAAGTTATCAGCTCGAGCTAGAGCGTCCAAGAGTCGTACCTCTTGTCGTCCAACAAACGCTAAAGTTCCAATTTCCCCGCCGGCGCTAACTATCCTCGTACCTTTCGGCATCACCAAGTCACCAGTCTTGACGTCTGACCCAGGAGCGCGTACGTTTTCCGCTGGATCGACATCCGCTAGAAGCCTGACAGCGACCTCCTCAACCTCGGATTCTGTAACAATCTGCGTGTCTTCAACCATGATTACAGCATCGGTTCCTAATGGAAGTGGACCGCCAGTATTGATTCGATATACAGTGCCCTCGGGAAGGGGAGAACCATTATCGTGAGTCTGTGATGTCAAGACGGTGTATGTGTCGTCCTTGGCTTTGGGTGCAGAAGCTGCGGAAGAGCTAACATCAGTAGACATTCTGGAAGACATGAGCGACCGACTTGACACAGCATATCCATCGACGCTTGTCGTGGCAGTGGGCGGGATGTTGGAGGATGCGTAGACGTCTTCAGCTAGTACGTGCCCATATAAAGAGGGCGCAACCTACATGCTGTTGAGTATGCAGGAGTGACAATTGGAATTTTCAGATAACCATATGCGTCACTTGCCCAAGGTGCACAATGGTGCTTGATATCCTGTTCAGCCCTTCTTCGAGAGACACCAATGGATAGGGAGAGACGCGATGTCTAGCAGTTACTACCAACGGATCGGCGTCGATAAACGTCTTCAATGCGGCAATACAATACGGACCTGGAGCTTGGGGATCGTGAGAAAGTACCTGCGCCGTTCGTGGTTGAGGAATATGATGTCCATGAGAGTAAGCGTGGTCATGATGGTGGTGAATCTGGTGATGATCATGTTGATGCGCCGAGACCGACGCAGAAGCATTAAGCGCAGAGTGAACGGCCTTTCCCGAGCCGCCCTTTAT
Organism: Strobilurus pachycystidiatus; assembly: GCA_019915135.1. NCBI lineage: Eukaryota > Fungi > Basidiomycota > Agaricomycetes > Agaricales > Physalacriaceae > Strobilurus > Strobilurus pachycystidiatus. Next base: position 1,258,286 of record JAHLMK010000011.1, read on the forward strand.
GAGATCGACAGCGTGGTTTACAATACCGCCTTGTAGAAGAGCCTGAAGATTTTCCTTGACAGCCTTGACACTCCCAGGTAGAGTGATGATGAGTGTGTTTTCGAGTGTTCCAGCAACAGGCCGTGACAGCGAAGCCAACGGTGTGTGATTCAAAGACGAAGATAACAGAAGATGAACCAAGCCGGACGCTTGTCGTTGAAGAAGAGGGGTTACAGCCTAGATCAGGTCCACAATTAGCCTCAGGGAATGCCGAGTGTCCGAGTCGTGAAATCACCTCTGGTGTCTTGTCTCGGACGCCAAAGCCAGTGCCCCCAGTCGTGAGAATGAGATCCACCTCGCCGCTGTAAGACCAGAGACTGATCGCCTTCCTAATCTGCGGGATATCGTCCGCTACTATAGCGTGATCCTCGCACGAAAATTTGGCCTCCCGTAGAATTTCTATTATCTTCGGACCAGACATGTCCAAACTGTTATCTGTGGCGGCCGTGTCGCTGACTGCAATGATCTTCCAGTCAGTGTGATATACATGCAAGGGGTCAGACTGAGTTGCCTGTGAGGACGGCGACGCGTATGCCAGAATTCTGGCATTCGGTGGCCATAACGGTAAGTGATCAAGGATGGAAGCGATGACTCATCGTCTGAGATTCGTTGATGAATATGTCAATGAACTCATTATAAAACTACTTTCGATACTTATGACTAGTATGTACTATGTAAAATGTCAAGAAGGTATATATGTTACTTACACGATACTGGCGACTGGTGTACCATCTGAGGCTTACTACATCTCTCGTCGATCGTCAAAAGTTGTATGAGACTATCCGGCCGCAGGCTATAAGTGACCCGCAAGCACCCCGTCGGACTGTGGCCCGTTACAAGACTGTCTGGGTAACTTGAGATAGTCCAAAGAGTTGGAACCAAGGAAATGTGACCAAAACTCCTGATCGTGAAAGTCCTGATGTTCTCCAAAACCGTTGTCAGCGTGCATAGGAAAAGTCGACGATGCGCTGTCCACATATGGCGGTAAGTTCGCCATTGACGGTCCCAGAGGGTATGAAAGTGACGATGACGAAGAGTCGGAACGAGGTGTGAAGGTCATTGGAGAGGCCTGCTGAGGTATGGTGGTCGGAGGAGCTGCTGGCGCATGTCTTCTGTTCTGCCAGGATCCCAGCATGGTGTGAACAGCCTGTGCACAACGACAGGCGGTATGGTCATCAGAGAAGCTACCGCGCGACAGTGCTTGTATTGTTTGACCCAGCAGCTTGTCGCCCGACCCGAGAAGCTCACCCCCAATCTTGTTTGCAACTAGGAATTTCATTCCGACAACAAGTCCAGCCGCAAACCCAACCATTATAAAGATAATGTCTGGCGACGTCGCCAGAAGTGAATAGTCCGTCTGAAGCACAGACACAAGAAGAGCCTCGGCGACCTGGAGGAGCTCCTTCCCCCAGGTCACGATGACATTTAAGCCGTGGGGCCGTATCTCCATAAACCAGAAAGGATCGGCACTGTCGTTCTCGTCATGAACAACTCGTCGGGCGTGGAAGACGGCATGGTATAGAACCAGATGTCGACAGGATAGTAGGATGGTAAGGAGCATATGGTAATAGAATTTATCGTGGTCATGGACGACTGTTAAGAAGTTAAATGAAACGGCACGACAAAGCGCAGGAAGGGGCTCTTACCGGAAAGTGGAAGTATCAAGCGGGACAATCTATCCATGGAGGCGAGCACAGTTGTTACGCCGGTATACCAAGCATCAATTTCCTCGCGGTTTGTCAGGTGGATGTTCATACCGTCCTCCGCGACATTGTAGGTTTCGGCGAGCAGTCGTATTCGGAGATCCCTGCCCTCTAACATTGTTGTTGGCGATGTAATCTGGATGAGGTCAATGTCCGCCTGTGAGCGGCGCGATAATGGTTTACGTCCGCTACCCAGACACAACCTGATGATAGAGAGGATAAGCACCGAGGCATAAAATGAAAAAGGCACATCACGCACATCGACTCTGTATTGGCCAGTACTATCCACTGTAAGATGAGGGTCAACAAGATACTCCTGCAGTTCCAGGAAAAAAATTGTATTACCAGCCGCGCCTTATTCATCTCGACTTCGTAATTGAGCCGATGATTACGATGCGTAGCGGCGAGAGTGTTGTCGCGCAGACCCTTTGCCAGGGCAGAGGCTTCGTTGAGGCGCATGTTCATGGCCATACTGACCGCTATGCTGATCAGCATTTTGCCATCACGGCCGCCCCTCTGAGAAGGCCCGCAGATGGGGGCCCAAAGGGAGAGGATGATAAGTCCTTGGATAGTCTCGAGAGACTCAAACATGAGGGGATTGAAGATCATGCGAGCGATCTGGTCTTCCGTAAGCTTTTGTAAACGGGGAGCGAAACTGGCGCGCGTTGAGACGTCGAGATAGCGACAGGAGATGGTACAGCAAACCAGGTCAAGGAACGGAGTTGGGCCCTCGTGTATCAGGGAAAAATTCATCCAGGGCGCGTACTTGGCATTGAACCTGGACGAGTAGACACTCAACCACCATGAATTACAAGTCGATAGACAACGGAGGACGTACATGGCGAGGTGGTCATCAATCTCCGGCTGGGTCAAGATGTTGTTGAGAGACTGGTCGTTCATGACAGGCAGCAGTGGCTCTTCTTCAGAGGGCGATTGCTTGCAAAGCTCTTGGATTGCGTGCATAGGAGCAGACCAATCTAGAGCCTGGGGGACAAACGACCACAAGAAGTCAGCCCTTGGAAATGACTCCGCGAGCAAGTTGGGATGAGTAGGGCGTCCCGACGCGCCGCCGCCAAAACCCATGCGCTCTCCGGCCGCGGTAGCGGTGTCGGACCCACTGGGAGATGAGGGCTGGTCGGTGGCAAAGAGAGCCTTGTCCATGCTCTCATACGAGCAGGAAGCGTTGAGCACTTTGCACCTGTGGCAGCGGACTGTGCCGTTGGAGAAGCCGTCGAGAATCTCGCAGCGAGTTTTGTTCTTCCTGCAGGAAGTGCATGCCTGAATCTTTGTCCGCTTTGCGCGTCGTCCCGAGCTAGGCCCCGCCTCGTCGGTGCGGCTTGCCGCCCTGGTGCGCTTCATCGCGGGCGGAGTGAGTGAATGACAATGGAAAGAAAGAGACGATCCATGATGACAATGTGGTTTGTGATTGAGACCGGATTGTATGATCGTCACGCGTGATTTCTCCGTGTCTTGGCGGCAATCAACCATTTTGATCAGCAACTTTGCGTTTTCGCGCTCATGACTGTCGCCGAGCTCATACACGAGCTTCAATCCCAGCCAAGCAGGGACTCGGTCGCGTCCGAGCTCGAAGGCAGGTGCAGCGCCCTAGCAGACCCGCATTCCTAATGGTCGGATCTAGTTCTGGAATCCATATACGGGTCCGACTGCATTCGGGCCTGGAAACCAGACGGGAAGCCCAACAGGGCCCCCCATGATGGCACAGTGAGGTACGAAGTCTCATTGAGGTGAGCTCGGTTTCTCGAACGGACACAGCCAATTGATCAAGCGCAAGTTTCCCTCCTCCACATGACGAGGTTTCCATCAAGGTCCTCGTGTCTCTGTCTTCGTCGTATCCAGAATCTGTACCGCCTCAGCTCCAGCTGCTCTCGCGATACATTGGCCCGTACGGTGCTGACTCGGTCCTCTTTGGCTCCGTTTTGAAAACCTTCATCTCTGTGAACGGCGTGGAGTGGTCCCCTGATCTTGTCTGTGTATTCGACGGCCTTCAAAATGTCCTCGATCGCTGCGTGGAATGGTACCAAGATCATCTAAGCACCGACCAGGCTGGGGAACTACTGCGCGAAGACGAAAAGGAACACACAGTCAGCAACCCTATACAAGTCATATCAGACCCGGCCGCCACCTCTCAAGATGCGCATGTCTCCAGCTCTTTGGAGATGGGTCCACACGGCGCAGCCTCGTCGTCCCATGATGGTCTCGCCCTGCCAGCTGGTATTCGCATATTTGAGGCTGAGCCAATCACTGACCGCAAGAGCGCGTTCGTCGGGAGGGCTTGCGCGATAACAGATCCAGACCAGGTCCGCCGCTCCCCGAACTTTTATTGGTCACCCTCGGATCCTTGAAACGCCCAGGTACCACTTATCCTCTCCCACCTATCAGCGGACAGACGGATCGCCCGTGCTGCACATCCTATAATCAATGCATGGCGATGTCAGGCTGGAAATGTTCTTCACCAAGGTATTCAATTACATGAGGGAACGCCGAACGCAATCGACATTGACGATATTCCAGACAATGACGACGACGGAGAAACCGCTGCTGGAGGTCGCCTAGCCCACTTGCTTCAAATCCTTGTGCGTGAACTGCATTCTTTTCGGTTTGAAAGGCTGATTCTTGTCGAATACTAACCAGGAGGTCAATAATGTTCTTGTCGTCGTGACCAGATATTTCGGAGGCATCCATCTTGGCCCTGACCGCTTCAAGCATATCAATCAGGCTGCTCGGAACGCTCTGGAAATTGGTGGTTTTCTCGATAGCCCAGAGGTTTCGCAAAAATCAAGAGGTCGAAAGCATTAGTGAACGTTCGTACCTGCTCGCTCAGGTCGTGACTCTCCACAACGTATGATCTGGTCTATGTGATCACATACGTTACTACACATACTCGAAAGCATCCATCTGAACGTGCTTCAGGGACTCGATCCAGCAACGATGCTTCTCTCCCAACCAAAAAAAATCACAGCTTGAGCCTCTGGGTATGGGTGACACATTGTTCAAAGACTTTCGTCCATAGTCGGTTGGTCAGCGATAAATCTGGATGTGGGATCCTGAACGTTGACACAATGTTGTAACTTTGAGAGAGAACCGTCGTCCCCAGCAAGTGCTTCCGCTTCGCCGGGCGAGGACAGCCAGCCAGAAAATCACTTTGCTCGCTAAAGGCACAAATCGCACCTTCAGGGTCCCCAGAGGTGGCGCAATTGTATCGCTGGAAATGCTGCACCTCCTCTATCCTGTTACTGAATATAGAGACAAGATGGAAGAAGATGGATGAAAGGTTTCCTGTGTCTCGAGGAAGGTCTGATATGGGAATTATATGAAACTGTCGAAAGAAGGTGAAGCTTAGCCGAACCAGTAAAACCTCACAGAGCGACTGTCTCAACGAAGGTAATAGACAACGAGAATAGTCCCAGAACGAGAGCTGTAAGATTATTATAGCACGAGCCGTTCAATCTGATACACCCCGATAGCACCCGCTGCCTGTTCTTGTGCCATCTTGCTCCGTTGTCGCCAGTCCGCCAACTCCTCCTTCCCATGCTCGCTTGCTTTGAGAGTTTTTATTTGCGCCTTCACGAATGTCTCCAGGGAGCCACGAAGCTGTTCTGTTTCGTCAACGACGCGTATCTCGCTCTCGATCTTCCACGAGAGATGACGAAGGAGGCGGTGGGCAGGTGGATGCTGTAACAATGCCAATAAAGACGAGTCCATGATAGCCTGGATGAAGGTCACGATCTAGAGAAGAAGTTAGAGTCACGACGGGCTCGACGTTACGAAGATGTGTACCTCGTTGACAGACGGAAGATCGCTACTCTTCGACGAAGACAGTGACGATGCTGTGGGGCTCAGAACATACACTCCGGCCGTATTCTGCTCCAGGGCCCTTTTGTTGGGCAGCAAGCTCAACTCACGGCCGCACCACTGCCCGAGCCACGAATCCAAGACTTCCAACACGCGGACAATGTCCACCGCCTCGGGCAAGCATCGGCGCAAGGCCGTACGGAGTGCTACGGGAGAGCAAGTGTATCCGACGGAAAGTCGTAAGAATTCGGACAACGTCGGGGCGTCGGGCGTCACGCTATCAACCTCCATGGCATCTGCAGGTGCTTCGCGGCCCACGACGTGTCGGAGGCAGTCAATGATTTCGACTTCTAGAAGGTCGGTAACCTTCTTGAGAGATAGGCGTATTGAGGTCTGGCAGAAATGTGAGTGCGACGTAGACGTAATAGGGTGGGGAACAAGTACCCAGTCATTCCTCATTCGAAGTAGGCTGAGATATCCGGTATCGACCATGCTAGCACTGACAACCCCAAGTTCCAACAAATGCCGAACCACGTCTGATGAATATGGAAAATTCGTCGGTTTTGCTGGCTGGAGGGTCACGACAAGAAGCTCTTTCACGAACGCATGCCCGTAAGATGTCTATGAACAACGATCAGCATTGCATTCAGAGAATAGAACAGATATGTACCCGCATAGTATTCTTCTTGTCATGTTTTACCCAAGCAAAAAAGGCTTGACTGGCACTCTGTGGTCTACGCTGCTCCATAGCTGAACGCATCTCCTTCAAGAGCTTTTGTTGAGGCGTATCGAACTGGCTGGTTGGGGACGACATTGGCGCCTTCAGCCAAGGGGCCGTGGCAGCTGCTCTTCCCATAGCAGCAGCGATCGTGGACGAGGAGGGTACAACGAGAGGCGCAACAAAGATGCTTGATCTCGCAGGTGATTTGGCATCTGCAGAGGCTGGAGATGGCGAAACAACCAAGATTGCTTCGGCGGACGATTGGCTAGCGGAGGCCACAAGAGTGAGAAAAAAGTTCGTTCCAGAACCTTCCGGTACGTCCAGGCTTTGTGATGCCAGCACAACAGAGAAACGCATGTCCCATATGAGCAAAGTAATCTTTTGCTGGAACAGTCCACATAACAATACGAAGGAGGAATGAAGTGAGAGGAGTGAGAGGGCAGAGAGGGAGGTAACGGAGACTGGAGTTGAAATGGAAGACAGCTCAATGAATGAGCTCGACGAAGACGTTCTGAGTTGATAGGAATACAACTCGTTTGTGCGTGCTGTAAATATCCGTCAGACGAGTGGTAAATTTGACGCGAAACGGACGTGCAAACAACGGCCAAGTAGCCAGAGGCATTGCAGGAGACATCGCACATGTCCTAATTGACTGGAATGAGCAAAATGGATTAGGAGAAAGGCCAATACTTTACAGATGGTAATGAACATGTCCCCAAATCGCTCAAGGATTTATCTGCCGCGACGGACAGAACTCGAACATGATTTGAATTTTTTGAGGACTCCACCAATACGAGGCATGCTGTTCCAGAGCTCGAAAAGGTGCAGTCTGAACTTGAGAAGCAGAATGCTCGAGTGATGGTAGAAGCCGAAGAAGCCGCCTCGTGCGTTCTCTGTACTGCGAGTTCGTGGTCAAGAAGTACGACGGAGCCATTGATAGCGACTGCAATCAATTGCTGCGCCTGATGGTGTAATGAATGTATCTCATGCGGCAGCTAGTAGATGCTCAATTAGCGTAGATCAGAGTGAAGATAGAAGTAGACGCACTGTCACAGTTTTTTTGCTACCAGTAGCGGCCGTCGTATCTTTCCAGGACCATATTGTGTGGTTTTCCTCGTTCCGTGGCAGATCAGAAGCAGAGGCAATGACCGCGTATGTTGTGTAGTCCTCGGCATTACACCGTGTTATTGGCGGACACGAGAAGGTCGTCGAGGGACCAAGCGTATGCGATATTACAGGATGCAGCGTAGACACCTGAGTAGATAGATCAGCAAGATAGACACACACAGACGGGCGAGAAGAACATACATCAAGAATGTGTACCCCGTCTCCCTGCGCCGCTACGGTGACAAAGCCGTCGGCACTGGTGGACGCTGATGCATGGGACGCGTAAACAAGTGCCTTCGCTTTTTGGAATCGCCGCGAATTTGAGTAGGACTGTAACACGAATGGATCTTGTATTGAGGATTCCATCGACGTGATAATTTTTTGCCAAGATGCGGATGTCCGGTCCGGTACTTTTCATTCACTCGATCGCCTTTTCCTAATTCGATTTCTACCGCCACCCGACTTGCGACGCCTCTCTGAGGCCCACTGCTCGTTATAAAGATATGCCTCTGATGGCCTGCTTATATGCTCTTGCGGCGTGTATCTCCGCTCTCTCACTCAGTCACTGGCTGCTAGCGTCACTTGGCTAGTCACTTGGGGTAGTCAAGAACTCGTACCACCTCATAACAGCGCCAGTGATGTCCATGCACCATATCAGTTCACGTCGGTAGTTTTACCCGGTCTGCAAAAAGGGTAGCGAGTTTTTCCTACCAACACCAGCTTCCTGAATGGGCTGAACTAGGCGAACAATGCGGGCCACATCAGGGTCCTCGTCAGTCCACAATGGTAAAGACCATCCATGCCCACGTGCAGGCCAGTATATAACTCTGCCTGTTTTCTATGCTCTCTTCAGACTCTCGCAGCGAATAGTGTCCGAACCAGCAACATGCCTCCATCCAAATCCCAACTCGGCCGCAACTATCTCGACTCCTGCGCTCGCTATCAGGCTGTCATACCGGGTGTACATCGCAAAACATCGATCATCTTCATAACAGTGGAACCAAAACGTTTTGACCTGGTCGTTGAACGCATCTTTCTCCAGATTGACCGGTATGTCCACATTGTCAGCTCATAGTCTCGAACTGACGAAATTTGCTCGGAAGAGTGTTCACTCGCCAGATGCCAGCCTCCATCACCAACATGCCAACCCGGGATCTTACCCGCCAGCAACTTGAAACCTTCAAATGGACTATTCGTTTAGAGGAGGACTACATCTACGAATCCATATTCTTCATCACCAAAAAGTTCTCCCACTCCGATGCCCCTTGCGACATCCCCGTCCACAAACGTCGCGACCTCCTCATTTCTGAACCATGGATCGCCCCCTCCTCCGTGCGCGCCGATCGCGTACGCTGTGCCGGGTGCAACCACAGGATTTTATTCGAGCACCCGTTCAGCCTATTGGAATGGGTCGCGCATCGGGACATCTGCCAGGGAATCGAGTACCATATCATGCATGCCGTGTTCACAGACTGGGCCGACGCGACGGACGAGGATGATGAGGATATTCCGGAAGAAATATGGGACATGCCGTACCACTCTGTTGTTCAGACGTACCATTATCCTCTGCGATATGTGCGGATGCCTGACGAGGACGACGAAGATGCGGACTATCTTGGCTCGGATACGCTTAGTTGCGGGAGCTCGGAACTTTGGGACGACGAGGAGGCGTCTGAGTCTCCTGAGTCTATCGTGTTTGGAGAGCTTGAGGATATTCTCCTTGACGAGCTGGAGGAGGAACTGCGGTCTGCGGAGGTTGCGGTGTTTGGTGAACTGGTGCCAAGTGTGATGGATGAGGAGGACAGCTCTGTCATCCAGAATCATTCTGGTGGCGAACAGACGTCCGAACAAACTTCCGATGACCAGTATACCTCCTCCGTTTATCCTCAGCCCACTTTGGAACGTCCTCCGACTCCAGAGGACACTTCTGACGATGAGGATGGACACTCAGACGGCTCAGACACACCCTCTGAGTCAGAATCCGACCGAGACGACGACGACGACGACTCTGCCTCCGATAGCTTTGACTCTTCTCCTCCCGCAGGCTCTCCCTCCCCATCTTTATCGCCCACCCATCCGTCTTCTTCTGATGACGAAGAAGACGCGCCACCCAGATGGCACACACCCGCCGCTTACCATCCAGGGTATTATGACGGCCTGGACGATGATTCTGAAGTTGAAGTTGGAGAAGAGGAGGCCGACGAAGAGGACGTGCGGTATATCTCCTATGAGGAGCACTTGCGGTTGTGGGATGAGAAGCACCCTAAACTAGAAACTAAGTCAGAGGTTACACTTGGCCAGGACGCTGAAGATGAAGTCTTCCCTTTGGTGGATCAGCCCGAGTTGCTGTTTGGCGCCCTCGTTGAGGAAGCAGGTCTGTATGACTTCGAGTTCTTGGTTCGTCGTCGTCTCTCTCATTCTATCACATGCTCATCGTATGCATAGACACTCAACCATTTCTCTGACTGATTCTCCATATACTTTGTACACGGTTAGCGCAAGAGAAATACATCGGAAATGTATCAACCGTTGGTATATATGTAAAGAATGTAGCTGCAGCATCAAGCTCACCAAACGACTCCGTCCAAACAAGCTGAATAACTGCATATATATCTCGTATATGTCTATATAGCCCTCTTTGTCTGGCAGTGCCTGAGTTGGACTTGAGCGAATTTGGGCGGACGAACGGGACGAACTTGGGTGATTTACCTTATTTAGTAATTACCGACCTTTGTTCTTGCCATCATCTTCGTCTCTGCTCGCCATGTCGCTCAGCGTCAGGGAGTACAAATATACCCAGGAGATATCCCAGATGGTAGGAAATATACTCTCTGGGCTTTCTGCTGACTCAAAGTGGCGCAGATGTTCGTCTTTGGGGAGGTGCAAGAGCCTCACATGGATACTGTCAATCTCGTTGAAGATATTGTGCGCGGACAACTCATAGAACTGGCAAGTTGAACAACACTCGTCAACTTGCTTAACTTACAGGCGCTCAGATTGTTCAAGCTCGAGCATTGGCTGTAAGGAGAGGGGCACGATACCTAACCGCTGAGGACCTTATATTCCTCATCCGCCATGACCGTGCCAAAGTCAACCGACTGCGGACCTACCTCTCCTGGAAAGATGTACGCAAACACGCGAAGGATTCTGGAGGCGATGGTGGAGGTGGTGTCGAAGTGGAGACCTTGGAAGACGGTGCAGATGGTACGCCAACAGTAAACGCGCTGTATCGTGCACTGCACTGACACTCTGCCAGACAAGTTGACGGCAAAGGCGCACCGGATTAGAATAAAGCTGCCTTGGGAAATCACTACTATGTACTCGGAGGTCCTGAAAAGAAGCGGGCACGACTCGGATGGCGAAGAAGATGAAGATGATATTGAAGCTCACGAAGCGTCTATTCAGCGACTCAAGGCAAGTGAAAGTTACTGCAATGAGTTTGTTATATATCTAACAATGTTCTTAGGAAGCTGATGACGCGACGCGACAAATGACACGAGAAGAGTATCAGCATTACTCTGACTGTCGGCAGGCTTCATTCACTTATCGCAAGGGTATGCCTTGTCTCTTCTCCTCGTGATACCCCTGAACTCACAGTTCCCAGCGAAACGTTTCCGCGAATTCCTCAACCTCCCTCCACACCTCGACCTGAAAGCAAACGACGACACTGTCGATATCGTGGGATTCCTCGCCTTCGAGATGGTCCGTTCCCTCACCCTCGCCGGTCTGGCCGTCAAAAAGTCCTTGGAAGAGGCGTATCTTCTTGATGAGTACACCTCGCCTCTCATGGGCAAACGCAAGGCCAACAGCATAGGCGGCGTAGCTGAGAAGAGGCGACGCGAAGACTCGCCTGATCTAGATGAATACACTCTGCCCGTCAACTCCTTGTTCCTTCCACCGCCTGAGGCGCGTACCGCTATTCAACCTGAGCATATTCAGGACGCATTCTCGCGCATGCAGGGCGATTGGTCGCATCATCGTTCGGCGGGCATACACAACTGGCGCGGAGGACTAGTTCGCACAAGAGTAACCTTGATCTGATACTGTTGTATCACTGTTATATAGATATTTATTTTTTTGTCTGTTGTATTTTACTTACATCTCTACTACTAGCACTGTACAATAACCATCGATCGTCACTTATGTTCATCCGAAGTGGGCCGTTTACATTGAGAATAATAGGGATGCAGCAACGTCGATGTTGCCACTAGCTGCGTCCAGGGTGCTGATGGCGGTCTGGCGGTCTGCACCGAGATCCATTAGAGTTTTGATATGTTGTTCAGAATGTCTTGATGACGGCGTCGCCTGAGGAGAAGGCTGCGAGGCAGGCATGGGGGGCGCATTGCTCGTCGACGCGTGCGATCGCGTACCAGCCAAGGCAGCCTCCGCGTGAGCCTGTACAGGCAGCTCATGCTCCGACAAGAAGCGCACCTCGCGCCCCTTTATCCGCAGAACGTTCTTTTCCAAATCGATGCATGCCTGGTGCGCCTTGAGCATGTCCAGCCCGAACAGCAGGTCCACGTCGCGTGACTATTCATGCCTTCTGTCAGACCGGATTGGAGGCGGAGAGGGAAAAGGGTTTCACCTCCATGACAGAGAAAGAGCAAGGAAGATAGAGATCTGCAACTTTGAGCTGGGCGCTGTGAACTTTGCCCAGGATCTTGGCCTCTCCAGCTCCGCGGGCGATTCCTGCGAAGCGATTGTCTACCAAGCGCATTATACTGGACAGGAGATAAGAGTGATGAATGCACAAGTTCACGAACGACTTACTTGCACTTTTCCGCACAATCAGGACTCACTGAGACGCGTTCAAATTGGGGAAGCATCGCAGAGGGCAGACAACTCACTGATCGTCATCTGAGCACCGCTGTCAACGAACGCCTTGAGTTTGTATCCGTTGACTTCTACAGGTATACTTCCAGGCGGCATCAGTCCTGGTACATGAAAGTGAGAGAAGACGCACTAAAGCATGGTCACCCTGCCAAAGCTCTCAGGCGAATACTCCAGTGCATGTGCCATGTTCTCCTCCACGGCCTCGCGCCGGATGAGCTCCTCGATCTTGCGCTGCGCCTCGACGTCAAACGGATCGTCGTTGAGCTTGGCAATCTCGCGCTGACGCTCGAGGTCAGCCTCGTACCGCCGTTCCGCTGTCTGGTGCATGAATTGGCGGAAGCGCGCGGGGTCGTTGATGGCGGCGGCGAGGTCGGGTTGGGTCTGGAAAGGCGGATCAGAGGGCGCAGGGGAAGGAGGGCGGCCGACGCACGTCTCTCAGCTGTTGCATGAGGTTTGGATCGCCGAGGATTCGCAACCGCATAGTTTCTTCGTCCTGGCTGTATCCGTTGCCGGTCAAAGTAGCCCCGTCGATACACAGTAATCACGCACCCTCCGCCCATTTGCTGCTGCTGCTGCTGTTGCTGTGGCGCCCTGGCCTGGCGTCTGCTCACTAACAGCATTGCGTTGTCCGCCACTCCCAGCTGCACCATCGTAGCCTTCGGATCAGTCAACTGGCGGCCCTCGTACACCAGGATTTGGTCGGATTGCGGTATTCCGGACTAGAGGACCGCGCATGAAGCCAGCCGGACGAGGAACACGGGCAAAGACACATACATCCACCTCGAGCAGTGCGGTCACATTCTCGAGCTCCATGTTCGGGTCAATCTCGACGACGAACGATTGGCCCATGTCGTTCACAAAGGTAAGCTGCATGGCGGCGGTCGGTGGGCGGTGGATGCGCCCAGAATGGTCGGGAGGTCGTGATGGTCAAAGGAAAGAGTTGCCGTGCCCCACGCGAAAACCGGCATAGCATGCAGAATGTCCTCGAACTTGCAAGTACGAAATTCGGCGGCCCCGATACGGACATGATGATTCATTTTCAAGAGACGCGTCACCGCGACGCGTGTGTACTACTTACGTTGGGATATTGCAGTAGTTTCCGAAGTCTGGCGGGGATGATAATGTACTTCCATTTCATGGCCCACACTGCCATGTACCCTGGCAGCACATCTATTCCTTCCGAAGCCTAGTAGTAAGATATAGTAAGATACAAAGCAATGCTACCGATGCAGACGACTCCGTGCAAACGCAGAACTGAAAATCGATGACATCCAAAACAGAAACCAGAGGAGATACGGCAAAACTTACAAACGCGTCCCTCCTCTTATATTCGATTCCAAAGCACTCGCCAAATCAGACGCAGAAACGCTTGCATCTAGGAAAAGTGAATGAGATACGAACACAGACACGGCGGCTCGCGTACCACTTGCAAGATCACTGAACCCAGAGCTAGAAGCGCGTGAGCCATGACTGCTGCCTTGCTCGCTCCATCCGTCCAGGTTCGTATACCGCCGCTGATGCGATTGACTGAGCACGCTCTTTGGCGACATACCGGGAGGGCTCCGACGCGTGGGCGAGTGTGGCTGGCTCTCCGGCAGAGGCGACGGTATGTCTGGAATAGAACCTTGCGGTGAGCTCGTGCTGGACAAGCTCTGGCTCCCACTGCGGTTCGAGTACGTCCCGGGCACAATCGAGTTGTACAGCGGCGAAGAAACGCGCCCGCGGTCAACACCTTTACCCTTCTTGCTGACCAGACCCAACGCAGCCGGGGTCAGGCGTAGCTGCAGCTCCTTCAGCTGCTTCTCCAGGTGCGCCTGTTCTTCGTTCCGGCGCTCAGCTTCTTCCTGTCTGTCCAATTCTTCCTCGTCCGAGTCAGTGCTCCCCTCTGAAGACGATGGTGTTGGTGGACGCAATGGGAGAGCCGAACGAAAGGCAGGGCCTCCCTGTAGCGTCAGTGTGGAGGAAGACGAGGTTCGTTTAGGACGCGGTGAGTTGGCGCCGAGGGAGCTGAGACGTGCGCGTATCCCAAGGGGAGTCGAATTACGTCCTCCAGAGCCGGATAGGCGGATGCTTCCCGCCATTCTGCTGGCAGCACGCCCCGCGACGCTCTGCGGCGGCCCATCCATGAAGGGGAAGTCATCTCTGCCTGCAGAAGGCGACGTTGACGGCGTGACAATGCCCGGAATATTGCTGAGTCCTCTGAGCTCCTCCTGGAACCTGGCATGGACTCGGTACAGCAGGTACGGCAGAGGGACGTCCAGACGTTCCGCCAGCGATTTCCCTGGGCCTAGTCAGTCGCTGATCGGCCTCAGAGGTAGGGCAGAACACACAGTCCGTCTTGACACTGTCTCTGGTACGTGATTTCTCGATGACTTTCCACAAGATGTCGGCCTTTTCAGGCGTCCATTCTATCTGAGTATTTGTCAAACCCGTGTGCGGTGTCGGCGTCCAGAGCACGTACTCACGGAAGGCGGCTCGTCTGGCGGGTGTTCGGGACGGTTGTGCGGCAGACGGACGACAACACGGATTTGTGGGACATCGCCAGGCATTATGATTGTGGGCGGAAGGAAGTGGCGCCGTTTCCTCATTGGGAACGATCGGCATTTCGATCACCTGCAACTCGGAGTACATGCCAAATCCGGTGCATCACTTGTCCTCTTACCCTCAGCTCGCTCACGACCAATTCACGACGCCGGGTTCATTTCCTGAACAATAAGGCCTGCCTTGACCTTTTGCTGCTATCCTTGGCGACTGTGGTTGCATGACGCGAGAACAAAAGAAAGCCCTCTTATAACGACTTGCCACAGCCAGCGACGCCACTCAGCATGCCCCCAACTCTCAGATCCTCCCCCAGCAAACCGTCGTCGGCGCAGACGACCCCTGCCTCCACGCCGACGCGCAAGCCGCCTCACTGCTCGCTGTGCGGCCGTCCCAAACGCGGTCACCCGCGCTCAGGCTGTCCCGACAGCAAAGATGCAGCGACAGAGGCCAACACGCTCAATAACGCCATGGACTCGATGAAGCTTGCATCCCCGAAGCGCGGAAAGTCTGCCCAGCCCGACACCGAGTGGGAGCTCGAGGATACCAAAGACGCTGTGCGTCAACGCCGCCGCCAGTCTCAGGTGCCGCCCGCCGAAAGTGTCGCGTCTATCGGTACCAGCGACAGCGAGATTTTGAACACGCTCACCAC
Source organism: Strobilurus pachycystidiatus (assembly GCA_019915135.1). NCBI lineage: Eukaryota > Fungi > Basidiomycota > Agaricomycetes > Agaricales > Physalacriaceae > Strobilurus > Strobilurus pachycystidiatus. Next base: position 1,273,692 of record JAHLMK010000011.1, read on the forward strand.
GAAGCTCGGCGATTGGGACTCCGGTGACGAGGAAGTGAAGGCGAAGAAGGTAGTGCACTGGCAGGAGGCACTCAAGGCTGCCATCGCGAAGCCCAAGACGCCGAAGAAGGCCAAGCAGCTCATGCCCTGCACGCTCATCCCGCCTTCGCCAAGCAGCAGCCAGGCATCTACCGCGTCTCGGGCATCCTCTACGTCCGAACCCCCGCCTATCTGTGAATATTACAGCGATTCGGGGAATGAATGGTCCCAGTCATCCCCTTCCTCCCAGTCGTCTCAATCCTCCCAGTCTACGCAATCCACCGACCTTGACGACGATCCCATCCTCTCCACGCCCAAACTCAACGACAGAAGCTCTCCTGCCACGCCCATACCCCTCTCGCGCACCATCACCATGTCCAACATCGAGCGTACCAGCTTCATGAGCTCGCTCGATGCGCAATACGACAGCGCCAAGACCTATATCATCCCCAAGGCGGATATTAGTGCCATCGAGACCGAGGCGCTCAAGCAAGGGTACCATACGCGTCGCTTCATCACGAAACTTGAGACAGAGGACGAGGAGCAGCTTTTGGTTGTTGGGCGGGATGCCAGGGCTACGCAGAAGCTGTATGAAACGATTGAGAAGAATGCGAAGAGCATTGTGCCGGGAAAAGGAAGTGGGTTTAGGCAGGCGGCTGGCGGGGTCGTCGTTGGCGCCGTTGGAACGTTTGCGACATTGGCTTATGCCTGATTGAGAGAGTACAGCAGAGGTTGACTGTCGTAACGCGTGCACATTGCAATTGTATATCAGGGATGGACTCTATCACATAGGAACTGTACATGTAGGTAAGTACTGTACCACCATATCTCTAGCCAGTCATGTCACGTCTGTGTTGATTTGCTGTCGATGGTTTCCATATAGGATGGAGTCGGGCGTTCTGTTGTTGAGACTCAGGAATCGTCTTGTATAGGCATCGTTCGACGGCTGTCGATAGATAATAGGTATGGCTACACCACCATTTTGATCAAGTGTCTTTTTGAGGTCTGAGTTGGGATGTCCGGAAATATCCCATCAGAGGTCATGAATTCGAGAGCCGACATCCACAAGAGGACGAAACGTGCAATCAATCTGAGCTCATATGACACAGACGTCCATTCAACAATTATTCGGTGTCGTGAATGTGTCCAGCCTGTATTGCTGGAATGCTTTGCTCTTGATCTCAATATAGCACAAATGAGGTTTCGGAACAGAAAAAAAAATTGATTCATAAATAAAAGCTACATGGTGACTACAGTAACTATGGGAGGCTCTTAGGACGGTAAATCCATGCCTTCAGAGATTCGCGGTCGGCGTACTTGTAAACTCAATCGTGCCGTCGTCGTCGGGGTGTGGAGCATAGCTGCGGTTGTGTCGTGGATGTCCTGTGGTCCGGGGTCGTAATTTGGTTGTGATCGTGGTCGTGATCATGGTCGTCGGTTGCAGCCAGAGTCGCAGTGATTGTGGTGAGCTCGTCAAGTTCGTGGAGGTTCAATCTGGTCGAGGTCTTCCAGTTTCGGCGTCGCAGTCGTCCGTCGACGCAGTCGTCCTTCGTCGCAGGCTCGCAATCGTTCGTCGTCGCAGTCATTCGTCGTCGCAGTCGTTTGTTGCTGCATGCTTGTAGTCGTCCGTCGTCGCAGAGGTCGTCGTCGCGGTCGTTCGTCGTTGCAGTCATTCGTTGTCGCAGGCTTGCAGTCATCCCGTCTTCGGCAACCATGGCAGTCGTGTCGTCTATTCCACTCGTCCTGGTTCTCGTGTGTGGTGGCTGGCGTGCTTGTCCATCATGTTCGTCAGGTCGCCGTAAGCGTTGATTGGGGTGGAGAGGAAAAGTCAAGGCAGTCCCGCAGGGGAGGAAGGAAGAAGGGAAGTGGAGGACTTGCCAAATCTTAGTCCGAGTAAGTCAACCAACATCACATGATGCGTGTTCCAACCCAAAGCGTTGTTTGATGTTTGGTGAAAAGATATCAAAAGCCCGGATTGGAGAGGCAATGTCGTTAGGAGAGCAAACATGAGATGTGCAAGAGCTTAAAGTCACAAAGACGTCAAGAACAGATCGATTTGATATCTATTTACAGATGTTGACAAAATCTTTCTCTCGTGATGTCCCACAAGTCTCGATCATAAATGGTGGTGTACTGTGCCTTGCTACGACAGGAACACTGGATTCCAGCAATTAACCTGGGCCGGCAGGTGAGCTATCCTGTCCACCGAGACGCGTGCTCAACCAAACGCTGCGCGTTCGCTGCCCCGCCAAGCGTCCTCTTCTGATGTTCCCTGCTCCAGGTGACATGTAACCGCCACATGGTATTTCCGTCAGCATTTGGGTCGCCAATGCCCATTGCCCTTTGCTTCTTGTCCACAAGATGGTGCGCATTGCATGGGCCTTTGCCGCTGTCGTAGCCGCTGGCAGCAGCAGCGCGTTCACCCTCCGTACGCGCCTGCCACTGCTCCGCCCATCACGCTCACGCTCACGCTTTTTCGCAGGAACATGGAACGAGTCCTACGCCTTGGCTGCCGAGGCAGTCGCGCTCATGACGCAGACTGAGAAACTTGGACTGCTCATTGGTGTTGGCCAGTTCAGCAGTGCGTCTTCTCCTGCACTGTCCGGTCTTGCCGAGCTCATCTAGCCAGGCCGATGCGTGGGAAACATCACTCCGCCTTCGCGTTCCTTCAAGCTCTCCACTACCACCCTGACCATCCCTCCCATTTGTTTCCAAGACGGGCCCGCCGGCGTGCGACTGAGCAAGAATGTCACCGGATTTCCCACCGGGATAAACACGGCGTCGACGTTCAGCCGCCGCCTCATGCGTGCCAGAGGCGTAGCACTTGCCGAAGAATTCCGCGGCAAGGGCGTTCAGTACGAAACGCGTCTTCCTCCTCTTGATCTTCATTCTGACGCGTCGAAACAGCGTATTTCTCGGCCCAGCAATGGACATCGTTAGCGCATTCCAGATTTCCATATATCCGCCCTGACCCCACACATCTAGATGAGAAATCCCAAGGCTGGCAGGGCCTGGGAAAGGTAGACCATTGGTCGTGTGCACCGGTTCTTGCGAGCTCATTCATTTCCCAGCTTCGGACCTGATCCGTATCTCAACGGTGAAGGAGCATTCGAGACAATTACGGGAGTGCAAAGCGTAGGTGTCCAGGCCTGCGCGAAGCATTACCTTGCGAACAATCAGGAACACTGGAGGTATATCACTATGCACCTATCTAAAAGGTAGAATTGTCTGACTCTACCTTCCGTCTGTCAGATATGGTCTCAGCGCCAACGTCGATGACCGGACAACCCACGAGCTTTACCTCTGGCCATTCTTGCGGAGCATCGACGTAGGCTCTCGTTACTCAAGCTTCCCGCTTCAATTACTGATTGACGTTGGCGCAGGCTGGCGTGACCTCTGTCATGTGCGGGTACAACCGCTTCAATGATACTTCCTCGTGCCATAATGGTCCTCTTCTGAATCTCTTGCGGACCGCAGGCTTTGAGGGTGCGCTATTTCAGCCACTTCGCCTCAACTTCTCTCGTATTAACTCCAAACTCAGGTTACGTCGTATCTGACTGGGGCGCTACACATGACAGCGCAAAGGACAATGCCAATGCTGGGCTTGACATGGAACAGCCAGGCGATTACCTCGTCATAGGTGTGTCCCTCTTCGTCTCAGGCACGAATAATGTTCGAGTCAATTAGGTGGCGGCGTTTTTGGCAGCAATGGGCTCAAGAATGCTGTTAGCAGCGGAGACGTCACACAGTCTGTAGGTCTCCAATCCCCACATGCCCGGTCTTGGCTCCAATAACGCGTCTCTCATAGCGGCTGGACGAAATGGCTCAACGCGTGCTTGCATCATTCTTACGTCTTGGGCAAGACTCGGTGAATCCTATTCGCCTGTCCTTCTCTACTTGTCCATACCAATCTTAGGCTCATCTTGCAGGGCTACCCAGACATTAACTTTGACGCGCAACACTCCGACGGGTCTGGAAGTCTTAACTTGGGCGTCTCGGTGCGCTCAGCGAACCATACGGCTCTTGTGCGGGAAATCGGTGCGAAGTCGGCGGTGCTCCTCAAAAACAACCGTACTGTAGATTCTGGTTAGTGCTTGTGCATCGCAATCTGAGACGCAGCTGACCATGGACAAACGTTATCCTCTTAGCTGGGCACACACTGAAAGGGTTGCCTCTGGCCCAAACCAACATCAAAACAATTGCGGTTATTGGTCAAGACGCGAAGCTGCCTAATCTCTCTTGTAACGATCTAGGAGAGTGTAACGATGGGACTATGAGTGTCGGGTGAGTCGTTTACCTGGTACTGTCTTCGTGTCTTCCGTTCATCGGCTTTTGGCATTCCTCAGGTGGGGTTCCGGTACCAATTATCTCGGTTTCATCGTCCCACCTATCGACGCGATTACGGCCTTTGTGGGGACTTCAGCCACGATCACATCTGTTCTTTCGAACGACTTGACCGCGGGTCCAGCTGCCGCCAAGGGAAAGGACCTTTGTTTGGTCTTTGCAAACGCGTTAGTTCACCATTCAGTTCGGAAAAACTGTGAAACTGATCTCATCCGGTTTTCAGAATGAGTGGTGAGCTGGGTTTCTACGATACAGTCGTAGGTAATATGGGCGATCGAAACGACCTCGCCCTATGGTACAAGGGTGGTAGTCTGGTACGCTGCATCCTCGAAAGAGACTGCCATTTTAGACTGTTCATGTGTCCCAACTTAGATCGAAGCCGTTGCTGCTGTCTGCTCCAATACCGTCGTCGTCATTCATTCTGTAGGGCCAGTGGACCTGGGTTGGTCTACTCATCCTAATATCACGGCGCTCGTCTATCATGGGGCGCCAGGAGAACAAACTGGTCCTAGCCTAGTTGATGTTCTTTGGGGCGCAGTCAACCCGAGTGGGAGGTTGCCCTTTAGTATCTCATCTGTGCGAATTCTCATAATGTCCGGGTCCTAAGCTAACTCACGATGAAACTTTCAAGAACGAAGCCGACTATGGAACGACCATCGTGTACAATAGTCTTGGGTCTCCCGACGTTAGTTCCGGTATTGCGCCTATCGCCTCCCGCTAACTACTGTCTAGATCAACTATTCCGAAGGCCTATTCATTGATTACCGTTACATGGACCAGAAGGCCATTACGCCCCAATTCGAGTTTGGCTACGGTCTTTCTTACACAACTTTCTCTTATTCCGCGCTCTCCATCGCCACTTCTGGCACCTCCCGAGTAGTCAAATTCACTGTGAAGAATACTGGGACTGTTGCTGGCACCGAGATCCCTCAATTGTACCTCAGTTTCCCCGCCAGCGCCGGCGAACCCAAGATGGTTCTTAGGGGATTCGACGACATAGACCTGGCGGCAGGAGCTAGTGCCAGCGTTTCGATGACTATTAGTCAACGAGAGATGAGGTCGGGTCTTGCTTCAAACTTTCCATTGGGCCGTGCTCACGCTTCATCCAGTATCTGGAATGTGCCGAGTCAATCGTGGATCCAGCCAACGGGCACCTTCACTGTCTCAGTGGGCGCCTCTATCAAGGATATCAGGCTGACAGGGACCTTCTGAGAGGGAAATTGCACTCAATAAAACTGGCACGAGATACCAAATACGTCCTATGTACCCCCGGATTCGCGATTATCATACCTAGGTAATGAAGATATCGACTCTGGTCACTGGGTTTTTGTTTGACGTGTCTGAGAATATTTTTGCGCCCTGTTTGCAGGACTATACAAGTCGACATCTGTTCGATTGGTTGACATCGCGCTACCGAGTCTCAGTGTATCATCTCTATCACTCTTCTGCACTTGACAACCTCTCCGCGGACGGGAGCCCAGCATAGACCCATAGCCCACGTTTCACCTTGCATGGGAGCGCTAATCCATCTGTTTCCTAAGGTTTGCCAGGAACGGCGAGGCCAAGCTCAGACCGTGCATAGTGCCAGCGCTGACGTCGGACCTTCAACCTCGCCAGTGGGGAGGAGAGGGTATTAGCCCAGAAGCTCGTATGTCACCAGGCCAGAACATTCTTTCCGAACAAAGTAACACCTCATCTCAGCGTATGCGTCTGAATTCTAAACCGGTGTTCCACAGACCTTAATGACAGCGGCTCGGAAGAAGCAATATCGCGTTGGGCGCGGGATTGGGCAGCTTCTTCGTGGGTCCCTAACTGACATATTCGATAGATGTATACGCCTTTAGTCAATTTGAGTCTCAAAGCCTTGGAGCGAGTTTCCAGCTCAGCAGTCGTCGCAAGTTTCCGTTAAGGTCCTTTGCTCCTTTGAACGACGGGGTTGCACACCGTCTCCATGATCCGTCAGTCGTATGTGGTATCCTCATGGTTGGCACAGACCCTTTCAGCATAACGTCTCCGCGCTTAGCCACCGCCACTTTGACCGCGATGCCACTATTTCGAAACTTGCTCTTGCGAAAGAATGGAACACTCGGCCTTCTACGGAATTGAAGACCGTTATCGGCGAAAGGTGTGATGGTGATGGAGGCGACCCCGCTTTGCGTCCTGGCCCTCAGAGTCTGTTGGCCGAAGGCATCCTGATGGGTGGGTGCCTCATCAAGATCCAAGAACTTCGATAGATCTCTGACACCGTTCAACCCCAATCCGTTCCATTCAATGCTACCCGCATTGTAAGCAAATCCTGTTGTATGCATCGCGCTTGTATGTGGCTATGAAAAACTCCCGGAGAATTAGATCTCCACAGTGTACGATTTGGCATATATGACCCCGTCATGGCCAGTGCCCATGTCGTAAAGCCTGTATAGCTCGCCCCAGCAATACAAGTAACGAACCTGTTGAATAGGCACCCCTTGGGAAGGTGACGCAGCGGTGTTCGGGGGTACATAGAAGCTTCTTCCACGTCTTCCAAGAATACATCGACCTGTCTCTCAGCTCTCGTTTCAACGCGTGCATTACATACACGCTAGCCAGCTGGGTACGCCGCCTTGACGACATCCCAATCCTCTCCATTCGTGCGGCGTATCTATCACCTTTGGTGGTTCGAAGTCCATCCATAGCTGGCAGACTGAAGTCCAGAAGCGCTCTGCACTGCCAGCCTGTTTTCTGTCAAGCTGATACCAAGCAACCTTCACACGAGCGCTGGTGTTCGCCACAGCGGAGGCACATAGGGCGTACCTCAGAGCTTCTCCTTGAAACTAGACCTTGTAGAGCTTCATTTCATGCACCCCCGGACCGCTTTGTGGCGCGCGGAACGAAAGGAAAGGGTACTCTGACCATAACACCTAACGTCACCTCTGACTTGCATTCCCCATTCGACATCATGACCGCGAGTTGAACATGAATTTATAGAGATATAATATAAAATACACGCTTCATGTCTCAAAACGTAAACGAGGTGGAAAACTAGTAGAGTATACCAGAAATAAAGAGGCGGCGAAGCAAGCATTCCATAGGTACGCAGAACATATATATCCATTGCCAACATTCGTCGAGACCGTTTCCCATTACGACTTTTGCGCGTTTATCAAGCTTGGCAGCGACAGTGATCCTCGGCCCCTGTGAAAAGAAATGCACCGTTGGATAATTGAGTTCCAAAGGCAACGCAGAAATGCAAGCAGTCGCCCCCAGGGTAGCGCCATATCCTTCCGATTGAGAAAGTTGAATCGACAGCCGATACTATGGAGCCCCAGTAGTGACCGGTACTGCAAGGTGAGTCTCCTGGGAAATATACGGTGCTGGAACAGGCGTCGTCAGAACGGGTGTTATGCCATTTGAGTGCGAATTATTCATTTCAGTTTGAGGCGGATGTGGTGTCGATGTCGAGGACGACCTGTGGATATATGGTCAATGTATCTCGGTCCTTAAATTTCAGGCAGAACTGGGAGGAGAACCAACGTTTTGATCTTCTTGTTAGGCATGTCGGGGGAAGTATGGCTCGACTTTCCCGGTCCCTTGGTTGACATTGTCATTCGGATGAACATGCAAGGAAAACAAAACATACCTTCGTGCGCTTCTGGGCCGGCTTCGGCTGGCGTTCACCTGGATCGAAAACATTGTCCGGAAGGCCCGAGCTGGAAGACCATCAGTTGGCCCACTCGAAGACAAAAGTTGTTGGCTTACTTCTTGATATGCCGAACGACAATTCCCATTGTTGATTCGTCGAACTTCTCCCACATCTTGACGAGTTTCGTAAATTCCGTGGTAGGATAAGATATATCGAGGCGTCTCGGGCCAGTAGCACCAGCTTCAGAAAGTCAAGTTAGTTACTTTGAACTCCTCAGCAGGCAATGCACGAATCACGTTGTTTCGCTTCGATTTGTAGGCCGATGTAAAACGATGTTGAGTGTACGGTGCTTGCACCTTCCTTGCCTTCGATGTCTTCCTTGGTTCTTTTTCCTATTGCTTCGGAGATGTCTCCTTGAGCAACGAGACGCATCTCTTCATCGGACAGACAATATGTGACACGTTCAAAGCCCTTGACGAAAGGATGTGCCAATATCAATGAGTCAACGTACTCCAGCTTCATTACCAGTTGTCGCAGTTTCGATTCGACAGTGCCAGCCCTGAGGTGAGCAGATTTCAGGATATTTTTGAGCTAGCGAATAATCGGAGTGACAGCACCATTTAATCTGCAGGTCGGCGTTTCCTGTCGATGCTATGACCTGAAGATAGTATCGATACTTGTGGAAGAAGTCGTGCTTCCTAAAAAGCTCCGACCAGTTTGACGATCCGATGATGACTTTGTCCACGATCTCAGAACCTAAACAACGCGTCAGTAGCTGGGCAAGCGGAAGAGCAGTTGTGATACCGCGTTTGAATTCCTCAATGGTTATCTGTTGTGTCGAGCTTGTCACGTTGTGAGTTGCACACATGGCAGGGTAGGCGGGGGTGATAATGGGCATTCGGTGGGAGCGGTCCGCAGGATACAGCTATCAAAGTGTCCAGACGACAAGTCACCGAACACAGCTTGATACGCACCTTGGGATTCCAAACTTTCACTTGTAATGGACCTTCTTCGATTTGTTTTAATAACACGGGCTGCGGCCATGACCTGTTGTTCGGCATTGAGCAGGCATGAAGACGTGTCAAGGAGAAAAACGCGCGCACCACCGATGCATGATTACGAAGAATCGGCTAACAATGGCGCCGGCCACAGCATTCGGATACAGCTGGCATACACGAGCGACCACGATAGCCCAGGCAACACCCCCAAAGAAGCCATTTACGTTGGAGTATATTGCTCTCCCTTCATAGCGAAAAGTCAGAAAGCCGGACAGAAAGCATGCATGCATGGGAACCGTACGAGTAGCCCAGAGTTTTATACAGCGTAGTGAATCTCGGAAGACAGCGATATTGGGAACCAAACGAAGAATCTCGTTAACAACTCGGGAACCTGAAGAAGGGTATATCAGTGTGGGACCGGCGGCGGACGTAGTTGTGATCCAGACCGTTCAAACTTCGTACACAGCGTTCATCGAGGTTTCGCAGGAGATTGTCATCTTGTAGGGTCAGATCGTCGGGTATTGAGGATAGGGCGAGTCGCGCCATCAAGAAGTCTATGGGAATGCCACAAATATTCGCTGTGATAATGGGCACATAGGCCTCGGGAATTCCCTATCCACAGCATTCAAGCCAGCCCTCGGCGCGACACTCAAAGCAGAGTACGCACCGCCACTTCCGTAGCCCCCTCGAGCTCTTTCAGCATGGGTTCAAATTTTTCGAAAAAGTCTTCCCGAGATACATGTTTCGGTACGACACAGAGTGTATCGATATCAGAGGCGGGTCCGTGCACGCCGAGCCTGTACGAGCCGAATGTGAAGATCTTGCCGCCCGCAGCGTTGGCTGCTGCCTCCGACAGGCCCCGCTCCAGCGACACCTTCCGTACGAAGCTTTTCACGAGCGCATCCATGCGTCCCAGCACAATCTCTCTAGTAACGCCCATAATCAGCCATCGCCCAAAAACCAACTGGCCATTGTCCGGCGTCCTCCTGTCCTGCAACGACCCCCGAAGGAGGTGCAACAAGGCCATGACTGTTGCCCGGGCTCCGGAAAAGGCGCAAGGAATCCGAGTCCAAAGGGTGCCACAGAGATCGCTGCTTACCTCGTTCGAGCCTCTTCTTCCGTTTCGAAAGTGTTCTGTCGATGCAGCTCCTCCATAAGTGTCACTGTAACCTCCTTCTCTGTGTCGTCCGACTCTTTCGTTGAAATGGGCGATGTTACGCCAAGATAGCTGGCCACACAATCAACACAAAAAATGAATAAAGGCAGGAAAAACAGCCTCACGTCGTCTCTGTCATGGTCGAGCCAGGTGTCACAAGAGCGCCACAAGGCAGAAAAGAGATGATGAGGGTAGGTTTCAAGGAACACTTGGTCAGAAAGTAGGACTTGGTGGCTTGCTACTGTGTTCCGGGATGACGGAGAGGCAGCCACGTGATTATCCTGCGGAACACGGGCCGGCAGAGAGCCAAGGCTTGTGCGCCACTGACAGAAAATGTCTTTTGTGAATTATACCTATATACCTGAGCTAAAGATCCCAAATAAAAGTCTATTTATGAGAGCCTATTTACTAGCTTGCAGGATTCTGTGCGGCCATGGCAATTCCCGCCAGCTGAAGTATCGCAGTGTCGAGGCTGGCAATGACACCGGTAGCCTGCGCCTCCGATGAAGATGAGTCCGAAGACGATGCGGTTGACGAACCGGAGGACGAAGATTTTGAATCTGATGTAGATGCCGACGCAGATGCTGATGAAGACTTGTCACTCCAGGATGAGACAAATGAGGACGCTGCCGGCGAAAATACAACCGAGGAGCTGTGCTTGGTGGCTGGAAGATGCGAGTGAGATGGCATGGATCAGTTGAGATGTATGGGGAGAGCGTACATGGCGAGTAAGACAACGTTGGGAACCAGATACTGCTCGAGAGAGTAGTTGTTGGGGTATACACATACATTGAAGTCGTGGGCGTCCAGACAAATGTAGTACTGGCCCGGGTAGTGGTAGGTCTCCAAGTGTTGCTGCTGCTGGTGGGCGCGACATACTCTGATGTAGACGTAGTCTTCGTATCATCATTACTGGTCGTGTACTCCCATGAACCGGTGAGCACACCCTCAGATGTGTCTGCAAAGTATTGGAAAAGGCCAAGGGAGAAGTCTAGATCTCCGGAGGCGCAACCTTCGCACTGATAGACGTTATGAGTGGGCAGATGGCAGAGGTCCAACAGTCAAGCATACCTCATCGACAACGGTGGCAGTGGTGGATGCGCTCCCAACGGTAATGGTGATAGTAGAGAAGCAGTGGGCGCCAGAATCCCAATCCTGCAAATAGTTGAGAGATGTCGGACACAAGGCCGAGGCAATGCTTACTTCTGCAGACATTGCAACAATCTATCGAATATCAGCGAGGTGGTTCAGTGAAAGAAAAAGAGAGCGTACAAAATCACTGTCTGTATTGGTCTCTCCGCATGCGCCTCTGCAATCATCAAATTAGTTCCAGTCTTCTGAATCCTCATGATAGCCAACAAGTCACTCACAATCCGTCATAGAAGTAGGTGAAGCTATTAGAGCGCTTTCCCAGGCTGAAGCTGCTGCTCTTCTTTTCTAGAACTGCATCATTCGCCAGCGCAGAGTGATGCGCACGCGAGCGCGACTTGAAGTGTCCATTGGCAGCGAGGCACGCGTTCAGCTGGAGCAAACCCAGAATTATAAACGAGCGTATAGAGAGCATCGTAACCTGAAACGAGCGAATGATTCCTGGTGGAGGGTGTTGGGGGGGAGAAGGCAGACAACTGCGGTTCAGCGCTATTATTGTAACAAACAACATCAAGCCGGCCGTGCGCAGCGACGTCGCTCTCGAGCATTTCTACCAGAATGTAGTCCACGTCAATGAGGGTACGTACTGTAGAGAGAATTCAGCGTGTTAGGGCTCGGCGTAGGGTAAGCCAGAATCATCACTGCTGAACGCGAAACAGAGGCTGCAGATAACACCTGTGACGAAAGCCAAGCGATCGCGACGCGACACTTGGCAGTCCTTATCTCCGTCATAAACAACTCCAAGCATTGAAATGAGTGAACTAAACAAATGTCCTAAGTGTTCTTGAGCCATTGAAACTATAGGTATACAGCGCAATTTCACCAGAGACTCCCACGATGATGACCTGTCGGATTGAAGGAATGAATGGTATTCTCAGGCATGCTTCCCAGCTAGAGCAAGGTTCGCGAAGTGAACTATCAGGGTATTGAGTGTCACAAGGGCTTCAACATCGGGGGTAGAGACCGCCGCCGATGCGGATACAGATGAGGAAGCTGGTGCGGATGAACTGGGAGTAGCGGTCGAGGATGGGATCCAGCTAGACGAGGTCGTCTTAGTGGCTGTAAGGAACGGTCAAGGCTCGCGTCCACTTCCAAGTCGCTGAAGTTGACTTACAAGTGGTGGAAGAGGGTGCAACACTGCTCGTTGACGGGGGAGGGGTGTAAGTAGACGTAGACGTTGGTGTGTAACTCGTGGAGGTGGTAGTCTTTGACTTATGTGTTTTTGTGGTCGTCGACGTCGGTTCCTGATAGACACTAGTTTCCTGTGTTGTAGTTGCATCGTCCGAGCCGCTTCCATAGACCCACGACCCTTCAAGAACATCGGCGCTGATGTCGGCAAAGTATTTGAAGAGACCTTCTGAAAAGTCGAGGTCCCCCGAAGCGCACCCCATACACTGTCAGCAGTCAGCGCGTGGCTGCAATTGAAGGCTGCCAGGCGCACCTCATCCACGATCTGAGCTTGAGTTGACTTGTCGCCAATCGTTATTGTGATCGTTTCGTAACAATGGGCGCCGTTATCCCAGTCCTACAGCATAACCGCGCACTCGGTTCAGATGCTCTCAAGTGTTTTTCAATTACTCGCTGCTTACCGGAGCAGGGAGAGCCACGATCTGAGCAGAAAGGATGAGTGAGTATCATGACCACACAAACAACAAACGAGGCGCGTACAAAATCCGAGGCAGTATTGGTTCCGCCACATGCTCCTCTACACTTCCTGTAAGCAGGGACATACAGAGAGAGCCAGCAATAGCACGCACAGGCCATCAACGAACCACGTAAATGTCCGCTTCCCCGCCTGATTTTTGTCTGTGGCTTTCTTGACGGACAGGTGGTGTGAAGCAGACCGGGCGAAGTGGTCAGCATAGCACGCGCTGGCACCGAGAAGTCCAATGTAAAGAATCGACAGTAAAGACAGCATGATGAAAGAGTGACAAGGGCTTCAAAGCAACTTCAGAGCAAGAACGAGTTGAAAACAAGAGGCAAGAGCCAGGTTCAGGCACAGCCAAATAGAGTCCCACGGCGCGTGGTAATAGGCTTACACTTGCTCGCGTGTATATGCGAGAACCTGTTGTGTGAAGGCATTCTTACTGGAAGATCGCCGGAGAACGCAGTCACAGTTGCTTCATGTTAACTTGATAACTTAGACGAGGATAGACGCTGTTAGCTTCGTTTCAAATTGGGCTTGTCGATCCTTCTAATTGGAAATCACCACTCCGCAAATCCTGATGTTGACGCGACACTCGGATTACACGATACAAAGGGTCTATAGGCGTTGTAGGTTACATAGTCTAGGAACCCAAATCAGGGCATTATCCTCTTCTTCTCCATCCTGTTCAAAGTCTAGTTCCCCAAGAAGCATGCGAGGACGGCAGTAGCAGCGATAACCACCCTCATAAACATGCCACCACACGAAGGCTTTGAGCTTGAGCTGTTGCTACGAGTATCCGAGAAACTCGACCCTCAAGAAAAAAGTGGAGTAGAGGTAGACTGCGTAGGCACCGAATATGATCGCTCTGCACCGTGCTGCCTCCTCCGTTGAAAGTTCGCGGTTCTGATAAACGGCTGAAAGCGAGTGCGGTGTCCTTGAAGGTATAGTCCTGCCACTACTAGGAGAGGCAGTTCGTTAAAAGGAACGACATGTACTGAGGTCAAAGTGATGGCAAACCAAACGTACGAGCCCGATAACAGGGTGTCCTGGACGGTTCTAAGAGTAAGCATAGCTGTCAAAGAAAACCTTCCGTCCGAATCAAGTGCGAGGGCCGATAGCTATACTCAAGATCAGTCCCAGCTCAATTATCAAAGTGGAGCGGAAACTACTCGACGATGACATTGTCGACGAGACTGTCACCTTTTGACTCGCCGTCTATGCCTGTCGACGTCCCAGACCCCCCAGTACGGCGCTGCACTTCACGACCACCCCAGTAATTGCCGTCTAAGTATTTCAGTCCACCGTGCCAATACCACCCAATGATGGAAGCTGGAGAAAGAACGTCCGGTCTCCGATGCGATGTAGTATTATTCGTTACTTACGTTGACCGCAGAGGTAGTGTCATCGTGGACTTGCGTCCCAGGGAGTTCAAGATGGTGCCGTGATCGGTAGCCTCAGCGACATACAAGCGAAGTTGATTCACTGTTGGTATGCGTCATTGCGGCGTAGTCCTATCTTACACCGGGTGAGCATTTCAGACTTTTCGGGCGAAAAATCCGGTTAAAAATCTTCACGATTTTTCATCAAGTTTTTACAGTGGTTTTCATTGAGAATGTACAAATACTTCCGAATCTGTAGCGAAAATATACAAAGAAATCTTTATCCAGGTGAGAAAACGCTAAATATTCTGAATGCATTTCTTGGTGAAAAAGTCAGTGAAAAATCGTGAGGTTTTTTAACCGGAATTTCCGGTCAGAAATTCCGAAATGCTCATCCAGTGTTATTGTTTTGGATCTAAGTGACAAGGAACATGGAGGTGAGCACTTTTGAGAGACGGCCGCCGACGAGAGTCCAAGCGTAAAAACAAATATCACACAGTAACGTTAGTGCACGAAAGTGTCCCCTCCATGATATTGACATGCAGACATGCCCATGAGCACTCCTTGACATATCAACGAGCTGAATCAGATCTCGATACTGCCGCTCCCCGTGATCGCGGTGGCCCCGTTTCGCCATCAATCTGAGTTATATATTCAGAAGCTAAATCCCTGAATTGGATGAGATAGAACGAGGCTCCTTACCTGGATGTTCCTGTATCACTACAGGTCGCACTGGGTGTCGTCCTCCGGGTACCTCAATTACTTATATCCTCATGTGGAAACGCTCGCCTGCAGAAAATGCTCTTTCGATGGTCACACGGAGGACGTATCTCGCAGTGGAAGAACATTACGCCGGTCTATCACGCTATGGCGGGGTCGTGGGACTGGCAGTCGTCGTCAGCACGTCCAAAGAGACTTGTATTGCAGAGATTTGATTGGAAAGGTATCAGCTCGGTAGTTCCCTTGCCTGGGGAGAGAAAAAAGACCGTAATGCAGAAAAGAGGGTAAAAGGTTTCTGGAAGCGAGTGTGGCGGCCAGCTCATAGATATTCAGGGGCGACAGCGCAGATGACAAGGAGCTGGAAGCAAGCGTGAGTCTGAAAGCGCTGGGAGCGCCTATGCACGCCCTGACACCCGAAGCGGCTGCTTGTTACTGCTTGCCAGCGCCTTCGATTCATTGGTGCTTAGCTCTCGAGCTTCTGACTTTTCTCGCATTTCTTACACTTTTGCTGTAGTCTATTCCACGTCTATTCCGAGTCATTCATCAGACACTGAACGTGATTACATGGCTGCTCAGTACCACCCCATGCGATATTATCCCACGCCTGACTTTGTTTCACTCTGCGGAGGAAAGCATCATATCATGTCTCCCGTGTATGCCTACGCCCTCGAATGATACCTCCGGTAGGTGATAACGCTGAATTTACTCAATACCCCATGTCGTCCTAGAACCAGTAATAGCCCTCGGAACTGGTGACAGGTGGTGCTTCTTCATCGCCGAGATATCGAACGGGTCCGACGCTGTCCTGTTCATTAGCTCTGCTTATACCTCAAACATGTCACTTGTGGACCTCAGGTCTTAGGAGCGATCCCATCTTGAGCTTCGTACTGATCACCTACCCTCTGCCTGTACTAAACGATGGAAATTCAGGACCACAGAAGTAACCGGTCTCATACCTCACGACCGCCAATGAACTAGCTCTGTAACGTCCGCATTGAACAGTAATAGAAACACCAGCTTTTGTCTTCACATATTCACATATAAAGGGACTGGATTGCGCGAATACTCGCCGTGATATATCTTCGGCCTCAATCGTCTCACCCTTCTGGGTCCTGGGTCCCCAAGATATGTTCCAAATTACCCTCTCGAGTGGGGTTATTATATCGGCAACTTTCCTTACACCCATCGTGGTTGTCGACTCCTAAGTGTGCAACATGAGCTTCCATCTCAGTTGATCGCCAGGCGTATTCTTCTTCTACTTCGTTTCAACAGAAATCTGACAAACAGCTGCGTACTCATCCGTACGGACATCATCCCGGGTGAGATCTGCAGTAGTTATTGCGTGTATACATGAAGGACGGAGACCACACAAATGGCGTACGGAGAAAGCCATCACAATTTGCGGAAATTGCCTGGTCTTGGAGTGAGAAGGGTGTTACGAAGACATGATAGGAAGACATGATGAACATGTTAAGTTTGAAAGGCGGAAGAAGCTTTTGCCTATGGGTATAATCGGTGCGAGAGGCCAGAGACGTTTGAAGGAGTGATTGAGTTGGAGATGAGGAAGTTCCTTGCTATACGTATCGTCAAGGTACCAACATCTCTCCGTTGAGGCGATTGGCTCTTCCATCTACTTCATACGCGGCACTGCTTCCGGGTCATGGGGACAGACGGAACTGGGGCACGAATCCCGCGCTGTACGTGATGGACACTGCGCTCCATACAAGGTCTGTCAAACTGTCTTCCGCGCCGCACCGGTATCGTATCTCGTATCCTTGCTTTGGAACCCTGCGTGCACCTTTTTGGAGATGCCCAGGTGTCATTGGCGTAAGTATGCGTCTGACATTCAGTAACCAACTTGAAGGCCTTCTTCGATGCCAGTGATGAGTGTCAAAGCGCTCGAATGTGCTCTTGAAGCTCCGGGGCTGCGATCGCGTTGGCACATCCATGCGAGATAAGACATGTACGGCACGAAGAATGTGCGCATAGGGGATTTCGGTGGAAACCCTTGACAGGCTGGCAAGTGCCGCCTCAATCAGATTCGGGCAGGTAGTAGAGGTCTCGCGGGGTCTTGTGTACACTGAAGTGACGTGCGCTCGCATGCGAAGGGTGATACCAATTTCCGAATTGGCGAGAATGTGTCTGGAGTCTGGAGAGACTCAGAGCCCCACGTCCTTGAAGAAAGGATCTAAAAATGATGTTGGTACGAAGATGCAGGGTCCTATTAAGTATAGTGAAACTCAATTCTCGTGTGAGCTTTCTATGTTGCAAAAGTGCAAGTGCAAGGTCCCAACATTATCAATTCCGTTCACAAGACGGCGTTTATGATACAGATGCCGCCTGCACGAATAGATTTGAAAACACACCATGAACTTTTGGACAACCAATGATAATTCGGTGAGTCCATACAACTCCGCGACGGACGACGATGTGTAAGTGAACCGAGAACAGGAGTTAATCTCTGAGCCGACGAGCAGGAGGCGGATGATCAGAGAACCCTCTACGTGAAGGTGGCTCATCCGGAAAGCCTCTCCTTGGTGGCGGGGACTCATCTCTCTTCCGAGGTGGGGAGTCATAACGGCTGCGACGCGGAGGACCAGGAGACTCGTCCCTCGGACCCCGAGCGGGAGGTTCAGCGTTTGTTCGTCGGAGTGGAGGAGTATCGTCGCGAGAACGGTCGTCCCCCCGCCGTTGTCGCGGTGAAGGAGACCGGGAATCAACGCGGCGCCTGGGAGGTGGAGAGTCATCGCGTCGCCGCCGAGCAGTACCTATATCCCGGTCATACGAATCATCCCGTCTTCGTTTCGCAGGCGGACTTGCTCCATCTCGGCCAAACTTGGCCAAGAGTGCTTCAGCAGCACGTACTCCGTCCGTCTTTCCCTTCTCTTTCCTCGCCTTCTTCTCCTTCTTGGCCTTCTTCCTCGCGCGCCGCTCCTCCTTAGTCTCGCCCTCGTGTTTGCTTTTGCCCTTTTCTTTCTTTTTCTTCTGCCTCGTCTTTTCCTCCGCACGCTTGGCCCGCAGGTATCCCGCCATGGGGTCATCCGGATCAATCCCATCGTCGCTCTCTTCATCGCTGTCACTGTCAACGTCTCTGTCGCCGCCCTGTAACTGTGGAAGCGCATTCATCTCCTCGTCATCCTTGTCCACCCAGTCGCCGTCGTCGTTCTTCTCCCGACCCTGCTTGTAGTTTTTGACATGATCAACTCGGAGCGTGCGACCGAGGACAGATGCGCCGTTTAGGTTGTCGACAGCTAGAATGGTCGAGCGTTGGTCTTGGTACATAACGAAAGCAAATCCGCGCGGGGCGCCTGTCTCTTTGGAGCGAGGGAGGTTGATGTTAGCTATTTCGCCGTACCTGGGTAAATGTAAGCGATAGTAGGCTGACTTTACGAGGAACGTACTGCGACATAATGGTGATAACATCACCCTCAGTCAGTTCAGTGTTGAGTCCTCCAACAAAGACATAGGCGGAGTCCTTGTATTCATCATGCCACGAGCCAGTTACACCCAAGGCAAGCTCGGCTTCATTGATTTTGTTAATTTCACGAACGACGCTGGCAGAAAGAACATCATCATTTAGGTGGGGACCTTCAGCAGGGCAAAGAAACAAACTTCATGATTTGGACCTGATAGGTTGACGCAACTTGATGCTCGTCGTGGTCCGAATGAAAGTTAGCGGGAAGCGAATTGCCTTTTTTGGCCACTCATCACACGTCTGACCACTCTTATGCGACTCGTATGACGGTCACTCGTCTGACGGTTTGACACGTCTCGGTTGTAGAGCGTCCCATTCAAACCTACTGCCCCGACCTACAGACGGCATGTTTATGCCTCGGTTATTTTCTGCGAGGTACCAGCTGTACAATCAAAACACGAACATGTCAACATGTTCCCGAGTTGAAAATTGAAACCTGGAGCCGGAGGAGTCCCCCAGGACAAGAATCACCTCGAGGCATCACTGAGCGCTGGGCGACGTCTTTGATTCAGATCAGTAGGGTAAATCATTGCAAACTGGTATTCATTCGAAGGCCTGCCTGCCTCTTTCAATTGGGTGATATGATGCTGATGTATTGTTCTCGGTACAACCTAGGCAAGAACCTGAATAGGTCCTGAATAATACCAGGAACATTAAGAGACGGGAGGATATAGTTTCTAGTTTGACGTCTTGACGTTCAGAGGGACCATGGCAAGTAAGTAAGTGTATGGCTCTGCAACACTTTCAGATTTCTACTGCCAGTGATTGCCACAGGCAGAGATGAGACAGAGGTTGGATGGCACAGCGCCTCAAGTAAGTGAGACCAACAGAAGAAGCACGCAGCGGGTATCAAGCAGGTATAACAGAGCTTGTTAGTTGGTAACATGGACCAGCTGAATCAACGGGTATACTGACTACATATGTAACGGGGTGGCCCAAGATTGAACAGTGTGTTCGCACTAAGACAGAAACAGGAAATATCCGCGCTGTGGACAGAACAACGACCGGCTGAGACAAATTACCGGCATTCTTTGGTCATTCTAGTTCCGCAAGAGATCGGGAAAGGCGCGTACGCAGCACCAGCAAGCTAAAGTAACTTTAAAGCTTTGTATGACACAGCTAGTATGTGCATAGAATGGAGCGCGCTGAAACCGCGCCGGTCCCGTTGAGAGGCCGCGTCTGACGAGATAAAAAGTTCACCGTAGAATAGGATGACGACAATGTGGCAAGAGGCGCAGCGGAAGAAAGCGGCTCCGATAAACGTTCAGAGAAGAGCAGTCCGACGTAGAAGAGAATTCGACAGTAACATTAGCTTCGGACTTGTTGAGTCGAGATGAATATACGTCCATGGAAAGGTCAGATGCCACTTTAGCACAGAGCAGTAAGCGAGACCCCCGGATACCTAGAGAAAGTTCTAAGCTCGCAGTGCATTGCCTCGCGGCCAGTCAAGGGCATTAAGGCGCAAGGTGGGACGAGGAGAACATTCAGTCGGCTGCCGAGCTGCCGCTTAGCAGCTGTTCCCACGAGTGAGAAAAATCCATCATCGCCCATCGCTGGAAAGTGAAGACAATCAATCCCGCCATGTCGACGACTACGCCGGTATCATTCACGCTTCCCCCCATCAACGACGCGCCTGACTCGCCATGGGGCCCGCCGGCATCGCTGCCGTCTCCCTCATCGATCCCATACGCGCCGTACAGTAAATCGGACAAGCTTGGCAGGATCGCGGACTGGAATACAACAAGCACAACGTCAACGTCCGCTGGCCACAGTGGCGGCGGAGGAGGAGGAGGAGGAGGAGGAGGAGGAAAAAGAGAGGTGTACGGAAGTGGAACCGGATCGTTCGCGTACTTCCATGTCGAGGACGAGGCCAGTTTCTCGGTGGTGGACAACACCGGACGTGGAGGTGCTGTGCGGAGGGGCGTCTCCAGCCGAGGACGGGGCATGCACGGTGGTCGCGGCGGCGCCAACTACAACAACAGGGGCGGTGCTCAAAGCCATGGTGGGCGCGGCGGCGCACAACAGCGAGGTGGCCGCCGTGGATGGAGAGATTGGGACAAGGTCAGTCTTTCCCAAGTCTCTCTTGCATCTTGTTGACTGACCGTCCAACCAGAATGCCCGTGCTCGCGAAGCCAGCGTTGTTATCTCGCCGTCATGGAATATGCTTGAGGAAATTGAATTCCATCGATTGTCCAAGCTACGGCTCCAAGTGGACGAACCCGAGGATGTGTGAGTTCAAGCCTCTCAAAGACAACCCATCATCTGTCTAACACATAAATACTTAGCTCGACTTATGGCCGTCTCTACGCGTACGACAAGACTTATGACAGGATATCCACCAAAACAGAACGACCTCTGCAGCTCGTTGATCGACTAAAATACAATCCCACCACCTCCGACGACCCCGTCATCGCCTCGCTGGCCCAATCCAATGTCGCCAACATCTACACCACCGATGCCATCCTGTCTGTCCTTATGACTGCGCCACGCTCCGTCTATCCTTGGGATATTGTCATCACGCGTACAGCCAACGCCCTCTATCTCGATAAGCGTGACGGTGGTCCGTTCGACAGTATCACCGTCAACGAGAACGCCGCAGACCCTCCCATGCCCGGCGAAGGCATCAACGGCCTCACCAGCTTGTCCCTCGAGGCTACGTACGTGAACCAAAACTTCGGCTTCCAGAGCGTCATGGAAAATGCCCCGCCGCTCGAGATGGAGCATGCCAACCCCTTCTACGGAGGCGAGGAGGAGGGTGAGCCTCTTGCTTCGTGCGCATACCGTTACCGTGTCTATGATCTCGGAGTCACGGAGGACGAGGACGTCCGTGTCTGTGTTCGCACCGAAGTTGACGCGTTCGTACCGCAGACCAAGGGTCTCGTCACCATCCGGGCCCTCAACGAGTTCGACCCCCGTGCACCGGGCTCTGGAGGCGCTCCCGACTGGCGGACCAAGCTCGACAGTCAGCGTGGTGCCGTTGTCGCGACGGAGATGAAGAACAACTCTTGCAAACTGGCGAAATGGACTGTCCAGGCCATGCTAGCCGGTGCGGAGGCAATGAAGATTGGTTATGTTTCGCGAGCCAACCCTAGGGACAACACCAGGCATGTTGTTCTCAGCACGGCCAGTATGCGTCCGGCCGAATTTGCTGGACAGCTTGGTGTCAGCGTGAGCAACGGTTGGGGTATTGTGAGGAGTGTGGTTGACGTCTGTATGAAAATGAGGGAGGGCAAGTACGTCTTGGTGAAGGACCCGAACAAGGTATGTAGATCTCATTGGCTCCCTGTTGCCCGACATGACTAACTTCCCACACTTCCAGCCCGTCATTCGTCTGTACAGCGTGCCCATGTCCACCTTCACCGGCGAAGAAGAGGCGGAGGATGATCAGGCCGCCACGGGTACAGCCGAAGAGGAGTAAAATGCACGTCTCTGTGTACATCCGTTCGCCGACAATATTATTCTATTCAATTTGGCTCTGTATACTCATTGAGTTACCCGCTGCAAGACTGCAGTCTAGGACCAATGCCATCCAGGCCGTCTACGATGAAGTTGTCCTTTGAATTGAAAGAATAGTAGACTCCGGTACGGCCAATTTAAATCATTGCGTTGGAATCTCACCCCCGAGCCTCAGTTGTAGCGCCGGGCGTCAAATTCCCTAGCGTCAACGACAACGTGTGTTACGAGAAGATATTTGCTTCCCAAGAGGACCTCTTCGTCAATTCCCGAAAGCTACTCCGGAGCACAAACGTCAAAGACAGCCGAGCCCAGGCTGATGACTGATCCAACGTTCAGACGAGACAGTGACACTGCCACCAAGGCTGCTTTCCATCGTGCTTCTCATCGCACGGAGGCTTTTCATTTACTTCGTATCCGGCGTCTATTCCTCTTTCCTGACGAGGACTATCAAGGCAGTGTGCTCCTGGGGTCTTGCAATCGCTAAATCCACCACCTTAGGGAAAACGATGGTTTGACATCCATCGCTTAGATATCGAGGCCGCGTAAATCTGTCCAAGGAGCGTTTCAGTGGCAACCTAGAAGGCGTACAAACGTTAACGTCAGTCCATTAAGGTGAAGCACGCATCTTTACAATGCTTGGAGCATACACTGCCTCCTGCTTTTGACGGCGCAATTCTCGGGATCCTCAAACTCCAGTATACGTCAAAAGCGACTATCTTTACCACACCAACGGCCGGATTGATGTCTACTCCCTCGATTATCTGACGGTACTGAAACAATTACAGGTGGTGTTGATACCCAAATCACTCTCCAACGGCTTCTCGAGGGAGCGTGCTGGTAATGTATCATTGAGATCATCCGCGATCCGCATGGCGGGACCTGCGACTGCCTTATGTTACGTTATCCGGTACGTATCTCCGTACTCTCAACGTTCATACATAGTAATCACCGACTCTGTCTTCGGGATCATCATAGGCATCGCCCCCTCATCCCTGGGCCTGCATCTGGTCGGTAATCTAAGACCCGCCCACCCTAGTCGGGATCGTCGCCTGGCCTTCGTATAGCCGCCACCACTGATCTCTGTCACTTGGTGTAAAGATTCCAACTTATTCACTCACCCTTCCTCGGGATCCGTTTGGATGTCCGTCTGGTCCGTTTCAGCCTCGTATTTCCTCCTGCCGGGAAGTGAGTGGAACTGGCATTACCGAAGACTAGCACAGCTCTTCTCCGAGTCCCCCAGAGCCTGTGTATCCTCTCACTCGGTCCCATGGCCGTGTTCCTGTTCGGTGCCTTTGCTCGACGCGTCCTCGTATGATGGCTCGGACCAGCACAGCCTCCACTTCTCATCGTCGTCTCCTGCCTCTGTGAATCAATCAGTATCACCGTAGCACAGACAACCTCTAACACGCGCTCCAAGTCGAGGTTGGCTGTACAACTCTCGTTTATTTCTCTTTGCCGTAGGACTCATAGGAACGTGTCGATTCCGTGGTTGTCGCCACTCCTCTGTGTGTCAAGTGGATACTTGGTGTAAGTCCATTCCCAAGCAATAATTCTTCTATGAAGGTGGCGCTTAGCTCTTCATTCTTAGCGTTTACGGGCTCATCCTCGGCAACTTGCGCGCGCGAGAATGCTTCCACAGCTTCGCGTGGCCCGCTAGGGATTCCACGGTATGTCCGGAATGGTCTCGAAGACCCCGTGAACTGAGAAATGTTGACGGTCTTTATGTTATCCAGATGTTCATTGGTTACGACGGCACTAGACCCTGGCGGGTCTCCATACAGCTTTGCTTTCAACTCCTGCTCGGTATTCTCGTCCTCACGGTTGACAGTTGGACGCCTTTCTGTATGCCTACACAATCAATAAAGATTCCAATTGCCGTCCTAGTGACCGCATTGGTCGGTTGGTAACCTCGTGCCCAAAGTGTTTCCGGTTTTCAAGTGGGTTATCTGCATAGTGGGCCACCGACTCAATTGAGACGGGTGAGCGACCGTAAGGGTCATACACGGACTTCAGCGCTCTCATGCCAAACAAGCGGGGCGTCGGACATCACACTCACGATGAGTCGTTGGCTATGGAGATAACAATCAAGGCTACCTGTACATGTGTACGAAGATGTCTTGAATAAACGAACGGCGCTAGCTCAGGTGCTGATTGACTGGCTGCGATTCCATTCAAGTCATAGTGTGAGTCTCATTTACATGCAGGCACTTCCGTCAATTAAGTTACCTGGCTAGGGTACACGGAGTCAGATCGCGACCGTTCGTCTTTCCCGTCGATTCATGGTAGCGATACTTACCAGCCTCTCTTGAGAGCGGAAGGAGAATCCACCGACTTCTTGAACCCTCTCATTCCCAATCCAGCGATTCTCGACTGAGGTGACACCGGAGCCCCAGCGCTTCCGCAGGCACTACTATCGTAACAGAGAAGTACGTCCCGCGCACCCTTCTACCGGGGCGGACTCGGAAGAATATCCGCATTGTAGCGACGTCAACAGTCGAGCGGAGGCAAAGTTCCGTATAGAATCCCAGAGAGTTGGTGGGAACCCGCCGAACGAGAGCAGAAATGTATTCCTCCGACGTTCTACTGCACGCCATCTAGAGCATTCTATTAGCTGACCGCCAATGTAAATGTTTCCCGTGTTTATACTAGGGCGAGCGACGAGTCTCAAACTCTGAGTGCCTGCTGGCAACGGTAACCGTTTCTCTCGTTTATTGATTCAAATTCTGCCGTTGAGGTTTCTAAATCAAGGCTGTGAGACTGGATACTCAACGCCATACCGAGCACCGACCCAGTGTCATTGGTTGACATGAGGATAGGCAACCCCTTCCATCTCCTCTCCATGTTTACAATCGTGCATTCTACACCCTTGTGAATTGTAATCGCTTCAAGTGGTACAGTCCCGACGCTTCCACCTGGAAGTTACGATGTGATAATCGTGCTTCCTCATATTCTGGTGCTGGCAAGTGACCCGGATAACGGCAGGAGGGAGACATGGGATTTCGCTTGAACAACACTAACGCAAGTCAGGGTAGGTGGATTGAGGTCAGGGAAAGAGCGAGAGTCGCTGCCTCCGCGGCGCGGCTACAGTTTTGTGCACCACCCGGAGTCTCGCCTCCCTGCGCACGTAGCACGATATTGGCCCCCCACCCTGCGTGGCGTCATAACCCAGTGGTCGCCACACTTGTAAAGGTACACCGTGTCGCTTGGAGCTAAAATGTCACACGATATATGATTCTGGAGCGTTCGCAAAACCAAATGACCATGTTTCCCGAAAAACGAATAGAGTACAATTGCCTCGACATGTGGCGTATTTTGCGTATCTAGTAGTACAGAAGTGGGTTCTAACATAAATAGTAGTACAATCCTGGTACAAATCACAGCAACAGCTAGGTCACAGCGCGAAGGGGTAATAAATATCATAAGTAAATGGGATGCGAGCGGAGAGGACGCCACTAATA
Organism: Strobilurus pachycystidiatus; assembly: GCA_019915135.1. Lineage (NCBI taxonomy): Eukaryota > Fungi > Basidiomycota > Agaricomycetes > Agaricales > Physalacriaceae > Strobilurus > Strobilurus pachycystidiatus. The sequence goes on from JAHLMK010000011.1 coordinate 1,299,112, forward strand.
GGGCTGGTAAGATTGCTGGAGCGGTGCTACTGGCAGGCGGATAGGCGGGGGTGATGCTGAGGGTGAATGTGGTAGCGCTAAGGTGTTGGAATATGGCGATGGATATGAGGAGGACGAGGATGAAGAGGTGCCAGAGTAGAGTGATACTGCGTGTGGCGTAAGTATCGCGTCGAATAGCAAAGACGATTGGACACTTACGCGAATCATCCCAATCTTTTGGGCTACGCGACGGATCCTTCTTGATGATCTTTTTGGCGGCACTCTTTCGCGCTTTGTTCCCTGCCCGTAGTTCGTCAAAGCGAAGGGGACGCGGCCGCAGATGTGTGCGCTCGTAGAGACCGCATTTGTTGCAGACGATCTTGCCAGGGTTCAACGTAGAGCGACGCCATGAAGGCGGCTCGGTTGTGTGGCAGTTGAAGCAGCGGCGACGGAGGTACTGGGTCTCTTTGCTCGCGGCGTCATCCGTGTGTTGGACGGGGAGGCCTGTGTGTGGCGAGAGAGAGTAGGCGGGTGGCGGTGGCGGGTAGTTGAAGGATGAGGGTGGGAGGTAGTGGTGTGAGGGTACGAGGGGAGTATGGTGTTCCTCCAGCTTGACGTCGGAGTAGTACGGCGCGTGGTGGTGCGGGCGTTCATCGTATAGCTCCTGGAGAAGGCTGCCGGAGTATGGTGGGGAGTTGCCATATGGAGGGTAGGCGTATTCGTCGCGGGAAGACTCGAACATCAGGCTGCTGTCCATGGCGTAGCTATGTGCTTTGCGTTTCTCGAGCAAGCAGGCGATACTTAAACCTTTTGTCCTGGCCCCCAAAGGGGATCGACAGCCCAAAGGAGGTGGCTCCCTGGGCATCCAGATCGGGGAAAGCAATCTGCCCAGTGCCCTGGGCTGGCAAGGACCCCAAAACTCCCCGCATGCGCACTCGCCCGTTCCCGAAAGCCAACACCCAAACAGCCAGGGGCCAGGGTCACACACTTGCGAATATTCCCTTTTCCCATTATTTTCGAGTTTCGAATGTATTCCGTGCTTGCTGTCTATGTCTGCGACTCGGCCCGCACACCCAGCGCCGCCCTCGCCCGCCGTACTCCACCAGTGCGCCCCGCCAGCTGCACGACGTTTGCGGCCAGCTTGTCCGATATCCGAAAGGATTTGACGCCGCCGGCGTCGGACACCCAGAGCGCGCCGCAGACTATGCCGGGCAGAGCGCCGCGACCGAGCCAGGCCAGCAACAGCCAGCGTGTCCAGCCGTCGGCCAGAGCTAGTCCGAAGACACGGAACGTGTATGCACGGGGAACGAGTGCGCTGTGGATGTACACCAGTCCGCCGACAAGGCCAGCTGGCCCCAGCAGCCATAGCAGAAGCAGCAGCGACAGAAATTTGCGAGGACCGAAGCGGCGTTCCAGGGACGGGGCCACCGATGAGAGCAGGACGAGCAGCGGCAGGAGCGTCGGCGTCGACGACGTGTACAGGGTATGCGTCAGCAGACGGTATGGCTGTTTCCGGAGCAGGGATAGCTGAAAGTTTAGGTAGACGTCCATGTCAAAGAGCGACGTCAGCAGCGTCGACGACGCGTACGCGACGAGAGTCACTGGGCATTGTCAGTCGACGTCGAGCATGGCGGCAAGGGCGGGAGAGGCGGGATACCTTTCGTTATGGGCGCGTGCTCGAATGACATGGTGGCGACGGGTAACCAATTCGGGATAGAGTTTGCTTCCGTCCAACTCAACTTGCTCAGCTGTCGCGCCTGTTGCTCGTCTTCCCTGAGTCTTATCCACGACCTGACAACCGTGCTCGCTTTGCTGGTATCTATTTCAACACAATCGACCCAAGGGCGTCGATCCACGCAGGAGGCCTGCTCATCCTTATTCCAGAGCCTGAAACTAGTAGACCGGGTGCTTTCAGAAAACGTGTGTGTCTACGTTTGAGGAGGAGGAGTTCTTTTGCAGTCATGTGGCGTCCAAGAAGAACACTATTTCCTTAAGTCCTATCGCTCGTTTGTGCAATCTCTTCTTGTTCTTGTCAATACACGACGATCTGTATCGTTCCTCAATCTCCACTTCCAAGCTCTTCTGGAACAACGTCATTTCCTCGTATTTCGGCACCAGTACTTATGCATTTGACCGACGGCAACCAGTAACGCCTTGCAAAATAGATACGCTCGTTCCCTGACGCCCTGACAAATTTCCCGCCTTTCGGGAGGGAGATCGTGACAATACGAGCCCTGGAAACCCCCTGGGCTTGTCGGACGGATTTTCTTCAGAACGTTCCTCGTGCCGCTTATTGGTCGGAAGATTGACACAAGCAACCTAAGCTATTGGTTTCTTTCCATTGCAAAACGTTTTTGGAAGACCTTCTTCGTCTTTGAGAGGGGACGAGTATCATATTATGGAACGGCTTTGAGCTCGATAGGGTCTTGGATACACTTTGGACACTGGACTTTGTGGCGCTCGATGATATAGGCGCCCCTCTGACTTGGATCACCCGAGAAAACCATGCTTCGACATCTTGGGATTCCACCTCCCTTTCGACAGCTCTCGAGTGGATGACAGGCAAGGATATCCCGGCGGTAGTATTGTGGGCAGATTGTGTCGGTCACTTCAATTGTACATAATAATATAGCTGGCCGATCTGGTAACTGGTTACACAGACCTCAATTTCACCACAGTCGCGCCAGGAGGGCTCAAATAATAGCCCTGCTTTCGAGTGGCTTAAGTTTGTCTTGAACTCGATGTTGCTTCAGCGTCCCTTTATTGATGAGGACGGCGACTACAAAGGACTACATGCGAACGGAAGTAATATCTTCAAGTGTACGTACTCCAGCAGCCTTATTTAGTCCAATATGGGCCCACGGGACCCAGAAATTCCTTCTCCGCGAGCCGGGTTATAATACTATCCGTACGATACGCAGTGCGCGCCACATTGAAAGCCTTATAGGACAATTACTCTTCCATTTAAGACAAACAGGTACTTTATACTCATCTCCATAGACGAATAGGCACACAACAAAGAAATGACAAAACGGGATGACGGGCAGATTTCGGGGGACGCGTGGGACGGAGGCGAGTGGGAGCTAGGACACGCCAAGGAAAACTCCGAGCGTCGACAACCTTGAATAAAGATCTCCAGACTGGTAGCCTCCTCACCCTAAAATCCTCAATTTGAGCAGTCACAAAGAGACAAGAACGAGGCCATCATCTTGCATGAGAGAGGAGCGTGTCGGTGATCGCTCGGCATATCAAGCTGAAGCTCGATCCTGAAGGCCACGCGGCCAGGACTATCGGCAAGGGCAAAGGCCAAACTTGCGTACTATCACGGCGCATATATGAATCTGACATACGTACAGGACGAATGTCCCAAAACGCCGGATGCCATAATACAGGTGACGACGGTGTACACAGCTGGACTCCCAGCCAACGCCACACCGAGAGAAGACAGGTAAGCGACTTATTGTGAGAATCCCTATTCGGATAACAATCGCACTGCTTCGAGACAACCTGAACGACTGCCCGGAAGAGCACGGCGTAGGAGATGCGACGAGAGAACAACAAAAGCGCAAGATTACAATCTTGACCCATCTGTGTCAGTCTTAAGCGCTGAGAGAAGATATTCGCGTCGCGTACGGCTTCGATGTCTTGACAAGCTGTGCCATGTGTGTGGAAGGCACAGCTGGATGTGAGACGCGCCCATATTGGCTAAGAAGCACGGTATCGGACGCTATATGACTTGTATATGACGGACCGGGATATGTGGACAAAGATAAGTCTCCTATAGAAGGGTCACATTACGGAGTCGGGAGTTGGAGGCGGGGATAAGGGCGACTTGACGCCACAAGTACGCCGCTCTGGTGACCTCGGTCAGGAAAGTCAAGTGGTAGCTCTGCTCCATTCTAGCCGAGTGTAATCTGGAAGACGAGCACTGATGATGGTGGGTGAGGCCCAGTGAAAACCCCAATGTGCCAAATCGAACCAGAGCGAAGCGATGTGCTATGACACGAGTGTGTCCGATTTGACAATCGATTTGGACTGGATAATAATTGAGAGCGAGTGAGAACGAACGAGATCGTACATATTTGATGTCCCTGCTACCTGACATAGGACGTTCGTTCTGGTTCGTTCACGCATGCTGCAATACTACTGGCTGGTAGTTTCATTTTATTTATGGGTCCAGGGGCACAGGATAGGCTGAGAAAGAGGCAATGTATTCATTCATCGTAGCTATTACACATACTACAATGTAGGCAACAATAATACTGGTAGCAAAGGGACATCATAGAACTAAGAAATGCGGCGGCGGCGAGTACGGCGGGGCTTGGTCGATCATAGTAGGCAAAAGGAGCAGAACACTAGGGCTGGTGGTTAGCGGAGGCGCAGTACACAGTGCATGGCACGTACGAGATGTCCGAGTCATTCCGCAATGCCATGGTGCTCTGTGTTGCAGTTTGTCGAGGCCGTGGGCGGTGCCGTGCATAAGCCTGAGAGCGTCGACGGCATTACATATGGGCCGTCGACCATCGGTGGTGTTGAACATAACACTGCCGGCGGTGTCGCAGAGTACAAGTCAGCGATGTCATAGAAGCCAGTGTCGAGACGTACCCACAGTATGACTTCGGTAAAGAAGAAGGAGGGGGCAATGGGAAACAACATGCCACATTGTTGAAGGTGGTGGAAGATAGATGAGAAAGACAAAGAGACACTTGGCGGACTTATATGACCGTCTCACGGACCGTGGGATTGCAAAAACTCAACGAAGCAAAGCCAAGGTGAAGAGCTCCCGCTCCCGGCCCCATTGTAGCTGAACAAGACAAGAAATTCTTGCTCGATACCATTCGATGTGGTTCGTTCGTTGCTCGTTCGTTCGCTCATTCGTTCGATGACATACGATTTTGATACATATGAAACGTCAGGGTTTTGATGTGAGCTTTTGGCTCATTCTCGTTCGATCTGACATTGGACTCTTACGATGAGACCGGCTCACGTTCGATCTGGCACATGGGGGTTTTCACTGGGGGTGAGGTAGAAACGTTGATCGGTAGGCGATCAGTGGCGGAACAAAGAGCACAGTAAACACGCGCCTACTGCTGTCCTTGGTGGATTTGCGGTCACACCCATGTGTGCTTCCTCTTCTTCGTATCCTTCAGCCGATTCGCCGTCTGCCGCTTCCTGGCGAGTCCTCATGCTGATAAGAGTTTCTCCACTTCTTCCGGCATGACAGAGGGCGACAGCGGACTGCCCGTATGCTTTACATCACCCTCTTGAGTTGACTGAGGGGGATTCATTGACATACCAATCAGCTCCATGTTGGTCTCATGCGGTCGAACAACTCACGGTGTTTCAAAGCCGGGCCCATGGTCAAAACCACGACCCCATGGGCCTGGGAAGCCCACCTAAGAAGATGCGGTATTGGGGAATGGTGCGCTCCATTGCCGGGGTACTATGGTGCTGTTTGGAGAAGCGTGACTGAGATGGAGGATCTACGAGCAGAAATGGACCTTGAGCTCACACGGCGAGAGACATAGAATGCCGTCTTCCGGTCGAAGACGGAAGAAACTTCACTGATCCTCATCGGGGGAGCAAGATACACATTTAGACGTTCAACAATCTGTTTTGGTGGAATCACTCGTTGACACTCAATCAAGCTGAAAGAGTGCTCCGCTACTGGACATGATGTATCCTGGATGATTTCATGTAGTAGTGCTAGGCACTGACCGTGGGCCACAATGCATAAATTTCTGCACATCGTAGTCGACTCAAAGCTGCACGTCTGTATAGAAGAGCATCTAGTCTGATCACGGTCAGTCTGGACGCCATGGCCACAGGAATCTACGAACGGATACCTGCCACAGACCCATCATAGCCTGTAACTCAGCGCGGCCTCGAAGAGAGAATCAACATCGTTGTATCGATTTAGGGGTGGGGGAAACATCACACTTTTCTATTAGTATGAGATAAAAGACAATTTGAAGGTCATTGACGGACGAGATTGTAAGATTAGACGCACTGGCAGAGTCGGTGGACCATAGTGTACGGATCCGTATCCGCGATAACCGTGACATTTGACTAGTCCCGTCGTGCAAGAAATCGACACAGGAGGTTCTTCCCGCCAGACTGTGAGAATATCACGTATGCCCGTTGGCACTGGGAGGATTAGTAGGCGTTGCATGGCAGTGTTCGACTCCATGACATCGAGCGAGCTTGACCACCGCGAGGCTCGAGCATCATTGACAATGATATCTATCCACTTGAAGACTCATATCGTCGTGCCTCACCGTTACTGCTACCCTGTTTCCACATGCACCGCACCGCTCAAATGGCCTCAACTGATGATGACGGGATGTGGTCTTGATATAATGTTGAGGATGAAACCACTCACCGGAGTCATCCGCCTTATTGCCAACGGCCTTCCCCAGCTGACACCTCGAAATCTCGTGGTCACGTCTGCGAGGCAACGGATGGGTTCATGCCAGAGAAACATTTCCAAAGATATGAGTAGACAGATGTTCATTACCACAAAGTCGGTATATCGGTGGGAACGTATCATAATGAGCGGCTCGGGCTGATCCCCAAGTGCGGTCTCGTCATACTTCAGGTCGAGGGTGTCTTTTTTGAGTTCTGTCATTGTCAAGGTGAACCTGTTGGAGACTTGAGGAGCTGAAGCGATAGATATTGACTCCCATGAGCTGTATACCTATCGCGTTACCGTGAGTCTACTACGGGCGTACTTGGATCGACAAGCGAGCCCATGCCTTTCGGCGTGAGTCGGCGAATAGATCGATGTACCTTCAAGAAAGTGCGCCTAAATGACTGATAAGGCAGGAAGTAAGAAAGACGTACCGGAGCTGCGACATACGAAGGTCCCGGAGCTGCGACATACGAAGGTCCTATGAAAGCCTCCACCAACAGTGGGAATCATAGTCTGAAAAGTGTTCACAGTCAGACAAGAACCGCCCGTCAACGCATCACCCGTCTTCAGATACTAAAGAACGGGGATACTGTCCGCTCCTTCATGCTCCCCTGGACCCGTCGCCATATTGTAGTTGAGGTTGCGGCTCGAGTATCCAGACAAAACATGACAATTTTCTTTGCGGAGTCGGAGTCGAGGTACGTATGCTGAGTGAGCTTGTTGGAGTTATGTAAATCCAGTCCTGGCACCAGGTTGTGTTTACTTTCCAGTGAGCCACCGGGCACTAGCGCATCGTTATGATGCGCTTTTACAACACTGTTCTGAGCGTCATTTCGGGCATGACCCCGGAACCATGGCGCTGGCGCATCCAATGGGTACTGTCCGCTGCAGATATCCAATACCCAACCGTCCGACTCCCCCGCTGTTTCTTGGGCTAGCCGCCGGCTCTTGAATATTACTGGTACTGCCAAACGCAGCCGACACGGCTTGAGAATAGAGTGTGGACTGCGGTAGTCATGACTCATATGAGGAGAGGACGCCTATACTTCCCCTCACTAAGTACCGAACCCACCGCTCCCATGCAGGGTTGTGGCGCTCTTTGAACGGTTGAGACTTGCGAAGACTATACTAATACTCGTTACCCCGAAAAGTAAGCGGAATTTGTTGGCAGTGGAGCGCGCCAAAAATTCCGGTTACTTTCTGTGGCACCGAGTATGTCTTGGCCAAGCTCATCTACTAGCAGATAGGCTGCCTAGGCAAAGGAGACGGGCTTCATGGAAGAGCCTGAGAACGCTCATCGGCAGGCCCGGAAAAGCCCTACATAGCTCTCATTCGTAGATGCGAATCTTCAACATGATGTGCAATTATGCTTCCGTCTCCGTTGATGCGATGCGATTATACGACGGCGCCTGAAGATCAAGGCTCGCCGAGGGTCCAAGGGAGTGATATCAGTGATGATCTCGGGCGACATTAGGCGACATCGTGCGTGCGGGGTGTGACAACATGTCCAGTGTCACTATGTCAAAGCCTAGGTGTCGAACTTGAAGTTGAAGGGTCCTCGAGGAAGGTTGAAGTGTCCATGTCAAGCCCAACATTTATTTTGACAAGTGTCAAGCACAGATCGCTGTGCGTCGAGATGCTTTCAGATCTAGGGATACACCAACGGCCGAGGACGCGATCAATGATGGTACTGGTGATATCAAGTCAAGGCGGGATGAAGTGGTCTGCTAGGATTTCGTATTCGTGTAGATCTTCGGTCGACTGAACGACACTTGACAGGGTTCCGTCTAGCGCAAATCAGAGTCGCTAGACAGACGTGGCTGCAACTTTTGTGGCGTGCACAGTCATGTCTGAGGTCCTCCTTGCCATGCTCGCAATGAAAAGCTGTGAGCAATGTGGTCGCTCCTTATGTGACGTTACAGCGATGAAGCCAGACAACAGAATGATCCGCCAGTAAGTTGTGTTTTAATTGAGACCAAGCTGCATACTCAGAATGGCAAGGCTGACGCATGTACTTCTATTTTTACCAGACACACATCAAGTAGAGCTGTTCAGAGTAGTCAGTGGTGGATGATCCCCCAGGAAGGTGAGCTGAATTGTCGGCAGTGCAAGATTTGTGGCATGATGCAGCGCATAGTCAGTAGACGCTGCCAAGATCATGGAGATCTATGTACAAGATGAGCGATGGTAAGCACGCTGCCGTCATTATTGATTCTGTCCCGACGAACCTGGACGGCTTGATGCGCCTGCCAGATCAGAGTACGCGCCCTTATGTCCGTCAGAGCTTTCGGGGTACTTAGACTAGACATATTTGGGTTATGGGTGGGTTCGGCAAAGCTCGGCGAGTCGGGAGGACCCCGTAACGACTTCACTGTGTCCCGATACGGACTGTGGAAAAAAGGGGGTGCGACTCTGAGGCCAGGAATCTGGACACGGTAAATGCCAGAGGGTGTATGAGGAAGAGCACGAAGTAGGGAAGTGAACTGTCCTAGACTAGACGAGGTGTCTGAAGCAATGAAATTGAAAGCAGGGAGGCCGCGCGTGTGCAGCGAAGTACTTAGCTTGGCGGAAAGTGCGGCCATGGAAAGAGGTGTGGATGTGGCCGTATCGGACAAGTCTAGAACCCATTCCGTAATACTTATATCTTCCAATCACAGAGCGCCTGGAATTCTAGTCTGCAGAAAGAGAGAGACGTGAGGAACTTCATGCTGGTCGACGAGAGTCAGTGAGTGAGGGTGTCGGAGGCATCAGATCAGCCAAGTCGACTGATCCGTTGACGATCAAGAAAGAGAGAGAGTTGGATCACGTTCCCGACGTCAACGCGGTGTACGCGACGTGACGCGTGAGATCGCGTACACTCTACTCGTGCTTGGAACCGGGTCGGGTCTCGACGCCACAGCATTCAATCGCTCTCAATTGACCAACCACCGCGCCAGCGATGATGATCTTGTTCCGTGCGGCCCTCGGTAAGTGACTGGCTAGGACTGGCTTTTCAGAGCAACGGTTACCCGATTTACTCAAGTACTTTGCCTCACGATGCGTCTCTGCTCAACAGTGGCCGGTCTTAGTTTCTCCGGTTGCGTTTGCAATTTCAACTCAAGTGGCTCGTGCAACCCAAGTGACTCCATTTACAGCTGAATCCTTGAGATCGAACAGGGTACGAATGAGCACGAGTACCATTTCCATAGACAGTCTAGTAAAAATTCAGGGATGCCTAGGCGCGTATGTCATCCTGCCCTTTTTGTGTTTCGTAGACCGCCGGGATGAAACTACCCTGTCGCCGCAGAAGTCACAGCGTCCGCTAGGTCTCCCAGATCCCCGCACCCACACCTCATGATGAAAGCAAAGACTGAATAAAATAAGTCATTCTCGGATGTTCTCATCGGAGCAATGGTCTTGGGGAAAGCTCTTGAGATATTCGCGGGCAGACGTGACGTCACCAACTCTCGGGGTCACGGTAAGGTACGTTAACGTTAACATGGAATTCAGAATATTCCTGTAACGTGGCGCTTCGGGGTGTACTGTCTCGATATGTGCATCTCAACCCAGGAGAGGTGACCACTGGTGACCATAGCTAAGATTCTATGCATACCGGGATGAACTCAAATCGAGGCCGCGACCTAAAGCTCTCCTAGTTCCGATGCACGCCTAGACTTCACCGCAACTGGACCATTATCGGCACGGATAGCGTTAAGCGAGACAGCCGTGTATTGGAGCAAACGAAATACTGCATCTGGACCACTTATGTTTGTACAACAGGTTATGTGGACCGGTCAATTCCAGAAGATGTGCCAATGAGCTCGGAGAATGTGGGGATATGTTACGATATTGGCGTACATAACCTTTCGGATGAGGGAAGCCCTGGGAAGCCGGTTCGCAAATTTATTGCCAACTCCCCTGTAGATACAGAGACCATTATTAGCATGAGTCAACTTGGGTTTACAGGCACCGTGGAACATACCAGACGCTCGCGCATCCAGGCATACTGCCGCGCATACTTCTCGCCTATGTGTCCTAAAAATCGTGGGTACATTGGACCAATTGAGAAAATTTGACGCGGTCGTCCAAAAGGACCCGTCGCTATTGAGTATGTCGAGGTCCAAATATCGAGCTCAATTATTCTGTATAGATCGTCAGAATGACCCAAACGAAAACACATTACCTCTCGTTACTTTCCTCGAGTCATCTCGCCCTGGTCGGAAATATTGCAATAACGTGGTACTCGGACAAACGCGCAAGAAGGTCCACAGTGAGCGATCGACGATCTGAGCGATGCCTTAGCAGGCTCGCAAATGGCAAGGCTTGACCGGAACGCCCTTTAAGGCAGAAAGCGATCTGGGAGTCGTTCTTACTCAATTGGCTCAAGTAGAATGGAAATAGGCAGAACCAGTGTTCTCGGTTAGTGTTGCTAGTGTACCCTTCCCGCTCATGTGAGCATGCTGAGTATCAATCGAGAGCCGTAAGTTGTTAATCGCCACCTACAGGACCGACTCGCAAAGCCTCAATCTTAGGACGGACTCAAAAAGTACCTGTCCATTCCATTCATTCCGAGAATACCGTCAGCAGAAACACAACGGGAATACGTACAGCACTGTGGCTATGCCCACCAGTCTCCGGAGTAATTCCAGCAGTGAATTGGTGCCGTAAAGCCTGGATATGTGGTGGCACCCAAATCTCTGACAGAGATCAATATGGATGTATCGAATCGGTGACAGATGATGCCGGCCGGTGAGACATTGAATAGAGCGTTGGCACAGAGGGAGAACCATGGACTCTGTACACGTCGAGCGGCCACAGAACTGCCTTCGATGGAACTTGCCCTCGTAATTTAGGTTACCTCCGAACGTCACGGTGGAAGTCTCACAGGGCACACGCACGGAGCAGCGGTTTGGCGCCTTAGGTGATACCGCGTCCAAAGGACTGAAACCTTTACTTTTTGGCGTTAGTCGACGTTGGAAAGAGGTGGACGAAATACTTGCCTGTTTTAGCAATCCAGTTCCGATTGATAGAATGATAGGCATGATCCGGTGAAGCTAATTGGTGGGGAGCCTAAGCGATTTTGAACAATCAGTCTCCAGAGCCTTCGGTTGGAGATTAACTCTGGATTAAGGGTGTAGTTAATAAGGCTCAGGGAAGTAAGACCACAACGAACAGTCAGAGCGTAATCAGTTCAAGCCCCTTCACCTGAGGTTTGGATAGTCCGCGCCCAATACTGTGGAGAATGGCCGAGGAGGCGGGCACGTGCGCCACGATACACGGAACAGGTCCTACAATCATAAGGTTACACCGCATGCTTGTCGACTCACAGCAGCTCATTAGCAATATGGAATCGCAAAGGTCCGTACTCCACCAGCCGCCTAGAGTGGCGTCGGCGGATCCAGTATTTTGAGGACGTGACGTCGTGCAATTTTTAGACTGTACGTTAGGCAAGCGAAAAGGACAACGACAGACACTCGAGGTCCAGCTAGGACCGCCTAGAAGACTAGTAAGTAGCGACGGCAACTATATGGCCGACGGGTGGCAATTTCCGAGCCTTCAACCGTACCAAGGCACATACGGAGAAGCAGCTGTTGGAAATGAAGGGTCTTTACTAAGTGTAGTACTCCTCACTGGAGCTAAACCACCGAAAATTCACGCGTCGTACAATTCTTCCACCCGGTGTCTGAGCGACATCACCTGGGAACTTTGTTTGAAGATGCGACGTAGGCATCACGGTCCTGACAGTGATGACGCCTTTGACTTCACTGGAGAGCTGAGTTAACCAACACGTTCACAACTCGAAACACAGAAGACGAAACGGAGATAGTATGAGGATGAATGGGACCTGCAAGTTGCTTGAGATCTGAATACAGTTCAAGTGTAGATGATCTAGAGATCAAATGTCCAGCGACATGTAAGAGGGGAAGTAGAAAGACTTTATCTCGTCAAACATAGATAATCTGACAACAGTCTGTTGGATCATGCGGAATGGGGTCCAAAGAACGAGATATGGGCGGAGAGCGCAATATTCCACGTCATCGAGCGGAATTACTCTAGAAGACACGATCGCATGACTGAGAATTCAATCGAATCGACAATCATGAGAACGTGAGGACTCACAGGAAACACATAGAGAACAGTCTGCGATAATAACGATGATGCCGTAGGTCCCTATTGATATCACCACCCTCGGATTCGGAGACCTGAACCATTGGAGGACACGCGGGAAGGAATCATTGGCCGGTCAGTTCATTTGAACGACGGGTGTACGCAGGTGGGGAACCCTTGGGAGTGCCGTTGAGGTTGTCTCGATGCCGCTGTGGATCGGTGAAGAGACCACGAACGTCGGGGGTAACGCAATCTGGTAAGGGATCGTTACCCCGCTCGTCTGGGCTCTTCGGCAAAAGCCTGTACACGAGGGACAGACCCCTGGCGGCCACTCTGCTGGCCAGCCATTGCGCGAATGTCATGCCTGGTATCAGTCCAATTAGGTCCTTGACATCCCAGTAATCGCGGTGGTGTGTGATACGGCCCTGTTCGTTGAACGAGAGTCGTGTGATAATGTTGAGCTGGAAGTGGAGCGGCGACGTGAAGGTTAATGGAGTCCCGGGGACATGAATGGAAGGACTGCCGGGATGATAATTGGGCGACGCCATGCTCTCATTACGGTGACAGTGCTCTTGGTGGTGCGGCGGTCTCTGTGAATTATTGGGGAAAAGATAGGCGGCGCTAGGGTTGCCATCGATATGAATCTCGGGAAGGACGAGGAAATTGAGGGTGTGTTCTACTATAGCCTGTTTCTGGCCGTCTATCGCCGGGTGTCAGATGCTTCCGTGGGGCGGCTAGAATGGAATGGGAACACACCGAAACTCTCGTGTTCACTTATTGCCCCGACGTCGTTCCATGCTCGCAGCACTTGGAAGAGCGGATCCATTACGAAATCTGGTGGTTGCAGATGCAGAAGCCTACAAAGAGCAGCGAGCGGCCTTGGCATGTCTAACCCGTGCATTTCCCTTCTGAACTTGAAGATGTTGTGGACAACGATTCGTGTCGAGGCAGACACCAGTGGGTTTTGGTACCTAGATGGATGGCTGTGTGATAAGTCTTGCGTGGTCATGACGGGAACGTACGCTATAGAGTGCCCTTTCAGTCAAGACCAAATAAAAGGATGAGTGAAACTCACTGGCACCAGGCTCGTAATAACGATCCAAAACATCGGAGGACAGATTCCCCTCTCCGTATATCGTGTAGCAGACGTTGCGCGCCGTGTCATGGATGGAAACAATATGCACAGCGAGTCCATCTCTCGCCGGAGCAAGCCCCTCATGGGGGGAGGCGCTAATCATGCTCGTGGCAGATGGTAGTAGTCGACGAGGAGATATTGATATCCGAGTCACTGCAGCGGTCAAGTATAAGTAGACACTACTGGAGTCCAGTGTTCACTGCGCGGCTACACATGTAAGCGACGGGTTATCGGACGACTGCGGGCTCGGCTCGGCGGAGGACGAGTGGTGATCTCTTCTGATGCACTAGCAGCCGCAAACCAAATCGTCACAGAGAATGCTGAAGAATGATTATGAGCTGATGAAGACATGTCAATAAACGCCGCTCACCTGTTTCAGCGCCAAATCCATAGAGGATGATTCGGAATGCAGTACCACTGCACTGTGAACTGTGAGCCACTTTTCATTGTGTCTCGCGTCGTGGCCAGCTCGCAAAATCAGGTATTGAGCCTGTGAGACAAGGGTAATGAATATACGGCTGCATGACACGCGTAGTGAGGCGATGGCATGAAGATGGAATCACAGATAATTGAGGAGCGGTTTACGATTGAGCTCGGTGGACGTTGGGTGGACGTAAGTAAAAGGCAGAGAGGACTCGGCCCTATCCGGCAATCACAATCTTCACAGTCCGCTCGCCGGAACACGAAATTTGAGGCAAACCTGCCGCCAATCATTCACTTTGATCTCGACTCGACTTCAACTACTTCAACTAGTCGCTGTAAATCATCTTGATGGACCACTCACTCTCTTTTGATGCTCTGAGCGACGTCAAAACTCTCTTGACCTGAATCACCGCACCCCATCGGAGACGCTCGCCTGCTGGCCGAGACCCAGAGTTACTCTTGAAACCATTTTCTAGCCAGGCGTTCTCCAGTAGGTCGCGACCTAGTAGGTGACCTCGATTCAAGTCCCCATTACACTCTTATCTCGATGATCAATTCTCCCTTTCGAACACCTGCGCGCCATTGACAACGGCCTACGCTAGCGCTATCCGATTGGACTAGATTTTGTCTCTACAAGTGTCAGCTCCACTCGCCATACATACATTTCTCCGGAATTTCAGGTCACCGCCAACTCCATGCGTTTGTTGTTGTGTTCATGTAGACAATGGATGATATTGGAGCAACGGGACCGTACTGGTTCTTGACCGAGGTTTCAAGATCTCTAGGGCACGCTCGGGCTTCGCCTCGGGAGTAACCCATCGATGAGTGACGGTTGTTCCTCATCGTCAAGGTTTCTCTCTTTCAAGTTTCGTCTCCAACGTCCTACGACTTGACGGGCACCGCCTGTACGTCGACTCGGACGTTACAGGTGTGCCCGAATGACGTGAGGTCGACAACGAAGCTACGCATGTCCTCCCTTATCTTGACTTCGACTGCTTCTCTACTAGCACTAACCCGGCACTCAAACTCCGAGACGACCTGACGTCCCAAGCATACAAGTGCGCTGGACCATGTGCACCCTGATCCACGCTACGCTATATGTCCCACCCTGGGATCGTTGTTGCTTTGACGTTCAAAGTTGATGGACTGTCCTCTTCGCGCAATCACCGACACCTTACCCTCTCAACCCTTGTTGCTTTCTGTGTGCATTCGGCGCCGAATCGACGGGGCAAATCGGTGGTCCACGCGCACTTTATATTGAAGGATGTGATGGGATTTTCAGGTGCAAGCAGGGCGTAAGGTTTGGCTTTGCGATTGGCTGATGATCGTCCGATACTCAATTATAATGTCGCATAAGTAGGTGCCTTTCAAGTCTGTATACGTGGCGTCAGTTACATAAGTAGCAAGACACCAAGTCACCCCCCTGTTCGTTCGTTCAAACTTCAAGTCCGACTCCCTGTGTGTACTACGGCAAGTTACGAGTTTCGACGCGCTCTAGGAACTTTCCATCCGTACTACATTCCCAAGCACACAAATGGTTCCATGTACACTTGTCGTTGTATGATGAGTTTCCCCAAAAAGCTTTCTATTCATGAGAATGTTTCAAAGAAATGTTTCCTAAGAGGCCACTTCCTTTGCTAGTCGTTCTGATGTTTTGGTTACCTCCTGTTCCTTTCCCTTCAATCTCCACCCTGTCGTCAGTGTAAGCCTATTGATAACATGCTGGCCTGTTGGGACTTCTGTGTACAGGGGTTCATCCATCTTTTCGGCAGTGGGCGAAGAGGACTTGTCACTTTAAGCGCGGAGAGCACATTCATGATCGGAAGTCGGACCGAATCGGCCGCATCGTTTGCCGTCAGCTAAAAAAAACCTGTCGTTCCCCTTCACGATGGCGAAGGGCTCTCAGCTTTCCCAACTCAAATCTGCGCTCAACCAAGCCGGGATAACCGGGAACAAGCAGGGCACCAAACGGAAGCGGTCAAACAGCGTCAATGAAAAAGACAAAGCGAAGCGGGAAAGCAAGCTTGCTGAAATCCACCAAAAGCTGAATCCATTCGACACCAAGGTCACCAAGCTCAAGCATGACGTGGGCGGCCGGAAGCTCAAGGGTGTGACGGGAAAGCCCGCACAGAGCAAGGCAGCCGGACTGGAGCAGGTGCGCAGATACGCTCTGCTGATTGCTTTGGCTAATGTTGCGGTTGACAGCGCAAAAAAACGCTGTTGAAGGAATTCCAGGACAAGGACCGCGCGGGCGGGATTGTCGATCGGCGCTTCGGTGAAAATGACCCGACGATGAGCTTGGAAGACCGCATGCTGGAGCGATTCACGCGCGAACGGCAACGGGCGTCCAAGGGCGTTGCATTCAATCTCGAGGACGAGGACGAGTTGACGCATTATGGCCAGAGTCTGTCCAAGATGGACGACTTTGACGATGTTGGCATGGGTCTAGACGACGATGAGGACGACGAGCAGCAGGGTATGGATGTTCAATGGCTGTTACTTGTCTCACGCGATCTCAACGTCTGTTACAGGCAACATTGACAGAGAGATCGTCGGCAAGACTCATTTCGGTGGCTTTGACGACGACGACGAAGAAGAAGAGGGGAACGAGGATGGCGAAGTCAGTCTTTGCAACCCACAAAATCACTCGACTCATGAACGTATACAGCCAGCAAGAAAAAAGTCAAAAGCCGAAGTCATGGCCGAGGTCATGGCGAAGAGCAAAGAACACAAGGCACTTCAAAATGTTATCTCTCTCCCTGACTCTATTAACGCTATCTTTCTAGCTTCTTCGTCAAATGGAGCGCGAAAAGGCAGACGGCGTTCTACACGAATTGGACGATGCATTTGCATCTTTACGCGACCTGATATATGCCCCAGTCGCGTCCACTTCCACCCTACCTCCAGAGGCGAAAGAAGACGTACCCATCAATGAAACGCCTGCCCTCGACCCGCTCAACAATCTCGTCACCCAGGATACCAACTACGACCAACACGTCCGAGAGCTGGCATTCGACAAGCGCGCTAAACCAACTGACCGGACGAAGAGCGAGGAGGAGCTTGCACGGGAGGAGAAGGAAGCTTTGGAAAAGGCGGAGCGCAAGCGTCAGAAGCGTATGCAGGGACTGGACGACGACAGTGATAGCGACGAGGATGAGCGGCCTAAGAAAGGCAAGAGAAAAAGAGCAGCGGCGGATGATTTGGATGATGATTTCGTGGATGAAGATGAGGAGGGCTGGGGAGGCATTGGAACAGGTCTGGGTGAGGCATCTACGTCGAACGATCACTTCTCTGAAGAGGACGGCGACGAGGATGGAGAGGACAGCAGTGAAGATGGTGAGAGCGAAGACGACGAAAGCGAAGACGATGATGGTGAAGAGGGCTTCGGCGGCGATGCCTCAGAGCAAGAGGAGCTCACGACGGTAAAGCCTTCCAAATCCAAATCAAAGAAAGCCCAGCCTTCGCCCGAAAACAAGGAATTACCGTTCACCTTTGACTGTCCTTCGAGTCACGGGGAGTTTTTGGAGATGATAGATGGGATAGACGACAGCGACGTGCCTACAGTCGTTGAACGGATACGGAAGCTGCATCACACCAGCTTAGCCCCGGAGAACAAGTCGAAGCTCCAGGTTGGTTGATTCCTTCGTACTTGTATCTGTAGCTAACAATCTTCTCAGGCCCTCACCTCCGTGCTCGTTGACCACATCCTCTATCTCTGCTCTCCACCTGCTACACGTGCTACCCAAATATCCGCCCTCCTTCCTCATTTATTCGCGCTCACAAAAGCCTACCCCGTCCAGTCAGCTGAATGTTTCGTCAAGAAACTCACTTTGATGCACAAGAACCTTAATCGCGGCCTGTCCAAGGGTGCCGTCCACCCAAACTCAAAAACCTGGCCTGGTTTACCAGAGCTCACTCTTCTACGCATCGTTGGGGTCACTTGGTCGACAAGTGATTTAAACCATGCTGTGGTTTCGCCTGCCAGAGTGCTCATGGGCGCATACATGGGCTTGGGACGAATACGGTCGGCCGCCGATATCGCGAGCGGGTTATTCATCTCGTCAATTTTCTTGCAGTACGAGAAGCTGTCGAAGCGCCTAGTGCCCGAGGTGATCAACTTCCTGGTGAACACGGTGCTGCACCTGGCCCCGACTGGCTACAGAGACGCGACTGCGCTGCCTGGGTCTTTTCCGTCTCCTGATTATCGCTCGGAGTTGTGCAAAGCGCTTCAAGTTGATTCGGAGACAGAGGCGCCGGAGAAGGTCGACCTTTTGGATGTCTTGTCAGACGACGATGTTTCAAGCTCGTCCAGAAGCGGCCTCCTGCGTATCGCCCTCGAATTGCTGGGAAAGTTTGCCGATTTGTATAAGGCTTTGGAAGGGTTCATCGAGCTGTATGAACCGATCGCGGAAGTCTTGAGGCACATATCGAAGCAGAAGAAACTCCCCGAGTCACTCCAAGTAGTGCTTTTATCTTCTAAGATTGTATCTTGCTGATGTTATCTTCTTTTCAGACCGCACTGTCCTCCGTCCGCGACACCATCAAACGCCTTCTCAAATTCTCTCACCAAGCACGCAAGCCCCTTGCTCTCCAAGCACACAAACCCATCCCCATTCCAACTTACATACCCAAATTCGAATCCACATCCTCTTCATACCTCCGCCATCAGGACCCCGACCACGAACGGAACGAGGCGGCGAAGCTACGGAACCAGTACAAGAAGGAGAAGAAGGGCGCTCTACGAGAGTTGAGGAAAGACGCCAAGTTTTTGGCGAGCGTGCAACAGGAGAAACAAAAGGAGAAGGATAGGGCGTATAATGAGAGTATGAGAAAGGTGTTTGGGTCGATTGAAGGTGAAAGGGCGGAGGAGAAGGGTATGATCAGAGAGAAAGCGAGAGAGAAGAAGAGGGCTGGGAGAAAGTAGATGATCTAGTTGTTATTTCTTATCTACGTTACTGTGCATCTAGTCACTTACTGGTAGAAGACGACAGATACTTGACAGATACTACTATGTTATGTATACTCGTAATGTTCCTCGAAGGAGCAGACCGCGTGAATCGCGATCGACCTTCTTTCCTTCTACCTTCATCATGGTACCTCCGATAATCGAAACTGGGCCTAACATTCGCCTCGTTGCGGACAAAGATCCTGTCGTCGTGCGCGACAGGGCCATCTCGACGCGTCAATTCTTCCCTGGCAGCACTATCTTGTCCGTAGATGGCTTTGCCACCGTGCTGCTACCACCAGAAAAGGGCAAGCGGTGCGATTATTGCCACACGAAAACGGCCTCGCTTCATCGATGCAAAGGATGCGCATGTCATTACTATTGCGATGCAAATTGTAGGTCAGATCCCTGCTATTTGGTGTCGTCGTTGAAGACCAAGTGTAAGGTCAGACAATTCACTGGAAACGCGTCCATAAAAAGATGTGCAAGAGCTACAACCGCTGGACTGCCTCTGCTTCGTTCCAGGCACTCCCCGCACACGAAAAAATGGACATGATCCTCCTCTCGCACGTCTTGGCTGTCATGGACCAAGCCGGCGGAATTGAAGACCCTCGCTCGGAACTCGTCGTCCTCACAGCCATGATGCGCAACCCCTCCGCCGCGATCCCTAAAGCAGAACCTTGTCCATCTGCCAGTCCCTCCCGGAGAGAACTCTGGACGCATGTTTATCAGCAATTTGGGAGAAATAATTTTGCGCTGCATAGTCATCTGACAACGTACGCGCATGGGGTGTTCCCGCTTGCGAGCCGTGTTTTCAACCATAGTTGCGTACCAAACGCTGCACCCAAGTATATGATTGAGAAGGGCAAAGTGGTCAGGATGGAGATTGTCGCGTTGAGTGAGATTTCGGAAGGAGAAGAGGTTTGTTTTGTGTTTTTTTGACCGGGAGCGCGCCGTTGATCGAAAGTTGTAGATCTTCATACCATACATCGACCCCGCGCTCATCCAACAGCGCGCCGAAACCCTGGGGTATACATACGGCTTCTTGTGTGAGTGTCAATCATGCAAGTTCCTCGCAGGCGTAGCTGGGAATTTCATGATGCGTGGCATTCCGGCCCCTCCGCCCGACATGAAGTCGGTGCTCATGACGCTGAAGGAGTTTATGCCTTGTACCAGTGCAGACCTGTTTGAGGGTAAACGTAAGCTCCCAGACGCGTTGAAGTGCATCTTCCACGAGGAGTTCTTGACGAGGATGACCAAGATATTCAGTGACAAGTCGCATGATGGACCACTGGGACAAGCTCTTGTGACGGGCGAGCTTGTGCTGTATGTTTATAGACTGGTCTATCCAGAGAATTATCCACAAATAGGTCTGGTCTGTTCTTGCCTCAGACTCGTTTATCGCTGATGCTCTTTCGTATCAGGCATGCATCTTCTAGAGCTTGCTAAAACGTCATGGAATGCGATCGTGACAAGTGAAGGTGGAAATGGAGAAGATGCCAGGGAGCTGCAGATTTTGCTCGGGGCGCCGCCTGTAGATGTGTTTCGAAATTATCTGATTGCAGCACGGAGGAATCTCATGGTTGTAGGCGAAGAGGGTGATGAAGGGGGCCCTCTGGACGAGATTCAGACTTTGGAGGACGCACTAGCATCCCTGGAGCAGCCAACGATTTCTCGCTAGGGTACGATCTTCATTAATTTGCAGCTTCATATCAATTGTCATCGTCACAAGCAGTTGGCCGTGGCGCTACGTTTACCAAAGTTCTAAGATCAGTACATTTACACTAGGCGTTACAACACTATACATGTACATTCATAAATCGCCTGCCCTCTTTTTCAGCAGTAGCAACTCTTTCTCTCTCACAGCTAGCAATGCCCTGGCTTTCTCTGTCTCTGCCACCATGGTCGCTCTCGCCTTCTCCAGCTTCTCCCCCTCCTCCCTCTCCATCGCTTGGTTGAACTCTGGTGTGCCGCCAGCCTTAGCATCTTCGAGCGAAGCGGGGTTCGCAGTATGGAATGGCACTGGACGGCGCTTGACCTTGGGGAGCGGAGTGGGGGCGTGAACCTTGAGTGTCTCGAGGAAGGAGTTGAATGGTTCGTTGAACACAATTTCGTCGTATTGCCACGAGTGTACTGGGCCCTGCTTGATGGCCTCTTCAATGGGGGGAATTTCAGGCTCGCCGGGGGCAGCCCATGGATGAAGTTTGAGGTGATGATAGACAGAGGCAGCTTTTTCGCCCGAGTCCTGGACGAAGGTTATACGGATGAGGATGTCGAATTCACCCCAGCTGGAAAGAAGTCAGTGGTGATATAATACTGAAGAACGTGGGGTTCACCCTGTTTCGGTAACTTCAAATGGAGGAGAGTCGATAGCTTCCGAAAGCCTCAATATACAACAAGTGACCCTTCAATGAAAGCCACATACTTCGATTTGGATTCGCATAAGTTTCGTGGAGTTTGAAGGCGACTTTCTTGATGTATCCACCTATCTCATCTGCGCCGCCGACTATGTCCGAGTCGGGTTTCGAGGCGGCACTGCGTACGGCGACAGTCCAGCGGTGAGTGTGTTCCTTCTTGGTTGGGTCTAGTGCCTCCCGCTCCTTGGCGGTCAAGGGAGTCGCTGTGTTGCCGTAGATGATTGGGCGGTGGATTGCTATGCCCTGTATCAATTAGGCAATATTCCAGCCAAAGGCAGGGGACGTACTCGAACACGGACGCGGTCGCCCATGATGGTCGCGTCCAAGTTTGAGCAGTCACGTCACGTCGAATCTTTCCGGAAGATCGGCCCGATGAGGCTGGGTGTGGCCGAGACCGTTGGCCTTTCCGGTAATTTCCGCCCCTCCATCTCTGACTGCAACGGCCACCATGTCGATCTACAACAGTGCGCCTCCCGCCTGCCCCGCCCTTCCTCTTGCTGAACTGAATTCCAGGGAAATACGATATCATTGAGAGGCAGATCCAATACCAGGTACGCTGCCCGCCCACCACCGCGACATTCCTAATTTTATCCCGCCTACCAACAGAACGACCCCCGCAATGTGTATGTGAAAGCCGGCCCATACAGACCCGCTGCTCTCCGTCAGTTTGCCCTGCTGCCATGCTCCTGGCAGTGAACGCTTAACGCAGCAACATCCAGGTGTCTTCCGAGGACTCTTCGCCTTCACCGCTGCCTACACTGTGTACGGAATTGCCCAACTTATGGTTGTGCGTGTCATATATCTCCCATCACATCTTCTCCTTGACTGACTGGTCGTCTAGGGCAAGCCCACCGCGTAGATGGTGTTCAGAATTCATCTGTAGAACAACAAATCCATTTTCTTCTTCTCACCGTCACCCGCATTCCCAAAGCATGAACAAGCATGAAACAAAGCATGTCCACGCACCGTGCTGCATAAACTTTGTCGATTCGCACCTAGGTCTGGAACCGAGGACAGGGTCGGTTACCTATCGATATCCCGCTGTTTCCCATGATGCTTGCCAACGTACATGCCACACATGCAGCAAGGAGTTTGAAGAACCGTACCCTGACCTTCCCCGGAAATTTCAGATCCAGGCCCCTCGCCTACTCCGCAAACCTGCCTCTACTCATTCGATACATCGCCGGACTCACAGTCATCATAAAGTACAATAAGATAAAGAGCAATGCGTGATAAGATACAGCGTGTGGACTAACGATTGTGATGCTGATACAAAAAATATAAACCACTTCAATACCATGATGCCCATCCTGCGTACATTCGCGCCTACAAGCACAGTCAGTTTCGCATAATTTCAACAAGGGGGCCACTCACAAGGTTGAGAGTATTCGTCGCCTCCAAGATCAACACTTGTACCAGGTTCTTCGTCGACATCTCCTTCTTCCGATTCTCGATGATACTCCCCGTTGCATAGATGCCCCTCAACTTCTTGTCAATGACCTCCACTGCATTTCTGGATATCTCCTCGACTGAGATCGTATCGTTCCTGCCGCCCCTCTCCTTCTTCAACGCCTTTTCGTGCTTACGCTTGTCTTCTGCAAACTCGACGAGCGGATCGTGGATGAACGCGTCGAGGACGCTCATAAGAGGATCTCTGTTGTTCTTGAGGATGTCGAAGATGAGCTCGCACGAGACCCGGAAGACGCCTTCCACCCCAGTGACGCCCAGCGCGTTTACGATGTTCTGTGTAAGCCTGAATGGCACTCGCTCCGCGAATTCTAGCGTTTTGCCCTTCTCAAAGAGACAATTGAAGTCGACATGAACCACTTCGCCCGTGTTGACGTCCAGAAGAATGTTCTCGCAGTGCCGATCTCCTAGGCCAAGAATGAAACCGACCATCGACATAACCGCTACGGTTCGAGCATAGTTGAGGCGAACGGCGAACCAAGCGGTCGGTTCTGGGAAGGTCTCCAAAAACCAGTTGTTCAAGACGGGTTTATGCCTGAATGGAAGACGCTGTGAGCACGAGGGTAGACAACAAGGGCTAGAGGTTCATACGCGGCTAGAATCTTACGGAAGTTCTGTAATACGTCTCCGTCTGACAATTCTTTAGTCATGGGGGGCATCGAGAACGGAGGCTTGACATAAGTGAGAAGTCATGCCGTGTAAACAACAAAGTGGTCCTCACTTGAGCAGCGTATGCCTTCGCAATGATTGGCCGGAGGGTAGCTGTGTTCGGAACCCACTGGATGAAGCCACATTCTTCATTGAGAGTCACTACACCGTACGTTCTGATATCTGATAGGACCCAGTATCAGTATGAGACGAACGCAAAATCCGTACCAGTAAACGTACGGAGCTGCCTTCGCCGTGACTCAGAGTTAGAGTTGAGTAGCTTGTTGATTATCCCGTTGAAGTCCATGAGTCGGGCGTCCTTCCTGAGATCGTCCTTCGGCTTGCCGAGGAACATGTATATCTGGTCATTGCTCCCTCGAACCGTGATCTTCTTTGGCTTGGCTAAAGAGCCCAAGACGGTGATCTCATTCATGAAATCTACATGCGCTTGAGCACACAAGGAACGGGTGAGAATGACTGAAGGAGTCACATACCCATGAAGGTGGGCGGTTCTATAGGGAAAGGAACGTGCTTGGAATCATGCTTGGCCGACGAAGGGGGCAAGGACGCAGTCAACGACTCTTGCAGTGGGATGATTGTCTTGGCTTTAGGGTGAGCAGTGGCCTTCAAACCGGGGAACGACCGGGCCATATCCAGAGTGTGACTGTTGGAGTCGTGATTACACATGGAGAGCAACTCGTCGGTCATGTTCTTGCACTCGAGGATGTACTCTTTGACATGGCCGGGGATGTTTGTCTTGCCCTACACAGAATGTGAATGTCGATGTGGACATAATGGCAACAACTCCGAGACGTACAAGCATGGACGTCAAGATCTCGTTCGAAAGTCTCTTCCTCTCGTTGTTGGTAGACTTCGTCGCCGAGATGAAGAGCCAAATCGCTTGGGCTGGGTACTCATTCAGAACGCGAATCATGAGAGTGCGAAGGATCTTGTAGACATCATCGTGCTTGATGCCTCCGATTCGTGATGTGATTTGCGGGAAAGCTGTATACCACTAAATTTGGTTAGCTATTGCGGAGAAGTTGGGATAAAGACATACTTGGTAAGCAGGTGCTTTCTTGACGGCGTCATTGATGGCTTCCTTCATAGAGGATATGAACTTGGGATGATTGGCAATTCTATCGCGGAAAGCTTGCGCCTTAGACTCAGCTCGCTGGAGCTCGGCTTTCGCCTCGGACAAGGCTTCGTAGGTGACTCTGTTTTGGCGTTCCTGATAAGCGTCGTTTTTCTTTTCTTTCTCTGCCTTGGCCAATGTTACAACCTTGTCTATGCCCGGCATTTTGGCGAGGTCATTGACACAGATCTTGTGGGCGGCGAACCATAAGGTGAGCAGGCGTGGAACGGTCTGGAAAACGTATTTTGACCCGTATTTCATGGCTTGCGTGAAGCATTGAATGGTTATGACATTCATGAGAACTCCCCTGCAGATATTTATGAGATTCACTTCTCCGAAAGTGCGGAAGACAGTACCTTGGATTATTCTGATCCTTTGAGTCGAGCCCTTTGAAACACTCGTCTTGATAACGTCCGTAATGGAACTGGGTACTTTCCCATCTGCCTCGACAGTGAACACTTTTCGTCATGAACGCGATGAACGGCATACTCAGGATTGGCCGACCTCACTTGCGAAAACATCTCGCAAATCAGTTTCTCCTCATATCGTTGCGCTTCTCCGCTCCACCGACTTCGCAGCAGTTGAGCCTATGGTTGAGTGTCAGTGAACGCCTTAGAGTCATGAGCAGTATCAGTGGCCAACCTTTGCTTTGACAACTTTGACAACAGCGTGATCTGTATCACCGGTGAGATCCACAACTTCAGGCATGAACCCCAGAATTTGCATTGAGTTTTCGAGCTCTTGCAACGCCCTTAGAGGCTCGCCACTGGCCTTCGTCAATTTCGAACTCTCCATGAACGGATACGTCGCAGGGCCTTGTTTCGCCTGAAGTAAAGCGCTGTAGGCAGTTTGCCATTGACCAGCCTTCCTAGCGATTTTGACACTAGCCAACCATGTATTCGCTGTCTCGATGGAAGCGTGTCTTGAATCCGGGCTGCATTGATTGTTAGTGCGTGATATACCAATGGTGAAATGGAGACACTTACAACAAGCGGAAGGCCACTCGGCGCATGCTGAGAATGGGCTCGCGGGTACGGAACGTTGGAAGCGTAGCTTCTAATCGAGCGTTGAGAGAGTCTGATAACTTCGACAACTCTCGACCTCTCTGTTTCTGAGAGGTTGCTTGACTCGCTGCTTCCAACATCACTGATCGAATAGCCTCCAGTTCATGTGTGACATGTAGGTTGAGGACGCTGTCGTAAGAACGTTTATAGCCTCCTCCAGCAGCTAAAATGGGTGCACCAAGGGCTAGCCGTGCCGCTGCTAATGTCTTCTTGACGGCGGCATCATCGCCACTTCGGATGGCCAAGAGTACCCGCGCGATGACAAGTTCTGGCTCTTGACCAGGATGCACATCGAGGATCTTCTGCACATCGTCCCAGGCACAGACCATCCAGGCGCTCTCGACATGAAATCCAGCAAGGGCAGAGCTCCATGTAGGATGACGCGTCAAGACTCCGCGAACATGAGTCGCCAGTGTGTCTGCAGAAAGCTTGAGCAAGCGTTAGCGAGATGCGGTGGGGGCTTACCATAATGACCCAGATTACGAAGGCATCGCAATAAACCCAAGTGGTACTCGAGATTATCTGGAGCCTGTTGAAGCCGGACTTCCCAACAACTCTGTGCAGACGTCCATCGACCCATGCTTTCGTGTTGTCGAATTTGATGTTCCAGTGATGGCGACAAAATCATCGCAGACACCCCTTCCATTCCATCAGGCTCATCCAAGTGAGCGTAGATTTCATGCAGGCGTTCATAGGATTCTGGGAGTCGAGGATGATTGGCGTCAGATTGTCGCAGCGTATCGATCTGGCGTTCGAAATTCATCAGGGAACGTGCGT
This sequence comes from Strobilurus pachycystidiatus, assembly GCA_019915135.1. Lineage (NCBI taxonomy): Eukaryota > Fungi > Basidiomycota > Agaricomycetes > Agaricales > Physalacriaceae > Strobilurus > Strobilurus pachycystidiatus. Next base: position 1,325,601 of record JAHLMK010000011.1, read on the forward strand.
AAGATCTGCATTTGAACGCCGCGTTGGCCATGAGATCATGGTGTATACTGCTCAGAATTGAGTCGACTCTTATCAGAGCAACGTCATTTCGATTCGAGTGATTACGCCTGGTGTCATTCCTAGTAGTGCTTTGACGAATTTTACGAATCCATTTGTTCAGGTGATCGAGAAGCATGAAGACGGCCTGCGACGGAAATGAGACTTGTACTTTGTTCAGATAGGAACACTTACCTGCGCACTCAAGAGACGCTTGTCTGACGATGAGTTACTGTTCGGATCGACCTGATCCTCAAGTACGGCGAGGAATTCGATGCGTATGTTGTCCACAACTTCGTCTTTACCTGAGATGAGGTTATGGAGAACAAGGTGCGGAAGCAGGTGATGTGCAACAACAACATCATTGTTGTGGACGGCAGGTTGTAAGACCGTGAAGATCGCGCTGGCCGTCCGGTCAGTGACTTGAGTTATGAGGTTTGTCGTCCACAGCTGAATCCAATCTCTGTACGTGGATTGATGAGGATATAGCGGATGCTCCAGGACTGGAGTTTGAGCGGTCTTTACTGTGAAACGACCTTCCAGGAGTGGCGTTACTGTTTCCAAAACGTGCTTCTCTAATTCTGCCCATTTCCTCCGGACCTTCTGCGGGGGAGGCTTTCCCTTGACACTATCGAGAAGGGAAGACGTGAAACCACAGAATTTCAAGAGCTCTTGAATCCCATACGCCAGATGCCCTGATATTTTGTGTCACTGGTAGACCGAAAGACACCGACGAGGAGGTCTGTAATCAGATGGAGTGCGAATCTGAATGACTCTTCGTCCGTGCTAAGGTTGGCCGTCAAGACAACCTGAGTGTCATGGGATGGGACGTCACATCGGTCAGGATCAATGGCACCTAGGATACCGAAGCATTCGAATACCAAAAGCCGTAAGGATTCGGTGCCGTCTCCGTCCCGAGACGCAGCATTGAACAGCACCACCACGATTTCACCGACTATAGGATCGAAAGTGTCGCCAGATGTCAGACCGTACATGAACGCCTTGCGGGTAGTCATGAACTTTTTGAGGTCCACTAGACTCTGAATCGTCATGACGTAGTTCGGCGACTGCACCCTTTCCAGTATGTTGTAAAGTATCTGATCCGGAGAACGCTGGCCACGCCGTTCCTCCAGCTTCTTGTTCAGTCTTTCCAGCTCGCGTATGTGGGAGAAGTCCACGACATCCCAGAGACTGTCTTTGACATGCCGTTCGACTGTATTGATCATGTACTCGAGCGAGTTGGTCGCAACGGTTCGCGATGCCGAGGAGAACGAGGGCCAAAGGTAAATGATGGTAGCACTTGTGGTCCCAAAGTACGCCCAAGCGTCGTTTGGCGCCAGTGTACGAAGGAAGTCGTACCAAAGCTCCAGCGTTACGGCGGACACATCTTCAACGGTGACGTGCGTTTGCAAGGTCGCCATGATCTATGAAGACGTGGATTAGTGACAAATGGTAGTCTCCGAACGAACGAACGAATTACCTGAGGCGCGTATGCGATGATCTTGACTCCAATGAGTTTGATCAACACACCCAGACTGCGAAGAACCTTCTGCTTCTTTGATATGCTGATTTTCCCTTGGACGGCTTGTAGCATGTCGTTCAGGTACGTCATCAAGGCGAGCATGTACGGTAACAGGAAGGTACCCAAATCTGGGGTCGTCTGCGAGCGTCCAGCAGCCACAGGCGGGTTCAACGACTTTGCAACCCTCTTCATCCCAGTGTGCGCCTTAGAACGATTTGAGTATCTCGTGAACAAGACAAGGAAATGACATACCGCTTGGACAACTTGGCTGTTTTCGTCTCCCATTCGAACAAGCAGATACCCGAGAAGTGGATTGATGAAGCCTTTCACGACGGAAGCGATGGTGATTTCTTCACCCTGAGTCGTCTGGCGGGCAAGGATGTCGATTGTAAACTGCAACGCTTTCGAATAGCTCGCCCCGTTTTCCACCATGAAGATGTGCCCGAGAACGCCGTGCATTTCTTCAATGATCAACCCGGAGGGCAACTTCTCCAGCTGGTCGGCCATGTGTTTCAGAAGTGACGTCTCACACTTCGCCATGATGAGAGGGAGGGTATGGCGGCGAGTGCGATCAAAGAATTCTGCGAGGCTTACGCCCATCAGCTTGCAAGCTTCCACCAAGACCTGGTTCTCCTGGAACAGCAAGTATGGTGCGATCAGCTCCATATGTGGGCTGAGCAACGGCCATGGGGACTTCTTCTGATAGAGCTTCGTGAGCTTTAGTATCTGAAAACATTTTAACAGTATGCGTTAGCGGCAGAGAAGTTGGCCTACCTGGCAGGCAGCTTCGGCTTTGAGGATTGGGTTCGATCGTCGAAGTTGGGCCACCAAGAAACATAACACAAAGGCAAGCGCTTCCTTCACACTGGAGTCACAGGTTGGTGAGCTTTTGGGTGAATGACACCCGAAGATCTTGCTTACTCTCCACATAAACCGACACTGATGGTCAAAGTCTCCTTGCACGTAAGCTTGGCACCGTCTACAATCGCATGCAGCCGATCAAAAACCTCCTCCAGAAGCAGTGTCGACTTCTTGAGACTTTTCGACAGGCAAGTGATGACGGCTTTCAGCGCAACTCTATATGACAAAAGTCGAAAGGGAACATAAGGTTTCGAGAGCAATACGCTACGTACCCGGCGGCCAGTCTTACACTTCTGTTGACATCGGTGAGGCCTGAGAAGATCGCCTTGAACACATCAACGGAGTTTTCGTCTGCATCAAACAGGTCCTTCGAGATGATATGGGCAGCGCATCTGAAGGCCTGCCTACGAACCTCAGCCGTTGCTTCTGTATCGGTGCCTCCGAGCATCAGTTTCATGAAGCCTTGGTACAGCGGCAGAGCCGACACTCGCATAGCTGGCAGAGTGGAGATGAGCTTTTGCACTTTCGGCATCATTCCCAGACGCCATTCAACTGGTTTCGATCGTCTGCATGGTCAGAGTCAGTCATTCTGAAGGACCGATATCAGAAAGACAAACCTAGTCAATTTGGACGTCGTGTCATCGAGGATCCGTTGAATATATCGCTCGTCGTCAAGATTCTGATCATCCTCCATCCAACTAATCTCTTCAGGAAGGAGCACATCCTGTAGTGCTGCTCGGGCTATTGTTCGCCAGTCCTGCTCTGGCGGAGTCCGAGAAGGTGATGATGACACTAGGGACTGGGAGTTGAAGCGTTGTTGAATGAGTTCTGAAATAGCGGCGTTTCGTGGACCGAGATTGAGTCTTTTCATTTGGTCTTGAGCCAAGGAGAGACATGGGAGATCGACGTGTTGCGCCGTGGCATAGACGAAGGAGAACGCTACTTTCTGGGAACGTCAATACGACTCAGGAGCGATGAATTACAAAGAAAGACGAACCGAAATCGCCTCTGGGCTGGAACATTTTTCCAACATCGCCAGAATATTGAGCAGATCGTACTGCGAGGGTGGGACGAAAGCCTGCGACTGGAAGATCTCTTGCAGGTGGACATCGAGACGCTCCCATCCCGACTGGCCACTTCCATCCAGCCGATGCCGAAGGAGCGTGTAGTTCCACTCGAAAACGGACCGATGAAGACCCAGCACATTTCCTAACTGCATGGAATGTCTCAACGTCGAGAGAAGGAGACGAACTCGAGGAGCAGTCTCCAAGGAACACGGCTCGGCGAGTAGATGCTCGAATAACGTTCTAGCGTATTGGGCAATCCGGAAGGAAAAGTCTTTGATAAACCAGGGAACGGCCGAGGACGACTCGGACGAGATAAAAGAGGTCCAGACTTCTAACATCTGGACGAAGAAGTTGTAAGCAACACCCGAGCTCTCGAGCTTTATCATCGTCATATGTATATCTTGCGTCTTGTCCTGTAACTATCGTGGTGTTAGAGACGTCGGCAAACAATATACCAGAGACGCACTTGAACATCCTTCTCTGTCGCAAAGCAAGTGCCGCTCTTCATGTGAAAGTAAATTGGAAAAGAGTGAGATGCGGTTTTACTGAGCAAGACTGACCCAGAAAAGATGAGAAGGAGAAGGGATAGTATGAGAGATGCAACGAACTGGATGCAGCTTCCACGTTCCCGCAAAGAAGATCCCTGAGTCTTATGATATGCCCTGCTGGGGGAATATCATTTGGAAACTGTCCACCAAGAACGCGCAGAAGAAAGACAGTCTTATTGAAAGTGTCCGTGTAGAGCTGGGACGCGTGCGCGCGCACGTCGTCCTGAAGCGTGTCCATCCATGTGTAGACCACCGCACTGAAGCCCGCCATCGCATGCACCAGCGCACTGATCGTGTCGTCAGACAAAGTGACATTGTTGCGCTCAACAGCGCCTGCCAGTCCGTTGACGCCCCTCATCGCAATGCGCACCAAATCCAATTTGTCCTCGAGCGCGAGCCATTGACCGTGGCCGTGTGGAATGAAGTCCGCCAAGAAATATTGCGCCAGGCGGACGATGTTCGTGACTACGGTGTCGTCGATCTGCACGTCGGGGCGCTCGACGTGCGCGAGCAAGGCGTCCATGAGCTGGGGATCCCAGCCCCTCTCTGCGTTGGTCTGATTTACAGACATTGCAGGACAGAGCTAGCGCGTGACCATCAAAGGTTGTGGTCAGAGTTGAGACGCGTTGCTTGGCCTTGTTTACAGAATTCTGTTTCGTCTCAACCTCCTTCAGTCATCCTGCTTTTTTGGAACAGGCCTCTGCGCTGCTAAAATTGGGGGAGATTCGCGTGCACCATCCAATATCCTCTGCTCTCCTTGCCGGCGTTTGCTTATGATTTACACAACAGCGGTGCCTTGCTGTTGCTCGTTCTCGACATGTCAGCATCGACGCTTGCTCATACAGTTACAGTAGGACAGGTTACCTGGCTACTCGACATGTGCTGCATCATTATCGCGCAAAACTGCATTGGCGGACTAGTCGACGACAATAATCATGAACTGTTCTCACTGCCGAAGAGCCTACGCAACGAGACCGGCTGGCTCGCATACGCGTCAATGTGATCCTTCTCGTCGCCAATCGAACGACTCACTTACACCAACTTGGAGTACCCAATGTACAAAAGGCCTGGACGGACGCTGCCTGATGACAGGTGCCACATCCAGGCTTCTAGTCTCTCACCTTGTTCCAGCGACTGAATCCCACAGGGTATGTCTTCGTCCGATAGACTATCCCCCTTCGAGTTGTTGACAGGATGCCTGCGCATTGCAGTTCGTTGCGCATCGGGTATGCGATCTCGCTGAGGGTCGGACGCTGAGCGCTGATAGTCCACTTATCTTCCAACAATATAACGGCTCATGCGGACTTGATTCTCGATGCCCCCTCTTTGTGATCAATCCCTTCGACCATCACATATTTCACGTCGCGATCAAAGGATACTACTTGGCTCTTTATCACCATCTCCGCGCCACGACCATCCTGTTTTTTGCACAGTCAGCTATACATAAACAACTTGAACGATGCAGACGGCGACACAGCCTTCAAGCGAGCAAAGGAAACGGGACAGTGATCGCACCAACGAAGGTGACGACGACGACGGCTGTCACAGTGGCGATAGCGACAGCAAGGCCCGCCAGAGCGGTGGCAATGGTTTCGGCCAGCCATCAGCTCCTCCCAATTAAGACTCGCGGCGTACAGTTGGAACCACAGTGCTCCCCTTCCCGACGAAGATCTGGACCTTATGGCTTCCCTCGATCCAGAGTTGGAATGGCGCCGACAAGAAGGTAAACCATTCAATCCATGGTAGCTACATCTCTAATTCTACTTGAATAGGCCACTCCAGTTCTCATGGCAATGGATATGTGGGGTTTTCACGTGTCGCTCAACTGGAACATGATTGGCGGGAAGCACATTCAGAGGTGCCACTGCCAGCCAGCAGTCAAGGATGCGAGAATTTCGAGGGTACGAGAAGCGGACAACGAACAGGCCTAAGCAAATTAAATGTCCTCTATAATATCAATTTGGAGAATGGATGGGCGTGGCCCTCGTGATCATTGTGCTTTGACTAGAGGAAGATAAGCAAAGGCAGCAAGCTAGCAAAGCATGAAAGGTTTAGTGTACCATAGCGGGAGAGTTCCGTTGTCCTCCTTCGGGCTGGCCTCGGGCATCAAGCAGTGTGACCGAACAGGCTTGCTCAGCTTATGTTATGGCCAACGGCCCCACATCGGGCCCGGTTGAGCTCCGCAGTGTACTTACCAGTATCAGCATACCCAGCGCGAATAAAAGGAGTGCAAGAGGAAGCTTCGATAGCAAAGCAGCTCTTGAATTCCCTTCATTGTTGCATCAGCCGCAACCTCATCAGTATCATGCCTCTTCATCGTCTCTACGTTCCTCCCGGACTCTACTCCGCCGACGACAAGGCGAATCTCGCAGAGGCCATCACCAATATATACACACAGAAGGTGGTGCCTCTCCCTGCCTTCTATGTGGTTGTCCTCTTCATCGATGTGAAAGAAGAGGACTACTTCGTGGGAGGGAAGAAAGCAACGCAGTTTGTGCGCGTCGTTGTGGATCACCTAGCTCGTCAGTTCTCGAGGTAAATCACACAGTTTAGTAGATCGTCGGGTTTATGCGACGTTCCTAACAACGCGTCTTTCTTCCATAGACATGCAGACCCCAACCTGCATAAGGCCAAATTCATGGCCATGTACGAGGAAGCGATCCAGCCATTTACGAAGGACCGAGGCTTGGATTGGGAAGTCGCGATCATTGAAGGAGATGTGAGTCTTTAGCGCATTCCCTCGTTGGTCGAAGTGTACTTACGGGGTGCATCGTAGGCTAATCTGTGGCGCTCAAACGGCCTTATTCCACCGCATGCCATTGGGAACAAAGAGGCGGAAGATCTGTGGGTGAAGGAGAACAGGCCTGTTCCCTATCAATCTTCGTAGGTTTAGCATATGTACGAATTCTTTGATGTCAGACACCTTCTTGGAAGTCGACAGAAAGATTGTGTGAGAGCCGAAGTTTGTGCTATCATGATTTCCTAGTACAGCGATTTGGATCCATGTATTCCATGCGATCTGGGTGTGTTTGAAGAAGTCTAGGTTGAAAGCCAAGCCTCAATCCGCCCAAGAGGAGCTCTTCGCCGCGGATGCACAAAGGACCGTGTCAAAAGGAGATGGACGTCGTTCCTTCATCACAATAGAGGATGTTTTACGAGACTACCGGACTTACTGAACATAAGAACCACTGGCTTGCCAATACGTCTATCGCCAGGCTGAGGACGCCAGGTGATCACGAGCGATCTACGAATTACAGCTGTTCCCGAAAAGGTTGTCCATCCGATCAATTTTTTTTTGTCATGGTTGCCGGTGCCAAACACAGTACATACGTGTCTTGCACTCATTGCTTCATACCGACTGCTTATATCATTCCATTTTCTTGGAAGCATGCAACATTGGATCCATATCTGCCCTTAGAGCCAGCTTGAACGGGGAAAATGTATCGACACTCTCTGTAATTGGCGGGAATCCGCGGGATGGGCTGACAGTAGCGCAGTGCTTTGCACCGAGATTGGGTGCGTGCTCAGCATGGCAGAACGGTTCATGAGCTCAGACACGCCCATCCTAGCCCACGCCAGCCGTCCCCAACGCTACCAGCTCCCGCAGCGCGCTGCGAGCCAATCACCTCGATCCGTCCTGGCCCGCCATAGCCCGCCATTGAGGCACTGTTGCTTGTATACACTCTCTAGTCACTCTGGGAGACGCTGCACCCACCTGTCGTTGAATTCTAGCACATCCGGCACCTGAATCAACCATCTACTTGCCCGATGCTGCACAAACGCGACTAGGGCCTGTGCACTCTCCATAGGCAGTCTGATCACTCAAATCTCTGTCCATATGCCGTAAAGTTACATTAGAGGCATTGATACATCCTAAAAGGCAGTAAACTAGTGGTAATATCGCTGTGCTACAATCTCATAGATTTCGACCCAAGAAAAAAAAATGATCGGATGGACAACCTTTTCGGGAACAGCTGTAAGCGAAGTCGCTACTCATTTGTGGTCATTAGGCTCGAGTCGACACATGTTTGGTGCAAGGAGAAACTTGGGAGGTACAGTCTCATGCCGCCGTCTGCAGTTGGAGGTAAAGACTCGGATGATGCGTTCTCACCGAAAGGGATCGTCCGCAGGATCTATCAATTAAACAATCATGTCAGCAGGGGGCCTTCGAACATGAAATGTCAGAATCTGTCACGGTGAGAGAATATAACAGTGTGCATTGCCCACAGGCAGACGACATGATGCAAGCTGCAGTAATACCTAGGCTTGGCAGACACGTAAGTAAAGTATCATTGAACGTCCACTTGCCTTCTATGCCGACCGTGGTAGGGAAAAGGACCAGAGGGACTTTCTGGAATATCGATCATGACCCCGAGGCAAGGAGATGAGGCACCACAAGAGCTGGAACATCCGGCGGAGGAGGTTGTGTACTCAAAGTTCTGCGGAAGAGCGCCCGAGTCATGACATCGTAGTTGTCCGACCTTGCGCTTTGGGTTTCAAGATGAATGCGAAACAGCAGCTAGTAGGGGAATTCACACCCGTCGACGCGAACCTGAAGTCGATCTTTGTTGTGTGGCGTTAAGATGGTGGGCGCTTGTACAATATGATGACCCAAAAGGCTGGATACGTGTTGGCTCTGCATCCCTGCTGTGCTTTTGGGCCCACGAATATGTGAGAACGCGAGTATCCGAGTCTTGATTGGGGATTGGGCAGGCCTTTGGGATCCGACTGGCCGAGCACTGCATCATCGGCACGTGCCTGGCAGATCCTGACATTTGTACACTGCTTTCGACTTTCACGACTTGTAATTTAATTCCCTGTCTTGTATCACCACCGTCGATGGATGCGCCCCAGTATCCCCTTGAGCAGGACCAAGGCCCGCACGCTGGTGGCGATGAGCTCCCCACTTACGACCATCTGGCCGCACAGAATGGACCGAATTCAAGGCTTGTCCACTCCCTAGCAGCGGCACCTCCCGACTAATTGGTAGCGCATCAGGTTTGGAAGATGGCGCGGATGGATAGAGAAACGGTGCGCACACAGTCAACATATCGGGCCGGCGCTGACACCGACGTCAGAGCCGCCGAACGCTATAACGATATCACGCCCGACGAGCGTCGCAGACGGCGGGAGCGCGGCTGGGGCCCTGAGGATCTTGTGAGTGGCTTTGTCGGAGCCGGACACCTGGATTCACGGCGACTAGGACGTACCCTCCCCCAGCGATATTCCTATTCTGGTCAATGAGCCACCGACGCCCACACCCCACCAGCTTCACTTGAGTGCTCTCCAGATTAGGACCGATGATCTCAACAACTATGGCCCGCCTCCGCCGGAGACGCCACTCGATTCCCCGCCACTACCCTCGTTGACTTCCATCACTCAGAGACTGAGGCCCTCCCATCTCAAGGTCACCCAATTTGGGTCCCGTTTCCTCCCCCACTCCACCTCGCCCATCCGCTGTCTCTTACCTCTACTCAGCGGCAAGCTACTCCTTATTGGCCATGACGAGGGTCTCTCTGTTCTCGATACTTATCCTCAAGAGTGGTCCGAAACTGAGGCCGGAATCAGAATGCAAGGCCCAGAAGAAGCCGTATCTCGTCCAATATGGTATGGAGAAAGGTATGCATTCATTGTCTTGGTTGTCCAATCCACAAAGCAACTCATGTTGTCAGTGTATATCAGATGTCTCTACTCGAAGTTGAAGAATCTGGAGAAGGTTCTCCTCAGGGTGTCGTCTTAGCTCTTGTTGGGCCGGAACCAGACTCTCCTTTGAGCAAAGAGGAATCACTAAGAACACTTCGCATGTACAATCTTGCAAGTCTCACAAGTCTCGCCAAGTGGACCATCGCACAAAAGGTAGAATTAGAACCATATCACGGCGCCTATTACTCATCTATCTGCTTCGAAGGGCACCCGGCCGCTCGACTTGTCTTCGCGTCCAAACAATCAGCCTCAGCAATCGTCGCCCAACAGCAAAAAGAAAGGACATCGGCAGCAAGGCAGTTTTGCGAAAAGCATAAAATCGTGGATAGACCAGCCCAGTAATACTATCTCGAACGGCAGCCACACGTCTTCCTCTTACAACCAACTTCTGTCGCCTGCTTCCATAAGCAATCCTGGTTTTGGCTCTCCTGGAAGTCGTTCAAGTAGTCGCTCTCCATCGCCCAACCGACATAACTCTGATGATTCGACCTCAAGTTGGGATGTCATAGATGACTTACCATCACGTTGGGCGCTTGATTTTGTACCATTGGCATCGCCTGGCTCCCGTCTTGCCAGTTCCAACGTGCTATCTTACGCGATATGGAGCAATGGTGACCCGCATCATCCAAGGAGTGGTAGGCTGTTGGCGGTTGCTACCAAGACCAATATACTACTATACGAAACGCCGAAGGGAGAACGAGCCTTTCGGTTCCTCAAGGTTCGCTTCAACTCCTGCCTCCAGCTTCTTGAGAGTCTAACACATTATTCAGGATTTCTATACCCCAATGCAACCGCGAAGCATCTCCTTCTTTCAACAGGTGGTAGTCGATGTCGCGCGAAGTCCTTCAGACGCTGGCCCTGCCCGATTTCATTCACATCGACGGTCTGACAGCACGGGTACAATGCGTGGCGAACGCGTGGTCACCTCCCATTCTGGCGCCCTCAGCTACGGCACCCAACTCAGTCTCTTTGTCATCTTCGACAAAAAGGCCGGCTGGATCCGCCTCACCGACTCCGCAGTCGGGGAATTTGAGCTCTTTGACGACGGGACGGGGCCGCGGCACGACAGACATCATCCGCGCGACTCCTCCAGCCCCGTCAGCATACGCAAGTCGCGCATCTCCTTCGATGCGAGTGCTCTCCTTGGGAAGTGGATACCCCTGAGTCAAATCGAGATACCCATAATGTCGCCGGAAGGACACAACCCTCCACCGACGAAAAAGGTGCACATCCTTACGCGAGGGCGAAAGACTCATATCCTTCCCTGTCCGCTGCCGACCGGTGTAGGCGCTTGTCGGCCGTTGCGAGCCATCCTGTGGAAAAATGCCCCTGCCAGTGTCTCCGCTAGGGTGTGTACGAACGAAGTGGGCGATGGGCCCTCGCCGTATTTGCAGCTAGTGGGGTATGGGGACCACGGCATCGAAGTGCAGGAGTTATCACTCAACTTCGTCGGGAAGGGGAAAGGCAAGGAGCGAGCCGACGATAGCATCTGGGCGGAAGATGATGCTGGCGGAAGTACGGGCTTCCTATGTGTCGGTGGACATTGGGACCAGCCCCATTATTCACCGTATCACCCGCTGAATCGCTCATATTCAAGTGCTAGCAACATGTCCTATCGCTCTTCCTCCAGCGTGGACTCGTCCGAGCTGATGACAAGGATGGAGCAGGAGCAGGGCATGTACGCGTGGTGTCGGAAAGGTTTAGAAGACTGGCGTGTATTCTGGCTGGGAGGATCGACAACGGAAGACGATGACACAGACGACGATGCATAGACTTTACTTCTTCGGGAATTCATACATGACAACATATGAAATTGTAACGATAGCATACAGACATTATATATCATGCCAAAAATTATCTAGTGTACACAGCGGTAAATTCTGCAATCCATCGCTAGGTTCAAGGACTAGAAAAACTCGTGAATCGCTGGAAGGTGCGAGGAAAGTCCCGATGTGCTAGCAAGTCCATGCAAATGTCAAAGCAACTACTAAATAACAGGAAGACATAAACTAAGTTAGACTAATCATACATTGTCTGAGGTGGGAGGATAGGCTGATGGGTAGGACTGCCGCGACGGGCTTGACGAGGACGGTGACAAGCCTGCACCAGGCGCTGAAGCCGAAGAAAGCTTTTGCGTCCGCGCAGGCGCTTGCTGCGGTTTTCTGACGACCACGAACGACCGCCCGGGAGTCGGTGTCGTTGCAGGTTCCGGTATTTGATCCTCTGGAGGCTTGGTCGGAGAGGAAGAATCAGCGTCGCTGCCGCTGTGTGGCCGATGGCGACGCAAGTGATACCATGGCTTCTTCCTGGGAGCGTCTGCGTCCGATGCATCATCGTCTGGTGTGCTATGATTGTAAGCGCTTGGCGGTGGCGTAGGATCCTGCCTCCCAAATCGCGTAGTGCCTGCACCAGTGTTTGCGAAAGATGAAGGACCTGCCGAGACTCCAGCATGCTCGATGATGGCAGTTTGAGATTTCGTCCGGACGTGGAACGGTGGCATCGCGCCAGGCGGTAGGGAATCATCGCGCTGATGTTCTTGTTGGCGTACAGCATTGATAGCAGACAAGGAGGGTGTATCTTCGTCATCGTCGTCGACCCGCCTCAGGGACCCAACGCTGGCGTTGTACTGTGAGGCCTGTTGCCCAATAGATGGGAAAGTCTGTGTCGAACCGGCCTTGATCGCATAGGGAGAGTCGATATGGGCACGTCCACCACCAACTCGTGAGAATCCGGATGCAGCTGGCTTGGGACTACTGGGTGAGGGTTCCACCGGGACGTATCCTTTGCCCGTGTTCGTTTGGAATGGCTGCCATGCTCCCATAATATAACCATTCTCGTCGTCACTCTCCTCCTTATACGGACGAAGCGCATGCTCAGGTTTGAGCACGGACGGTGGAGGCCCAGAGTTCATAGATCCTTTACCAGTCCCAGGACGAATTGGCGACCCCAGGAAGGAAGAAGCGACTGAATCCCGATTTCCGGGCTGCGTACTCTTGTACCGTGAGTTTACGCTGTCCTTTCCTTTCTGCGTCCTTTTGGCGTCTGTTCTCGGACGGCGTCTCTTCCTTTTGCCACCACAGCATCCTGCCAGTCCACAGGCACCAAAGAGACCCGTATCAACAACATGCTTGCTCTGATCGAAGCCGGCGAATCCCAAGATACGTACGAGGGCCTCAACCAGCTTGACTATAAGCATGAGGAGTAGAGCGAGATACACCAGGGCAAGAATGATGAGTACACCATACGCGACCCATCCGCCTGCTCCGGTGCCAATGCTGATCTAAAAGAGCAAAGATATTAGAGAGTGTAGACCCGATAACGAAGCACGCTTACTGCTGGGGTCAGAATCAGCAGGAGAACGGCAATGACGATCCTGGCGACACAGAACAAGAAGCTGATGAGTCCCATGCTGGCGCCGATCCCCCAAGGAAGCCAAACGCTGGTGATTAAAGCCGAGAAAACCTCAACGACGAGAATGACGATGGCCTGGGCGGTGCCGCTCTTTTGGCCTGCGCCAATCGTGAGACCAAAAGCGACGTTGGTCGCAAAGAACAGTCCAGCAAACATTTGGGAGCCGTGTCGATAATGATTGTACAACGGACCTAGCCCAAGAAGGGTCCTCGTCTCATCGTACAACTTGCTTGTCGTTGTCAGACGGACACGAAGGACCAGGATGGCGGGAAGGATGACAGATATGATGGCAAAGGAAAGTCCAGCAAGCACGACCGATGCCATCGATGCAATGTCCCTGGATAACGTCATTTGGTAGACGGAGAAAATTGTGATGGGTAAGTGGAAGAGGATAAGGACGCGGACGAGATTTCCATGCAGAATACTTCCGTGGAACGAGCTGATACTGCTTCGGAACCTCCACCAAGGTTTACGCGTCGAGGTAATGCCGCGCTCTGTTGAACCCGAAAGGGTGAACTTGGAAGATGGCCGTATCATGGGTAGCATTGAGTCTTTCCCATTGAGCGACTTGCTTTCCTCGGCCGACGCGCCAGCTATTGCAGAACTGTCCAGCAAGTCCTTGCTACCAAAGGCTGAACTCCGAGCGCCGCCTAAGCGTGTCATGCCCGGACCATTATGTGATTGACCGCCAAAGAGTCCAGCGATGAAACTGGCGATGTGGTCGATGAGCCATACGACGGTTGATAGCGCAATGGCGGCCGCGACAATTCCAAGGAACACAACGAGGCAGATGCCGAAGAGGTCCTGGGGCCTGACACCGACGGAGTAGGCGAAGTTGGTCATCCCGTTGGAAGCATTACGCGGGAGGGTGAATATAGTATTCGGTACAGAAGGATCGAGATAAAGAGCCGAGCTCTTGTCAGTAAGTTGAGTCGAGAAATCCGAAGGAGTGTCAAAGCCAGGGGTGGACAGCGGATTCCAGTGATGCTCATCGGAACCAGGAGTGACGGAGATATCTGGGGGACGTTTATTAGTGGAAGAGGTGCATTTGATGGTGGAAGCTGCCTACTGTAGGAAAGAGTTGCCCACGACGTCTGCGTAAGAAGGGGGTCTACGGAGGCGTAAGAGGTCGGCCGGTGAGAAAAGGGTAGATGCTGACAGATAAATTGTGGCCATTCCACGGCGATCATTGCCAGAGCTGAACACCATTGAGTGTGGAATATCACGTCTCGCATAGACGGTGTGCCTGCGATGTCGTAAATAGGATTCTCAGTGAATGGCATTGGATTACGCACAGAAGCGAAGCAAAGCGGGGGAGCTCGCGAACCGTTCACCGCTCATTGCGCTTGCGAGGATGAAGCCCGCACTCTGCACCCGTTCCCACAAGCTTTTCCCGGGCCGACTGATACCGCGGTTCCAGGCCGAAACGATACGCGCAACGCCGACAACGAGCCAATACGCGATGGCCAGCGCGACAGTGCCCCAGAATATGAACTCAGCGTCGCCATATGGTACATTGTCGGAATGTGGATCGAGTGGAGTAGTGATCATGTCCACGCACAAGAGCTCATTGCTGTATGTATCGACCGCTCTGAGGCGTGTGGTGAGTGTCGTCAGGGCCCTATTGTTGCCCCACGGGATCTGGGCAGCGAGGGCGAACGGGCCCGCCGCAATCGGGCAATAAGCGTCGTCGCTGGTGTCATTGGTGGAGAGGGAGGCGTCGGGAGGGCGGATCTGGTCGCAGAGATACGAGCTGTTGGACCACGCGCTGAGAGTCAGAAGGGAGGTTGATGTGAACAGCGTAGCTAGGTCGGCAAACGTTAGGTCCGCAGTGCTTATTTTTATAGGGCGCACCACATACCAAGATTGGGGCTCTGGTCTGCGCGGCCAATGATTTCCAGCGGCGAGTCGGCAATGAGGACAAGGTCGAGGTACGAGTCGAGTTGCTCGCTGTGGGCCACCTGTGCGTAAACATTGGAGACGTTGATTTTGCGGGAGACGTTCGCGGAGGAGTCAAAGCAGTCGGTGAAGGAGAGGTTGGCGGGGTTGGCGGCGGCGGCGAGGGCGGGGAGGGCAGCTAGCAGCAGGGTGCCCAGTGTCGAGCTCATCGTGCGCAACTGCCCGTGAAAGTCAAGTGTAACGTCCAGAGTCCCAGAAAGGCTCTGACGTCTTACGTCATGACGTAGCCAGACCGCATTTTGATTGTTGTCTTCTGGACCATCAACTCAGAGTGGCTGCCTGTCCTTGGGCCCGTGTTTCATGCTACGACTATTGCGATGCACCGAACAGCTACAGAAACTACAAAGCCAGCTTGGCCACCTTCATCTGCCTTGCGTACCATGAATTTTGGCGTGGTAACGCCTGCGAAACTGGGGTACTTCCGCTAGCAGCACTCCGTAACAATGCATACCCGCACGTGTTTGGTGCGTGGCTTCAACAAAAATAACCGCGACCATACGCCGTGTTCCGAGTCGGTCGTGTGCAAAACCTTCGAACCCTCATATGAATCATAGAGTGCATTTACAGCATCCTCCAGGGCCCAGAGCTAAGATTCGAACCCCCAGTCAAAAGTTATCGCAACAACTCTCTTGGGTTACTTAGATGCATTCAGTCACTACACCGGATACTATGACTGTTCACTTGTATACGCCACGTTCCTCAAATCTTCGCTTTGTACGGAATAGGCTTGTTCTCCTTCATCCAAAGATCCTCCGCCTCCTTATCCCCAATGGCATGTGGCGGAATCAAGCCATTCTCGCGCCACAGCAAGGGCTAGTACGATGTCCTCGTAAGCACCCTCCAGATACTGAGCAAAATCACTTACATCTTCGTCAGAGATTGCCACCTCCCAATCCAATCCCCGATCCTTCGTGAACGGCTTGATTGTCTTCTCGTAAATATCCATGAATTCCACCTTTCTCGCTTTTGGATCCGCTTTACTAAGAAAGACGCGTCAAGAACACTCATTTCTCGATTTACCGGAGGTACTCACTTCTCGAATTGACGAGCCAAATGATGGACTAGCACGCGGACAAAGTTCTGCGTCCTCTTTCCCCCGACGAAGTAGTCTTCCTCCTTCACGTCGATGAAGAGAATGACCACGTAGAACGCTGGAATGGGCTCCGGGGAGATGTGCGTGTAAATCCTAGTGACAGCCTCTGCAATCTTCGACTTGTCTTCGGCACTGTAGAGGCCGGGAGGAACGTAGAAACGATGAAGAGGCATGTTGCTGTTGTTGTTGTGGGCGAGGGAATCGAGAATTACTGGCTACTTGGACTTTTGACGTTTTTGCTCTTATAAACAGTCGTACGAGAGGTACATTGCGGGCTAAGGTCGGTCGGTGGCCCGACTCGCTGAGCAAGCCTCTCTAATATGCCCGAAGAAGGCACACACTCGCGGCTCTCCCTTCCGACAGCTCACTCAAATGAATTGCACTACATGTCAGTCGGCGGCGGCCATGCACGGTATCCAGAGAACACTGCATTGTAATCCATACCTCACTGGAGTTCTGCGGACCTCGGCCTCATAACAATTGCGAAGCACCGTGAAGCTCAAGGGAGGTTCGGTGAAGTGCTGTGGTGGGTATGACATATCCCGTGAGCGTAGCCGAGTGAGTGTCTCAGGTGAATGCTTTCTTACCATACTTATTAGCTACCCAACCAGCTCGTCATTGCTTCTGACGACGACCTTGAGTCGAAATTCCGGGGGAAGTTGAGCCCGGGCCTGACGAAGGCTCCTGGCTAATCATCGACAAAGAAATACTTGTACGAGGTCCTACGCTCCAAATTGACTGGGCATGGCACACACTGCCGAAGAGTGCACATTGCCAGAGTATACATCGGTACAAACTTTACGAACTCACAATTAAGACACAAGGATTTGACTCTTACAGATTTCTGATGATACACAACTACTCAAAGCTCAGCTTCATGTCATAGGGAACGGGCCGGTTCTCTTTCATCCACAGACTTTGATTAGCCACATCTCCAATCGCATGCGGCGGTATAAGCCCATTCTGCCTCCACAGCATGGGCTGTTCGTAAACAGTCAGTCCGCCACTTCGATAGCAGCACGGCGCGGCGACTCACGTCCTCATCAGAGACCGTGATCTCCCAGTCAATCCCTCGGTCTTTAGTGAAAGGCCTGATCGTCTCCTCGTATAAGTCCATGAACTCCTTTGCTTCTTCGCTATAGAACTCTTAATGTAGCTTGGATATCGTCCACGTTCATGCCTAAACTCACCGTTCCTTGAAGTGACGCGCCAGGTGGTGAACAATGACACGCACAAGATTCTGTGTGCTTGTACCCCCAACAAAGAAGTCCTCGCCGTTCACTTCGACGAAGAGGATGACGACGTAGAAGGCAGGGACCGATTTTCGAACCACTGTGTACATTTCGGTGATGCGCTTCGCAAGGTCGGCCTTGTCTGCGGCGCTGTAGAGGCCGGAAGGAACGTAGAATCGGTGAAGAGGCATAGTCGCTAGCCTTGACACTCGGAGGTCAACTGTTAACCACTGGGAGTGTGCTGAATCAGCTCTTCTATCCATACTTGATTACTGTTGGTCCAGTGACGACGAGTACATTCAGTGAGTGAGAAAATACTCTACAGGGTCTAGTCAGCAGCCCAGTCGTAAAGATAGCCCACCAGGAATATCAAGGCACAACTCCCTATACCTATCGACAGAGGGAAAAGCAAGACATCCACATTGGGTGAAACCACAAGACTGTAATACATCAAACAATTCATGACAGCAAATAACAAGGACGGCGTACAGATCATATCACACAACTTGAAAGCAAAATCGACAACAGTACCCAACGAGAGAGTTCAATTCGCCAGGCCCCATATCCCCGCTTTCCGTACACCCTCTACGAGCGCATCCACATTCCCCAGCATCGTGCCCAAGATCTCCTTCTTTTCTTCAGTGGTCCGCGTCCCCAACAGTTTCGACTTGGGTGCATCCAACGTAAACGCCGACGCGAGCCTCGTTGGTGTTAACGTCGGGCTCGGCTTGTATTGGATGTGGGACAGACTCTTGCTCGGGCCGTGTCTCGAAGGGGGCTTCTGTGGACTCTGCGGCACAAAGTCGAGCTCTTTCTTCAGCATCCGTAAGGACCTCGGCTGAAGTTGCTTCGGTCCTAACGGCGGCGACGTAGGAGGAGAGAGTGTGAGAGAGAACTTCTTTGGGGAACCTTCGATGCTGGAGGGTGCGGTAGAAACGGAGGAGGTCGAACGGGCAGAGCTCGAGGAGGTGGAGCGAGAGGACTGTCCGTCGGAGGTGGAATAGGTCGAGGAGCCGTAACGAGACATGGGGCGGCTCGGTGTAGCATTGATGTACGGCTTTTTGTTTTTCCGCATAGGTGTGGAAGGGATGCTTTGTACGGGGGTTGATGGCGCGGTGTCAACTTCGCGCCAGAGGGGGGTGGGGGATTCATCCAGAAGATAAAAGTACAGGAATTCCAGACATTTCATTCTTCGATGATGCTCAGTTGTAGGACAGGTTTACCGAAATGAAAAGACCTACCTGACTTCTCGCGGTGTGCCCGCTCGTTTGAGGATCTTGACGATCGCCTGTACACCGTTGCATTCTTCAAACACGCGTAAAGCGGATGGAGAGTCAACAAGTATGCACAGGAGTGCGTCAAGAACGACTGATGTCAAAGGCGAGGTATCTGATACTTGAGGAACATGTCGGGATTCAAGCAATAGATCGATGATGATCTAGCCAGATATCAATTGCGAAATTTGCGAAAGTGAAAAAGGTCCGTACTTGAAGGGAATATCTGCGTCCAAGATACTTCTTGGATGAATCATGTAGCATGGTAATGCCTTGCAGAAGAGAGAGTGCCACGGTGAGCTGTAAAGCGAGTTCACTATCTGCATGGCTCATTTAGCATTATATGTAGTAACACAGGAGGCCGGCGCGCACCGCTTCCGCCTAGACGCTGAGTAGCTGTCGAAATCCACGGTAGAAGCCTTGAGGGAACTGTCCAATTCTATGAGCACACCGGTACGTAGGAATAGCCTATGCGCACTGTTGCATTCAAATGTGTGCTGCAGAGCAACAAGCGAGTCGATCGTCCTCGTGTCGGGTTCCTGCACAGCATCGGCTAAGCGCCGCTCCAGTCGTCGTAAAGCCGCCGTTTTGCTTGTCGTCGAAGAGCGAGGCGCTAAGACCTGTGGTCATTGCTGAGAACATCAAACCTGGATGTCAAATGTTGTGCACACCTCGTCCAAAGTATCCTGAATCATATTGCGCAGCATCATGAGCTCGTCGTTGTCCATAGTAGGTCCGAGAGAAAAGGTCATCCAAATGAGCGGTGTTCGAGAGCGATTCTGGCGTAAAGACAAGCGTTCTCGCGGTTGTTGTGGTAAATGTTGAAATTGGAATTTGGCTCCGCTGATGACACATCATTTCTGCGCGATGCGCCACGTGATGGCGGTACTCATTTTCGCCAGAGACGACCATGGCCAGCCTTGCCCGCAGCGTGCTCGCTGCCCAGTCGCATTCTCTGCGGCGACTGCCGAGGAGCGCGCCACTCTGTGCACCGAGATGGACACCGACAGCGACACCCATCGGCCGACCCCGCGCCTACGCGACTGACCCGTCTGCGAAACCGGACGAAACGCTGCCAGAGGCTGCCCCACCACCACCCGACAACCATACGGACTGGTCAAAGAGCTACTTTGGTCTCTCCGTAGAGGCCTTTTCGTCTGAAGTCGCGGAAATACTGCAGGAGCCTCTCAACCCGCTAGACATCGAGATGAAGCCTGGTGTGTGTTCTGCCGTGTCGCTGACCGACCCTCAGCTTACACAGCCTAGACGGCATGATTTATCTTCCCGAAATCAAATACCGGCGTATCATGAACAAGGCTTTCGGTCCTGGCGGCTGGGGTCTTGCTCCGCGAACGGAAACCAATGTCGGGCCCAAGATTGTCAGTCGAGAATACGCCCTCGTCTGCCAGGGACGGTGTGTATTCTCCAATATGCACGAGTGTTTACTCAGACATCCTCTAGACTGGTTGCTATTGCTCGTGGCGAGCAGGAATACTTTGATCCCAGCGGCGTGCCGACTGCGACCGAGGCGTGCAAGAGTAATGCACTCATGAGATGTTGCAAAGACCTTGGGATCGCCAGCGAGCTCTGGTAGGATCTCTTCGACTCTCATTGGCAACATCTGATCTGATGTTTACAGGGATCCTCGTTTCATTCGTGAATTCAAGGCCAAGCACTGCATAGAAGTATTCGCCGAACATCTCCCAACCAAGAAAAAGTACGTCTTACGTTCACCTACATCTGCAATGCTTACTGTGTTGCAGGAAGAAGCTTTGGAGACGCAAGGACCAGCCCAAGTTTGGCTATCCTTACCAGGAATGATCCTCGACGGTTGTACACTATTTATGTCCCATTGTATCATATTTTTCGCGTACAGCGCTCACCTGCTACGCACGCTCCACTCATTGTTGACACACACACGCTTTCGCGCAAGTAGAAGCCTGCTTGGACTTGACTCAGTGTTCATCGTATTCCAGTGCAGCTTTTGCCATACATTCCCTCTCACCGACGATTGTTTATCTACGTTGCAATCGTTGGTGATATCTTGTGATACTCCGGTCCTTTCCCAACTCACGCGCTTGATTGTCTCAGTGGTGGTTCCTAACTGGCGAATGCACAATGGAACTCAAGAACGATGAAGAACCGAGACTTGAATTTGGGACGCTGGATACGTGTCCTGACACTTCCAGCTACGCTCCATCTCTAAAGAGACTCGCCTTTGTGGCGTGCTACTTTCCAAAGGTCACGGAAGTGGGTAGAATCCTCGTCAGAAAAGCCTCGTTCAAGTCAATTGGTGGATCGCCGTAGTTGTCTCGACAGCAGGAGGTTTGATCCTGCGTGCCAAACATCGCTTTGAATACTCGGAAGTAATCATCTTGTATTGACAAGACGAAGAGTTCAACATTTCAACTTCAAGGATACTCTCTGTATACAATATGATAATGTTTATAACAACCATATTCGACCTTTGCATTGATCTACAACTTCGCTTTTCCACCGGTCGATTTCTCCTCCACGACGTCGTTGACCAAGGTGCCAACCCCACCACCAACCCAGACCGACATCTTGTCGCCGCCTTTCAGGTAGACTGGGGGGCTCTTTACGAATCCGACACCTTTTGGTGTTCCTGTCAGTATGATGGAGCCGGGTTGAAGTGTCGTTCCCTGGGAGAGGAACGCGATTGTTTGCCGGACATTGAAGATTTGGTCTCTGCGTCGCGCCATGTCTTGAACCCCAAACAAGAAAGTGGGCTTGGGTACTTACGCTGTAGTCCCGTCCTGCACTACGTTGCCATTGACTGTACACTTCAAGGGAACTACCTGTGGGTCAGGGATACTCGACGCTGCGACCAGACATGGACCGAAAGGGTTTGTATTGTCGAAGCTCTTAGAAAACCCCCATTGTGACACCGCGAGCTGATGTTTCCGGAATGAAACCTACACCCGGTCGTTACTTGGTATCCATCCTAGTAGTCAGATGGAAGAGGCCGACTCACATCATTCGCACCAGAGTAGGCGAGGACGTAGTCCAACGCGTCTGCTTCGGAAACGTCGCGGGCTGGTTTGCCGATGACGATTGTAAATTCGACCTCATAGTCTGGGAGATTGTCCTTTGGTGGCTGGGCAACGCGAGGTAAGATCACAGGCGCGAGAGGGCCAATGAGTGCCGTGGTAGGCTTATAGAATAGTATAGGAAACCTAGAGAGTTGTTTCATGTTGAGAAGCAAGCAAACGTATTTGTACTTACTTGGGAAGAGCCATCTTGGCTTCTGCTGCGTGGTCGGAGTAGTTCAAACCAAGACATCTAACGACCTTGATTTGGTCACCAGATAGAGGTGTGAGGAGCTGCTTGACAGTGAGGACATTCCTTGAGACTTGGGCGGAAGGGTCGAGAGCAGAGCCAGTGATTTCGTAAACCTTGATGGGTTTGCCTTCGTAGGCCGCCAGGCCGACGTCCTGTGTCGGGTCAACGGGTTCACCGATGTGAACGCGCGACGTTTCGGTGGCAACGAACCGAATCAACCGAGTCCATTGCTAAAGCGCGTTCGATAATACGCTGGCATGGTGAGCGGACGACGCACGGTTCGAATTGGGGCCATTGGTGGATCTAACGGTAGGAAAGCGGGTGAGAGTGGATGGGAAACTCGAAGGGATCGCGGAGTGCCGTCTATGATGGCATCACAATCAGCCGCCAGGCATTTCGCTGCTTACAATAAGTTATGGTGGCTGGATTTCTGCTCATAAACATGGAATACAATTACATTGGCCAATGCAGCGCTTTGGTAAGTACGTTTGCCTCACCATCCACTTCGTCCTTCTTACAAACTCCTTCCTCCATTCAAGGACCGGCCACATGTTTAGTGCGCGGTACAATATTGCACTTGAACGCCTTCAAATGCCTGCAAGCAAGAGTTATGGATCCACGTATCCGTCCGCAGATAACTGACACTTACGAGACAACATTCGTAGTCCATTCTTCAATCGGCTCTTCCTTCGCCTGGCCTATGTTGAACGTCGCCAGAATATTGGAAATATTCAGGAAGAGGGACATTTCAGCAAAGTGCTGCCCGGGACAGACGCGCCGCCCGAAACCAAAAACAAACTTGAGCGGGTTGGGCTGCGGGTTGGCACCAAGGTGACGGGTGGGGTCGAATACGAAAGGATCGGGATAGAGATCTGGGTCATGCGTGATTCCCCTTCGTTGTTCGATGAGCGTCACTCGGCGGAGAGGGGTGATGGGTACGTAGCTCACCAGATGTTGGCCATGATAGTTGCACCTTTGGGTACACGATATCCCATGTATTCGTCTTCCTGTAGAACAGAGTGTCGAAGGCCTTGTCAAAGAACATGAGTACTGACATGTACTATGAGTATAATGAGAGACTTGCCTTGCGGGACTGCAGGCCCCCATCTGCTGACTTCCTTGATGAGTGCCAAAACGTATGGAAGATGCTCTCTGTCATCCAAGGTTGGCAAGCGATCCTTTCCGACAACCTCTTTGATCTCCTCTTGTGCCGTGCGTTGAATTTCGGGGTGTGTTGTCATCAAGTAGAAGAACGTGGTCATCGCAGAGACAGTCTGTGTTTCGATGTGTCAGTACAGTATGCGCTCCGAGCGATGACAACGGCAATCGTACAGTGTCCGCCCCGCCGATATACAGGGCTGCGCTGCACCACTTGAGGATATCGTCGAAATCCTCTTCGCCAACTTCACTGTGTATCTTCGATGCCTCTTCGTTGTCGCTATCAGACAGTTTCGACACGAATGATTCTGTGTATTGGCCTGATTTCTGGGAGTAAAATTGTTTAGGACAGTGGTGAGCAGAAAGTCGAGGAAGGCCGAACAATTCTATCTTTCGCTATCATATACGGTTCCGCGGCAATGTCCTGATCCTTGTGTTCGCGCACAGCTCGCCAAAATTCAACGAAGGGAAACCATTCAGGAAGGAATCTCACTAGAAGCCAAAAGTATTGATAATCAGCTACGAGCTTGGGATTATTGGAGGAGGGACCTACACCATGGAATGAAATCGACCATGTAGGGACCTTGGGAGAAAGTCCGTTCAGTGAAGAGGAATGCCTCATGAACTTTACGCAGCAGGCTGTCATCGCCACTGGTAACCATGTGTCCATAGGAGATGTTCACAATCATTGCCCCAGCGTTTCTGAAAGAAGTTTATTCGAGCCCGTTGACAAAGCTGTCTGGATGCAGTTTTCACCTTCTTACGTGCGAGATGAAGTCCAGAGGACTCTTCCTCAAGCTGTCTAGTAGTATACCCGTTTCGGCCTCTTGTAGTCCTCGATAAGAATGCGTCGCACGAGGGTTCAGACCATAGTGGAGGAGGCGACGGTATACTTTGAAGCGAGGATGATCGCTCGGTGTTTGAAAAACAGAGCGAGTCCGACCACTAAGCTCAAGCATTGGCGAGCGAGGTCTGGACGAGTATAGGGCTGATCGTCCTTCTAAGAGGTCCTGGACGGCTTGGGCTGTGTTGAGAATGATCATGTGTTGATTGTAAATTCGAGTGTGAACGATTGGCCCTGTGGCAAGCAGGATGAGTTCTTCATTACGGGAGAAAAGATGAAGCAATCACCGTAAATACTCTTCCATTGGTTGTACGTTCGCCATGGGAGAGTCGTGGGCATGTTGTGCAAGTTTCCACTGATCAGACTCCCTCTCGGCCCTGGCGGAAGGGGGGGTATGAGAGATGAGCGCAAATGGTAGGAGATGACTGCAGCGAGGACACCAAGCAGTAAGTAGAGCTGTATACTATTCAGGGATTCCATGGCTGAAAAAGAGTGTCCACTTGGAGGGAGGGAGTGCGAGCGAAGACGTAGGCTTCTCTCCCACGTAACCATATAGAAGTCCGGGTGCGTATGCGGCTCATCAGGTTCTGTGCATGAGGCCTTAGGCCTTAGTATTGACTCTTTGGTCAGCCTTTTGGTAAGTGGCACCCTATTCTGGCGCGCTGTAACTCCGTGAGTGTGCGCATTTGACAAGCACCGGCACTCGGCCCGGACGCTCTTGCATTCTTCCCACCACATCGATCCACCTATCGAACGACCATCCAACGAGATATGTGGTTAGTCTCAGTCTCCACCCCGCCTCCGCGCTTCACCGCCCCCAGTGAACGCGCGCCCGCCTCCCCTCCTGCTATCTGTGATGACCAACTCGCCTTTCTTTGGCAGTAAACACGTCCTAAACGCCCAAGTGGCCATCCGCGCGCCTTGTTGCAAAAAATGGTTCGACTGCCCCGAATGCCACGCCGAAACGGAGAGCCATAAGCTGACGAAAACGACGGAGATGGCCTTTATGTGCAAAAAGTGCAAGAAGGCTTTCAGGAAGGATATGACGGCGTACGAGGAAAGCGACGAGTACTGTCCGCACTGTGATAACCACTACGTGCGTCCTTCTTGATCCAGTAAACTCCATACTTACCTGCTCTCAAGGTCATTGAGGCCAAGACGCCACAGGCTATCGTCGGGGTTGAAGGTGAAGATGCCAGAATGGACGCCAGGTACGCCCGTTGTCCATGTCCAATGATCACATTTTGAACAGTGATTAGGATGCTCAAGGATGAACGAGTCAAGGAAACCAAGAATCGCTCAATCTTTGCGCTGGATGGTATTGAGGAAAGACTCGGCTGAACCACCTACCCTTCCTCCGCTTTCGATATGCTCTGTTCGCATCTATTACATCTCATTCGTGCATTCTCTCCTCGGACGTGACGGCCACCGTAAGATCGACTCTACGCAACTCTATCCATACCTGGATCATCGTTGGAATGAAGGCAATAACTGCTATATACGTTGAGCGTTTTGAAGAAGGTTTTGGTCATATACTCTGACTCCTGATAGAGACGCACATCTGGCATGCTTGCTGTAGGTGTCCTTGAGTAGACAATGCAGGAATGGGCACAGGGCACGTCCCGTACGTGTGGTACGCGTCGGGATTCCCGTGCCGCAGCGAGAGAACTTCTCCAGATGGACTCGTACCAGGGAGCGATCAAGCTGTTGACGTGCACGCCGTAAGCCGTCTCAGTCTACTACCGATACATAAGCAATTGGGGGACCCGTCCGTATCTTCGGAGAGTAGAGCGTCATTTGAAAGCAATATCAATATCAATACTACTCAGTGTGGTGAAAGTTGAATGGACTGTGATATCTTGACGTGGGCCCCCGAGTGGCCGCTACCTTTTGGGCTCTGAATATTTTCGGAGTTGATAGTGGGGTACGATGTCTATTTGATTATCGGAGTCACTATGTAGAATGGGTACAGAAAGCTCACAACCAGTTTGTACTCAGTAATCGAAACGCGTGAGACACTGGTAAGACATCTGGAAGACGTATCCCGAGTCAAATTCGCGATTCGACAGGAAACACGAATCGTATGGCGCGTTTTCAGGTGCTGTGGCGGAATATTGGCTAGTCAGTCGTCTTGCGTCATAGCGTCACACACTTGTGTCATTCTTCCCTTACGGCCGCCTACTTAAGTTCGCCTTGAACCGCCATCCACAACCTCATTTCGCCAGCAAACATGGCTCTCCAACCTTCTCTGCGCCCTTTTATCGTTGCTGGACGCGCCGATGCTCCCCATACCCTTGATATCTTCTGTGCGTGGTTATCCATTCACTCATCTCTGATTCTGTATCTAAACTCGACCTAGTGGATTATGTCTGCCCATTCAGGCATGCCGTTTCTGTCGTAGGATTCATTAAGACTTATCTGACAATCTATCAGCGCAAAGATCGCGTTGGCCATTGATGCAGTCCTGAAACCTTTGTTCTCATCGGGCGGCCAATACGACGGCAAAGTCAAGGCCATCATCAGACTCCAAGTGCAGCCATGGCATGCGTCTTCTACATTTACGCACGAAGCTGCGCTCGCGGTAAGTCCCTCATGATACATACATTTCATGACGCACTATTCAAACCATCGCTGTTAGGTCGCCCGTGTGTCACCGGAGGCATTTTGGCCATTCTCTCTTGCCGTAAGACACGATGCTTATCGAAACTTCGAAGCTAATCATGCGTGGGTAGTTGTTCAAACAACATGGCGATTACTTTGATATTCCTACTTCGACGCTGACGCCACTCCAAATTCGGGAGAAACTTGCTTCTCTGGCTGCTTCTCTGGGCCAGGATCTCTGGTCTGACGAAGCAGGGTCCCAGTTCAAGGATCTGCTCACCTTGAAATCCTCCCCAAACGGCGGCGTCGCTGTCACGGATGACTTGAAGTACACGGGTGAGTTTCCGTTTCAGCTGTCTCGGGCAGCGTCCCTTACGATCTTCAAGTCAAATTTTCGAGGCAGAATGGTATCCACGTATCTCCTACTGTTCTTTGGGACGGGCTCATCGCAAACGAGATCTCGTCAGGCTGGGGGGAGAAGGAGTGGACTGCCTTCCTCGCGGCCAAAGTCACCGTTTGATTAATCAAAGTCGAAGCAGAAGTCATCATTGTAAACTAACACCAATCACATCCCGGATATCAATCAACTCCCTCAATCTGAGTATTGGCGTTCGGGCACTCCGTGTCTGTTCTCGCAGCGAACCAACTACCGCTGGGCCATAGCTGTCGCAGACTAAGTTCATATGATGAAAAGACGAAGACTTGGAGTCTCCGTTTCATGTTGTTACAATTTATTTCCTGTGCATGAAGGTCCAATACTTAAGTACAAAATCGTCTACGAATCCGTACAGTAATCAGACAATAGCCCACATTAGCCCAAGTGTAAGGTAAGTAATACAGAGAGAAGCATAAGAAGTCCGCCAGCGAGAGTAGCATACAAGTACAAGTACTGTTACACATGCCAAACGATAGAGAAGGGGAGAGCCCACTCTTAACCAATTTCTACTTGGTCGTTTCCGTCCTGCACAAGGCTTAGCTGGCCGACGCGCTTCTTCGAGGTGGCGGTGGCAGATGTTACCGTCGTCGGTGCGCCCAAGGAATGACCGATAATCATTTTGCTGCCAAGGGCATTGAAGTCCAGTCTGGCGCCAATTTTGAGGTTATCGGACTTCCATATCCGCTGGTAGATATACGAGTCGTTGAATGGGATGTTGATGGACGCGGTGTCAGATGTGCCGCAAAACGTTTTCACCCAGACCCGCAGTCGATGCGACGCGCCTATTGGCAGGGATTTCATTGGCACTGTGCTATTATTGTTCGGACATCAGAATGAAGGGCCTCGAGAGCCAAGGGACTCACTAAATGAGAAATGTTACCGTCCGGGGATCCCCTTCTACCCTGAGCCTTAGATCCTCGAATAGCATAGCGCCGACCCCGTTGCAGTCGTATTCCATCGTGTAGTCGTACATGTCCTCCGCAACCCTTAGCCACCTATAACCGGGATTGTCTTCAGCGGAGATGCGTATCTGACGGAATGGCCACGCACCGAACAATGAACTGCACCCTTGCCCGGCCGACCATCGACTCGTATATCTGCGAGGTCGATTGCATTCTCTTCACCCGCGCGAAGGACGCATCTGCGATGGAACCAAAGTCCGGGTCCTTTGCGATCCACAGGTCGTCCTGGCCGAAGAGACGGTGGTCCACGTCGTTCACTCGCAGCCAGACGCGATACGAGTATAGCGTGCCCACGGGGAGGCTAGTCTTACCCGGGAACAGACTGCATATATTACCATGAGTGACTCTTCAGCGCCCAGCGCCCGCCGGCGATTAGGGAGTTCACGCACAAAACAATGAAGTTCAGCCTTCGCGGGTCTACGCTGAGTTTGAGCTGGGTGGGCTCGCCGAGCGATCGCGTCATTTTATCGACCTTGAGTCCAAGGCTGATAGTGTATTTGCCTGGTGTTGGGGTACCATGATTTGACTCAACACTACGAAAAGGTCAAGGGGAGATTTTGGAAGGTAGAAGGGCGATGCGAACGAGATAATGAATTGGATTTGTGCAGCGCCTGCTAACAGGCTGTAGGCGTATTCGTAGCGTTCATGTTTAGAGGATAGTGCGGAGTTGTTCAATTGTCGTGCGGTCCGCCTTATGAGATCGTTACTAAATCCTGGAGTCAAATGGGGTTCTTTGAACAGAGAATGCACGGAATGTACCCGTAAGAAAAGTCGTCGGAGGAGTTGGAGCGATAATGGCTTATGTAGCCGGATGAGCCAGTCATGGAAGAGTTGCTGAGAGACATAGCTGTTTAGAAATCATTCATTCTAGAGGATCGCTACTCACCTTCTAGTGACGGCGGCGTCGTATTCGGGAGATGGATCGTCAAATGCGTCGTTCACATAGGACATGATTGTTATGGCAGGGAATGAAAGTGTGGTCACGGACCTAATTCAAGACGGCTAGGCGCTTGCACGCGTGAGTGTATGTCTGTCAGAAGCGCCCATGACGGTGAGCCCGGATCAGAACTAACATCCCCACGGCTGTGGACGACCCTGTTGCCGAAGCTCTAGTTTTGCACAGCAATCGCTGACTGTGATACTGTACTGGTATCAGCCTGGATGGCGTTACTACAACAATGATTTTTCCAAAAGGGAGCTAAGCAAATGCTTTGGAACAATCCCAGTCCTTGTTCGAGTGTCACAACCCAGGTCCTCCCATTCCTCCGAGCCTTTGCGTATCTCACGGAGGTAGAAGCCCATGTGGTTCTCTCCCCTCAGCTGAACACGCCATACCCTGTCCTCGCTGGGAATCAGCTTGCCATACGAGCGATCATCGACCTTGGTCTGGAGAACGTCTCTGATCTGGCATAACAAGTTGAAACCACGATCAAAGACGTCCGAGATGTCCCAAGGCTTCTTCTGTGTGGTCGAGGTTATCCTAATCAAGTCGGCGGTATTTAAAAACTGTGCGGCCGTCAGACGACCTCCATCCCGAGAACCAAGCAAAATCGATGGGATCCCCATGAGGTGACACCGCACATGCCAATTCTTGATGTCCGCTCGGAAAGATCTAAAGAGCGATGAGAATGGACCCACAAGTCGCAACGCGAACGTAGCATACTCTGCGTTAAAAGGCGTTTCTATGCAACGTATGTCAAGATAGGAACCTGGCACATCATTGGAACGACCTGTCAGTCGATGAATCGTCAATCGTGAATATTCCCGTGACGAAAAGAGCTACGAGCCTCGTGCTGCATGGATCGAAGAAGCAGTTAACAAACGCAAACCTCCGAAAGTGCGTGTGAGTATAGTGTTGAAACCTTGGGTGTCTTCTGGTATTGATTCCGAATTGTATAAGTGCGTGACGGCGTGTACAAAGCCAGGACCGCTGGAAAAGCGCGCTTTAGACGGTCGTACAAGATGAAGAAACGACTGACGAGAGGTACGCGTCAAGGGTCAGTTGACGCTCGGATGGTTTGGGGTGGTATTGCGTCAGATACAGCTTGCCATTGATGCAGGACGCATTGAACGTTCCTTCGTTGCGGAAGAGGCTGCAACATGACTTTAGCAAGAGAGGCGGTACTCAGAGAAGAACAAGCGCACTCAATCAAAGCAGCACTCGGCGAAATGACATCAGCCTGCCGCCAGCTAGATGGCGAACCATTTTCCAAGCAAGCCTGCAACATGTCATCGAGAGCGTGGAACTGATAGACATGCTTGTGTTGGCGGTAGAACGGAGCAGAAAGATAGGGATCCTGCTTCAATTGCTGGTTGTACTCGCGGAGTGAGTCCTGAATCTCCTGGCCATTCAACTCGGCCAAAGTATCCGTCTTGAGTTTCCGTAACATTGACGCGTCGAAGCGGAGTTCATCTGGGCCCAGCCGGGAGTAGTGACCGACGTATGAAGGAGGACCTAAGAGGACCTTACGGGGCCGTAACTCGGTTGGCAGTGAGTAAGATTCGAATCGAGCTGGCCGCGCCATGGTCGTCGGAATGTCGGTAAAGACCGACGGAGTATCGGCCACATAGGTCGAAAGGCGACGTGATATGGCTGAAAATGCATGTCTCCCACGGTTGGTCGAGAGCAGTATCATGAAATACGCCTCAACTACAGCATTGAGGGTGTTGGTCAAGAGAGAAATTGGTTTCTGACTAAGCAATCGCGTATTGCGCACTTGCCCGATATATCCGAAGATGGCGTATGCGCCTGTAGGCGCCTGGCATCTATCTTGCTGTTCAAATAGACATTGACGCTTCCGAGGAATTGCAATTATCATTTGCTTTCACACTCAACAAACCCAGTGCCTATACCGTAACCTGCCGCGCACATTCGCTTGGAGAGTCTGGCTGGGGTGTTCAGATCAAAACCACATGTCGCGTACGCCGTGGCGCAGCCGTGGGTCCAGTATGTAGTACAGTATAACGAGACGCAAAATAGTCATCCAGCAGGGTCTTAGACAGCAGCTAGTATCGACAACTGGGATGACAGGGGAATTGGCAGGGGAGATCAATCAGTTTCCTCGGCCATTCAACGAATACCGAAGGTGATTAGTATGTTTCACGCCGACCACCGGGACAAGGAGATGGGAAAGAAGTATTGGGGCGGCTGGTCTAGGAGTAAGTATAAAAGATGCAAAGCGATCCAGAACTCAGTCAGAAAACAACACCATGCCTTTGCACATCTTCTACGTCCCTCCAGGCTTTTATTCTGAAGACGACAAAGCCAAGCTCGCGGCGGCCGTGACCGACATATATGTGCACAAGATGCCCAATCCCATCGCTGCCTTCCTCGTCGTCGTGCTCTTCGTCGATGTGAAAGAGGAAAATTACTTTGTCGGAGGAAGGAAGACGCAACATTTCGTCCGCGTCGTCGTGAATCACTTGGCGCGCCAGCTTTCTACGTAAGTTCCCCTTCATCAAGCTGAGGTTCTCAGCTGATTTACAGGCTATGTTTAGCGATGGAGGGAAGGCCTGGTTCATGGGGTTGTACGAGTCGGTGATCCAACCGTTCACCAAGGACCGTGGTGTCGATTGGGAAGTCGCCATATCAAACGAGGATGCAAGTGGCCGTCGCACTAGTATCCCAGGACATGAGCTGACTTTATCGTATTATAGGCCAATCTTTGGAGGATGAATGGGTTAATTCCTCCCTACGCGGTTGGGAGTCCGGAAGGCGAAGCTTTGTGGTTGAATTCAGACAAACCTATTCCCTACTAGCCTCCAGAAAACCTGGAAGTAATTGGGAATCAGGTAGCAGGTTGACGGTAGTCTGAGATGTAGAGGGTCGAAACTAGACTGATATATAGACGATGAACAACAGAGTAGCGTAAGGAAAGGGACCTGTCCATAACATTAGCGCATTGCGGAAGATCATACGAGCGATACGCACATTTCATGGTTTAGTTGAAACCGCATTCCGTATAGCAGCCTCCATGAGTTCCGTCTCCTCTTGCACCGACAGC
Organism: Strobilurus pachycystidiatus; assembly: GCA_019915135.1. Lineage (NCBI taxonomy): Eukaryota > Fungi > Basidiomycota > Agaricomycetes > Agaricales > Physalacriaceae > Strobilurus > Strobilurus pachycystidiatus. The sequence goes on from JAHLMK010000011.1 coordinate 1,357,615, forward strand.
GCTGCTGCTCTTGTGCGCTCCATATCACGGACTCTCGACCGCGCCTCGTCGTCGACATCCTCAAACTCGTCCTGTCTGACAGCGCGAATGGAGTACGCATAGACGCCGACGGCGAATGCGCTCAGACATACACCGGTTATGATGTTGGGAATCTTGAATGGCTCACGGGCACGTTTGAGACTGGCCGACATCATCTACCGGCGGTGTCAGAGAGGGCGGGACATGCACAGAAAGGGAAAGGCGCACCCCGGCCTGAGGACGGTATGTCTTTTCGGCTTTTCTTGGGTCGATGTATCTGCGCGACCATCCTTCGCGAGTAGCCATTCTGCTGTGTGGATGATTTGGGTAGAGAACAGGTGCCGGACTTGCCGATTGACCACGGTTCGGGTCTCGGCCCGGTACAGGTGCCTTGGACTCATTCGCATTCCTGGTCAGTTCTAACTTCTCAATAACCTCTATGGTGTGTGGTTTGCTGTCTTGGGCACACAGCGGCGGACCAACATCATCCATCTCTCTCTTCAGAAGAAAATACTGTTCTGCTCTCCTGAGCGTGACGTCCTTTGCTACGACTTGAGATCGGTATCACCTACTTCGCGATTCTCCCGGGCCTTGAGTAATATGTCACGAACAGACGGTGTTGCAAGCCACCCGAACAAGTCAACACGGGTGTTCTGAATCGGCGAGTCGAGCCGCGGCACGGGCGATGCACTGATTCGGTTTCGTGCGATGCATCCAATCTCAGGTGGCCGTCATTGCCTGTAATTGGCCTTCGACAGAGGCCGTGGTGTTCAATCAACACGAGTCGCTCCTACTTTCGCGCGTTTAGGGTTACTTTTTGAATCTTGGATCTTGCAAAGTAAAGGCTGATGTAACAGCTACTTCAAGGTCCATTGACGTCCATCATGTATGTGTTATCGCTTGGCACGAACAAGGCCGTGACAGCTAATTACTGTAGCTTTTCACACAGGTACCACTCCCTCAGACCACTGGCGAGTGAACTGAGTGCCCCATCAGGTCGAGAAAGGTGTAGCTGTCCAGGAGTCAGGACAGCTGACTGGCATAGATGAAAGTGCGCAGTTGGACCGTAGTTGAAAGCCTTCCGTATGCTATCGTATCAATAGCCTTCTCAGCCCCGCCATGCCTGATTTCTAGGCCCAGTACTGTATACTACTGCTTCTAAGATTCGTCATGATTCCGCCGATTCTACAAGCGGATGACAGTCATCGAAATAGCCACCAGTCTGCGTAGCTAGAGGCACCCGACTTGACCCATTTCGTGGCGCATATCAGGCCCATATGCCATGATATGCGCCACTTTGGAGTCAACCGGAATGACCGAAGATCTCAATCACTCGGAACATACCCCATTCATTATCATTCAATCTCCGATCGAAGTCATGTGTAGTTTGCTGCCCTGAATGCTGTGTTGCTGCGCTACTAGTATTCATCCCACCGCGTCGTGTGGGGCATATAAAACAAACGGGACAGTCCGCCTGTCGCATTTCCATCTTGTTCCACCATGAGCTACAACGGAATTGACCGCAAGGACCGCGCTTCCTCTCCACCTGGTTCCACATCGTCGCGAGGCAATGTTGTTGATCACGACGCCCCCCACGGTGAGCCTCCTTCGCTGCAGTGCACAAAGGCAGACTAACAAACTTCAGTGACAGCTGAGATGCCAGCTGGGCCTCGCAAGCTGGGCAAGGCTGCGGAAGACCCAGACACTTCTCGAATGATCACTGTTCAGCCTTTGAAGAGGTCTGAGATGCAGGTCGGTTCATTTAGCCGTATTTGCAACAGCCTCTGAACTCTGCCTGTTTAGCCGTCGTATGCGCAGGATCTCGGGACTGGCGAGGTGAGCTCCTGCTCCAACCGCCAAGGTTACTGAGATGCTAAGCACGTTCGGCAGGTCACCCACGGTGTCTACGGCTCACTGCTCCAATGCTTGGGATCTGTCGTCGGTCTCTTAGGAGCCGTTCCTTGCTGCCCATGCCCCAATCCCTTCCGCGAGGTCCAGCAAGGCGAGCACATGCGTAACCACTTCCTCAATCTATTATTGACGCTAGCTTCCCAGGCTCCGTGGGTCTCGTCTCTCGCTTTGGACAGTTTTACAAGTCTGTCGACCCAGGCCTCGTTCAGGTCAACGTCTGCACCGAATCGCTTCGCGTCGTCGATGTCAAAATCCAGATCAGCCCCATTGGCCGACAGACGGTTATGTATGTTTCCATCACCTGCTCTGCTAAAGTCAATATTGACAAGAATACACTTTAGTACGCGTGACAATGTCAATGTCGAGATGTATGTGCTCTCGTGGTTACTGCGCTTATGCGTTTTTCTCATGGTCGTATTCTAGTGATTCGGTCATCTACTTCCAGATTTGCAACCCTTACCGAGCAGCCTTCGGTATCACTGATCTCCGTCAGGCTCTGATTGAGCGTGCACAGACGACTCTGCGACACGTCGTTGGTGCACGGGCTGTCCAATCTGTCGTCACCGAACGTGAGGCCATCGCGTTCGAGATTGCAGAGATTGTCGGCGACATTGCGGACAAATGGGGTGTGGCAATCGAAGGTATCCTCATCAAGGACATCATCTTCAGTCCCGAGGTGTCGGCCAGTCTGAGTAGCGCCGCTCAACAGAAGCGTATCGGTGAAAGTAAGGTCATCGCGGCCAGGGCGGAGGTTGATTCTGCGCGCCTGATGAGGCAGGCAGCCGACATTTTGGCTTCGCCAGCTGCGATGCAGATCCGTCAACTCGAAGCCTGTGAGTAGTCTTCTTTCCCTCCGTGATTTGGCATGTATTGATGACTTCAAAGTGCAACAAATGGCCAAGTCGGCGAACAGCAAGGTTGTGTTCGTGCCAATGCAGCTGCAGAGCGACATTGTGGGTCAAATGGCTGGTCCCTCAGGCAGTGCTGCTATTACGCACGACGGCGGTGGAAATTCTTCTGCGTTGGGAGCTGCTGGCCGAGCAGGCCTTGTGAGCAACCTTTCCGATATTTAATTAATTCCTGTGCCTCCGTATGATTCCCTATCCTGTACCCCCCGCCAGATATCCTATCCTGTACTTGTATCCGTATGTCGCATCTTGCCTACATGTACTGTAATGCCCGATGTTATTTTCTGCGACATGACTATTTCAAGTTGCCTTGTATCCTGAAGCCAGTTCGGAGCTAAAGCGCTAAAGGCTAATTCATGCGAGGAACGTTGACAATGCATGCTTGTGATCGCGCGGATCCCCAGTCAGTCACAAACCACCACTACTTATATACGTTCTTGTTCCTTTTGCAGTCGCTCGTTCATCCTTCTTCTTCATTTCTCTCATGTCTGGCCGCCGCAAGCATTCCCTAAGCCTGTCTCGACCGATCACGCCAGAATCATCGACTGAAGAATCCGGGACGAATGCCACCAGCACCATCGACGACCTCACCCTCGCATTGGCCAACTTCTCCCGCGTTCCATCACCTGAGCCGCCGTCCCTGCTGACATGCTGCTGTGGGCGGGATGACTGCGAGAACATGACGGCGTGGTTGAGCATGAAGTCGAGATTGGAGAGCCGTTTGATACTCAGCGCCGGTGCGTACGCCCTGCCTCCGACACGGACAAGCGATGCTTATGATGCAGCGCAGAGGTCGGACAAGCCCTGTTGCAGCGCCACGAGCAATATGTGCGACGGCATGTGTGGCCACTTTCCCTGAGACGATGGCGCCATTGCTCATATTCATAGAAACGCCGACAGAGGAGCGAAACACTCGACTACAGCGATGAGCTGACGCCGCAGGAGGAGATGGAGAAAAGGCTCCGACAGCTCGGCCGAGAGAGGGATGCGCTGGAAAAGGTGCGTTCGTCGCTGGAGTCGATGTCGGACCGCCGCTGATGGAGCCGCTAGCGTCTCACGCAAGCTCTGGTCAACAACGAGGTCACCGAGGTGTCCAACAAGACCATTCTGCAGGAGCTCCATGATGCCAAGACCACCATCTCGCGGCTCACCTCCCATCACGCCCGGTCCGTCGGCTGGGAGACGCGCCTTTCGGCGGCGCTGAAGGAGCGCGATGACATGCAACAAGAGCGGGACTTTGAATCACATCGGGCGCGTGTTGCCGAGTCTCGTTTTGCTGCTCTCAAGGACAAGACTTGTCAGTGTTCATCGTAGTCTAGTCGCTCAGGGCTTATCGTATCCATGACAGCTCGATTGCAGGCAGACGTGGCGCGTCTACAAGACGACCTCGCGGATAAGAGGTTGCACCGATTGGAATCATCCGAGTCAATACTACAAGATGCTCGATCTCAGCTGGAGGTTTTACAGCGGTCTCTCAGTCCATCCATCGCATCAGAGCAAACTGAGCTCACCAAGGTCCTTGAATCTCTAGTCGACGACAACGAGGCCTTGAAACGTGACACCGCGGAGCTGCAGCACTTTCTATCAGAATCTCGGGAGGAAATACATGCATTACAAGAGGAGGTCGAAGAATACCGCGCTAACGTTCCCACTCGCTCTGACGGTGCGCTAGACTAAACACTACTTTCCTTGACATTGTTAATGAGTTCATTCTTCAGCTGGCACGCCACGAACTCCAACATTCAGACATCACTTCTATTCCGGAAGTATGCCCTCCTCGGTTCTGAAAGAGCAGATGGCTGGCCGTCCTACTGCTCGAGCTCGAGGTTCAAGCTTGGAGAGGAAGTACCCACGACCATCTGTATGCTCCTGCATCAATTGTTCAGAAATTGGTATTAATGGGTGACGCAGGATCTTCTTCTTACCCCGGAGTCCCATATACAACCTTTATCGCCGTCTGTATCACATTCGAGACGGACATCGCTCAGTCACCCTCAGCCTCATCCTCCTCATTCAGCCTATCGTATAGATATTGACGATGGGGACCAGGAAACTTCTGCAGCCGAACCTAAAGGTCACAGAACACTCCTTCTTTTGAGCAGGTCTCGTGGCGTTCAGACGGATTCCGTGCCCGAGCGTAACCTGCTTTCTCCATCTCCCATGGATCCTCAACGTTCAGAGTCCTCGTGCTACTCTGAATCAACGTCACCTTCCACGTCCAATATGGCCCAACTGATCGAACGCGTAGTAGCGCTCTTAACCAGGCTATCGCAGGCCGATGCGTTCACTCTGACTAATCGTTTGAAGAGACAACACCTACATGGTGCTGATGTTGGTCATCTCTCTCGCAGCACGGTTAACAGCATTCTGTCTGAAGCTGCAGGACTGCGTCTGCAGTTCAGAGCCCTCCTCGAGGACGACAAGATAGTCACTATCTGCAACCGCAAAGACATGCGTGCTCTCCTTAAACTCTTTCGTGACATTTTCACGGAGATGGGGCAGATGCGGGTGACTCTGAATGAGATTATCCTCGACCCGACGATTGCCCCCAAGGTCAGCGAGATGGTGTTGGATCCGGCGAAATCGGAAGTCCAGCAAGAGAAGGAACGTGAAGGGGATGCAAACTCGTCCGCCACCGGATGGATGGCCCCGATTTCCAAATTGTTCGGCTCTTCCAGCGTTCGCGCTGGCGGGGAACGAGGATCGCCGGCGCTCTCGCGATCGCTTAGCGCAAAGACGGGTGCCCGTCTCCCTCGGTTTGCACCCAAACTGGGACCGGCGCTGTCCGCCTCTGCCACCACAGTCAATGTCGAATTTTCTGGAGCCGGAGTAGGACGCGCCGTCACGAGCACCTCTTCACCCACCCATCACGGCCCAACCCAAATGCTCAGCAGACTAGCTCGTCGGCGCAAAGTGTGATGAATATCTTTGCTGGTGCGCCTCGACCCACGACTCCCGACCCGTGGGTTGTTGTCTCGAATCGAACACCAAAGCCCGCATCCATGCTCCAGAGCGTCGTAACTTCTACGCCACCTTTGCGGCGTCAGGCGTCACGGAACCCCAATCGCATGTCCAGGAATGTGGACGCTATCCTCGATTTGTCACAGACACCTATGCGGATGGACCAGGATTCAGAGGAGCCCGATTATGTGGGTCCTCTGATCGAACACAAGATGAGGCGTCGGGGACTCTCCGACTCGTCCATCCACTCTACGTTCATAGCACAAGGAGAGGATAGCGAATCCCTGCAGCCTGGAGGTGCAAGTACTTCAGCAAGAGATGATGATAGTGGCAGGTGGCCAGATCGAGAGTCGGTCCTGAAGGCTTTGAGTCGAAAGGTTCAGAACTTCAGATTGGGCCCGGCAGCTTCGTCTGGAGCATCATCGGAATCAGGCTTCTCTCATGGGGCATCCAGCATCGATTCCAAGGAAGTTAAGACTTCGAATAAGACTCAGAGTTCTTTCGGTACTCTCATTCCGAACTGGACAACGACAGGGATGAACGAAATGCCATCCTTCTCAGGTCCAGATCCGTTTTTTGGCAGTCCGCCGCGCGTTGATGAGTCGGGATTTACGGAGCGGCCACAGCGACAGGATTTTTATTAGAATATATTGAGTAGGTTGAGTTAGGTTTTGTACATTGTACACTATCCCCACTACGAGTAGTCCGCGACTGGTCCGCGAGTAGTAGACATTTCCATATAGTTTCATGTACACGCTCGCTGGCCCTTGACTTCAGTTTATAGCTTTTGATACCGGCACCCCTGCGACGCCTAAAAACAAGCCTGAACGCGGGCGGGGTACATAGCAATTTCTCCCATCACATCATATCCTGATCATAGCGCGCGGAGCCAGGCGCAGCCTTGTAACGACACAACGCCGGCGATTCCTATAATATCTTGCATCTTGCTCCTGAGCATGCTTGTCTGGGTCTACCGTCCGAGCGCTGAGGCATATTAGTAATTACAGCTCTGATTGTAACATGCTGGTAGATAGAGCAGAGACGCGTCAATCTCAGGACCTAGCTAGTGTCATGCACAATGTCCCAGAACTCAAGGATTGCAGGTAGTGGCTCAAGTCTGTTCCAAAGGTTAAGAGAACAAGAGAGCATCTTAACACCGTGTCCTGGGCACCATCAATGGTATGATATCATGGGTCATGGCATGATACACATGACATAAGTTCATTCACGGCGCCTACACAGGATTTACTCGTGGCAAATGCAGCTTTCGCGGCGCAGACAGTGCTCGAGAGCGGCGCCTTGCGCGATGAGCTGCTAGTGCGACAGCGACCGAGGTTGGACAATTGACACGGAAAATGAAGTCGCGCAACGGTTCGGACTCCGAGAACGATCAACGACGCGGGCGGGGCGCGGCGTGGGCTGACAAATGACACGTGCCCAGTTTTCAGCGCCGAAGTAAATGTGGCGATCAAATTGAATCCGACCCGAGGACTGATTTTGTATTTTTGTCCAACACGGACACCCTTTCCGGGAAAACGCACTGGGATTTGACTTCGGCGAGGATGTAAGCTCGTCGGCAGCTCGTCAGAAGCTCCTAGTCAATACATTCAGGATCAAGCACTTACTTATCAGGATCAAGCATTGATTCATCAAGCGCTTTCCTGCAGCTCTCTGCTCTGTTCGCACGTGGTCCCATCCCTTGCTCTCTGCCATATACTAAACACGGCGTGGCGCTTCTTGTGGGAATTGGATGATGGCACGCACCCACGACCAGGATGAGCGCGCAAGTCCCAGAAGACGGCGGCGGAAGCCCCCTTCGAGAGACTACATGGTGTCTCTTCATCCATGGGCGACGAAACTCAACGTTCGACGCCTATCAGGAATCACCCTCGGTGAGTGATGCGTCCACTACAGAAGATTTCTAATCGCTTCGCCTCCTTCAGCTCAAATCCTCAGTGGACAGACATGTAGTCCAATTAGGTATGCTGCGCTCCTGCTCTAGGACGAGTACTGACCGCTGACTGTTCGTGTAGTCTCTCCGATTTGGAGCTATATCTGGTTTACAGAGTAAGCCGGCAGCCAAGTCGCACGGTGATCATCAGCTCATGGTATTCGATCAGGAAATGTCCATCGAGCAGCTGCAGTTCATTGTCTGGTTCAATGTAGACACGCATTCTCTGTTTCCATCCTTCTTTGCTCACAGGCTCCTAGGACTATCGACACCGAGTCGGCAAATTAACGTCAGCTGCTGCCCGTAACACATCCATCTCTTCTCTGTCGTCCATTTCTACATCTTGGCACTCCAAACGACCCACGCTCTCAGGCGGAGCCATCACAGATCCCGTCCCTATCTCGCGCCTCCCTCCCGTATCTAACATCGACACGACTTTCAATGATCCTGCTTTTCGCCAAGAGTGCATGCATGTTATTTCCACCTTCCTTGTCCCTGGTTCTCCCAAGGAGTTGCTCCTTGACGCCGACCGACGCGAGAAAATTATCAAGGCTTTGGAAACGAGCTGCCATCCCGACTTGGTAAGTTCAACACACCGCGTTCTCCGTGCATGATGTTCACGTTATTCCCAGTTCTTACCTATATATCAAGAAGTGTATTTCGCTGTTGAGAACGAAACTCTACCGCGGTTCCTCGCTTACGCCCTGCCGAACATCAACTTACCGAAACAGATCCTTTGGTATGTGCATGTACATCAATCTTCGTCGCCGGTTTTTACTAACTCGTTCTTCCATTCAGGTATATCGTCGGCATTGCAAGTCTCATGTTTTCGATCGTCGCCGCTGCCGTCATGATCATTTTCATCCCTCCCCCGATTCATAACCGCGCATATCGAATCATCTCGGTCCCGATGTTCCATATGGGAATCGTTACTACGTACGCCGCGTTTCAAGGATTTTGCAGCCAGGTATTCCACCGCGATGCCGTACAGCTACATTCTTGGGAGTTGCGACAAGTGGACGAGGAGGCCGCAACTTACGTGAATTTTGTGCGCTCTTCAGTGAAAGACCACGATCATCAGATGGGCCTCGTTTGCAACAAGCCAGATGGAACCTACGGTGCTTCTGCCTCGAAACCCATATCCGCCGTCCCCATCATCAACCGCTCTGATGCGTCTGGCCCCGATATGGCCACGACACGTCCTCCACTATTTGGACCGGAGCGTGTCATCCAGGATCCTCACGTATTGAAGGCTCACCAACAGATCATGAATGGTCTTTGGACCACAGGGCTCATCTCCGACATTGTACGTCTTCTTACTCCCCCCCTCGTGCATCTCGTTGTCTAATTTCCCTGACCAGATCTTTTCCGCCGTTGTATTTTCGATACCTGGAAATTCAGGCTGAGCCTTGGAACTTGGACCTACCGTTGGGAGCAAGTCATGCATCGTTTCCAGGCGCTCGCCAATCTGGGCGAACTTTCACAAGCTCATGAAGAAGCGTCGCATGGAAGAGATGTATGAGCTTGGCATGTTTCGTTGTCACCGAGATCCAGTGTACTTATTGCCTCTGCACTACTGACAAAGTCAATTGACAAACATTGTCCCGAATTCGCCGGGAGGAGGCGGGAGAGGCAGGGGGTTCCGCAGCGCGTCGTTGACGAGCACCAACGTATACCGCGTGAATGCATGTTAGGTTGTACTTGACCGATGCTTCCATGTCCGTTGTAGTGCTTCATGCGGAAGGAGAACAAGCAGTAACAGTGTTTGGACCGAAGGAAACCGCTGCATCTTCTGTCAGTTCACGCTGTTGGCTCTCGGCGGATGTGTTGTACTGCGCAAGCGCGACGTTGCCTTGAGCAAAGACGTTGAGAAGAACGCCCACTCATTCCGAACCACTGGAGATTAGCTCTGATGTCCTTCGACACGTTGGCTGGGAGTTGTTTGAGACAAGCTTCTCATCGTGAGGGTCAGTCTACAATTACTCACATCGAACATGTGGGGCACTAGGAAAGACGAGTCCAGTTTGCTGGTCTCGTATCTTGTCATACCTTGGCGAAATCGGTATTGCGACAAGGACAACAGTCACGTACAGAAGCGATTCGAGGTCAGGCCCATACTTAGACACGGACATTATGATCAAGTTCCTCGACAAGAAGGGAGGTCGTCGACGATCCTTCCAAACTCGGAGGCCCTTGAGATCATTGATAACACCACAAATATTCCCGTCCACATTGATACATCAGATTGGTCATACAGCCACTTGCGTACCGTCTGGATCATGTCGCCAACTTCCGATCCTAGATGTCCTGGGGCTTGGGACTCCGGTCTGAAGAGTAATAAACCAGCAAGAAGTATGTTGCTCTGAGTAGGTATACACCGTTGTGATACAAAAAAAAAGATATGAAAGCAGGCTATGATCGATTCAGATGTCGAGGACCGCTAACAGAAATATCGTCAGTCTTGGCACACCTCGAGAGAATCTCATCGCAGATACGCACCATTGTTAGCTCGGTGCCAGTACCAGGGCAAATACCAGCACAATAAGGACGGCGAGGACCAGTGCAAGGCAGACGATGAAAGTGCGTGCCACAGGAAACTCCCCCTCCGTCAGCTTGTTTTGGATGCTGAAATATCGCATGATGCCGACAACTAGAAACAGCAGAGCAAGGAACACCGTCGTCGCCCCCAACGGCTTTGAATAGCGGTGCACCAGCGTCCCCGTCGGCGTGAATGCTGTCACATTATCCTCCGTCGTCGTAGATGACGATATGCTGAATAACTGCACGAGGGCGACGCCGGTGGAGGCGAGCACCAGGCTAGTGCGGGTGTATGCCAGGAATGTACGCTCAGAGGCGAGGTGGTCGCGAGCGACGCTGCCGTTGTTTTTGAGCGTCATGGTGATCATGGTTTGCTGACGATAAGAGGTGCCACCAATTCCGAATGAACACGCCTGATACAGTAAGCGGAGCCAGGCATGACCCAGCGATGCTGCCCGCCAAAGGGGGAATCTGTGCTGCCACCGTCGTGGCCTCCTCGTAAGCTGTTCGACGCGGAGGCTGTCGTGTATTGAAGGCCGCTCCCCGCCCGACAGCTGAGTGAACGATCGGTAACAGAGACCTGATCATCCCTGCTCTTCAATCAGCATCGCTGGCCCCGATGTTTCCAACGCGGATCATGGAAGACAAGATGAAGCAGGTAACTGATGCCCATCCTGATTCCTGACCGCGTCTGACCGCGTCGAGCACGATCTCTCGCGTAAAATGGCGCAATAGGGTCGCTGCCGCACGTGACATCGCCTGTTTGACAATTGAATAGACCAACACGACCAGAGACTCGGAGTCGGATTATTACATTATAACAACGTACAAAATGAAAGCATGCTCGAAAGAGGGTAAAAATACGGGTCAGTATGTAGAGGTGAGGTGGGGTAAGGTACATTATTGATTGTCGTTAGGCTGCGCAATGGCGTCTACTATCCTGACCAGGTGCGGTACAACAAGGTTAAAGGTCTCCGCTGGTGGCAAAAACTTGAAGTGGTTCCCTAGGCCTGGCATCGCGTACTCATCAAGAGCGCTCTGATGATTACGCCCTAATCGTGCATAACCATCGTCCATGGTATTGAGCGTCGAGGCTGAACCGCGCGTGTTCCATCGAGAGCTGTCTTGTAATGCCACCCGAATGATATCAGAGACATATCGAATAACAGATGCATTGGAAGAATTCGCAAATGTATCCTTGATCCTGTCTTGCAGGCTTTCGTATCTGTTCAAGTCGACATCAGCTGTATGAGTGATCATGCGAATGGTCAGAACTTACGCCATAGAGACTATCTCGGGGAAGATAGTGGCGATTTCAGACAGGATACTGTACAGTATCTGTGTCTCCGTGTCGTCTCCTTGAGCAGTTATGAGAATGGCAGAGATGAACGAAGTGGTGAACAACGCCAAGATCTGATCATCCTGCAGACCCAAAAACACAGCAGACGGCGACGGCACATTCGTCTCATCGTCGAATGACGCTGCACCAGCATCTGGAAGCCAGACGTCATCGACATGACACTCCTTCAGAAGGCGGCAATAACTCTCTGTTGATGTCGACAATGGAAGAAGGGCGAGGAAGTAGCCCAACACGTCAGGATGTAGACAGTCCGAGTGACCGTTGGGTATAGGCTCTAGATCCCGCCACCGCATAGTCACCCGGAGAAGCGTCCGTAACAGGTTCTCCGCAGCTTCAGTGATCTCGCCAGGCCGCCGAATTCCCTTGAAAATGATTGCTGCAAGGGCAAAGGTGAAGTTGGTGTCGAATGACAAGCCTAGGTTCTGGTCCAGGACCACTGAGTCCTCTTCCAAATGTGCGCGCGCGTCCAAGAGATAGACCGCAACCGGGGTAGATCTGAACGTGTCTCGCTGGTTCATGACCTCCAATGTGATCTGGATCAAACGAGCAGCTTCGGCATAGAAGTTCATATAGCCGCATTGGAGGAATGCAACACCCATCCAAAACATGTGCGGGAGGAAACGAGTGTCTTCCGGCAGTCCTGGAACCAGCTTGGATAAAGCTCGAAGGATGCCCACTGCAGCCAACGTGTCATGAGCCTCCATCATTGACAGTGACGACGAAAATGCGACCAGTGCTTGGTACAGGAAGTCGTCATCAAGACTGGATGTGGCCAGAACGCCGAGAACGGTGAACGACCGCATTTGAATCATGGCCGAATACTGGAACGCCGAAGAGGTCACCAAGCTCATCCATCGCGCCCGCCACACATTCAAAAGACCTAAAACTAAGGTTAGACGGAGGCGAAGAATCACGCGGAGAAGATTGGAGTACCTTTGCTCCCTGCAGCAGCTTCGAGGATTCGGACCAATAATTTGGCAAGCCGTTCGTGGTGCTCAATCAACGTGGTTTCATGCAGCGGTTCATAATTAGTGTACTCGCTCGTCGTCGTGGCTCGGCGGAGACCGAAAAGCTCAAGCGTACTGTCCTCGCCGACTTCCGCCATTATGGCAAGTAACTCTGGATTGGGTATGGAGTCGTCTGGGCGAGCCATGAGCAGTGACTGCAGAAGGTTGACGGTTATGCCATATATCGACTTTCGGACAATCGTCGCACCAAGTCCTGCTATCATCATGATCGAATGTACCACCTCGGGAATGTACAGTTGGTTGTGAAGGGGTTGTTTCGTCTGATATCCAGCGATGAGACATATTCGGCTGAGCGTGGAGACTTCGTTCCAGTTATGGCTTTCCACCAGAGATCTAGTTTGCCGCGGAGACGCCTTTATGATTGCCTGTAAAACACAGTGAGAGACGACCAATACTAGCTGAGCGGTAACATACCTTTCTGAGCTTTGCAAATAGACGGCCGCGTACAGCTATTGACGAGAACGATGCTATAATCTGTGCGTGCGCCTCGCAACGAGAAGTGCCAGCTCCCGAGTCGACTGCGCCTCGGAGCAATTCGTCCAGTACGATGTCAGCAACAGGTGAGTCCAAGTAGCCGATCTGTGACCACACATGATTCTGGATGGGACTCCGAAGCTGAGCATGATGAGCGACGAGCACACAAACGTCTATACGACGCTCACCTCGGGATACGACATGGAAAGATCAGACAGCCCGCGGATGGTGTCACGCAGTCTGCTTGCCGATCGGTCGAATAGAGGATGTGTTGGGTTGACATAATGTGCCAGGTTCTTGATCCAGGGCGAGAGGTAGTACAGACATCCGAGGGACTGTCCGATAAGGCTCAGAGCACTCTTTCCCATTTTCATGGCGGCAGTCACTTCTGAGATGAAGTCAAGAGTCAACTGAGGGGCAAATTCGGCGAGCTTCTCGCTGAGTTGGACCACGAAGACACTTGGGTCTCCAGGTATGAAACCAGCTGTGGTAGGTGAGACCTATGACAACGTTATTGGAGTTGTGACTAACCTTCGGGAGCAACGATGAGACTCTTTTCGTAATTGAGATATGTACAGACAGCTCCCAGCAGTTTATATGCCGCCGTCCTCACTTCCTCGTCTGGGGAATCAACATTGAGCATACCAACATGCAGCAGAGTAGCAGGAATATTCGAGTATCGCGAGAACCTATCACTGAGCGATGTATGGTTTTCAGCGATCCGACCTTTGGCAGCTCTTATGCCCTGCGAAGGATGTGAGGGTGAATGGGGAACAGAAGGCGCTACGAACCTTGACTATGTGGTCGTTCGATGGAGATGATAGATACAGCGTTGTCCCTTGTTTGTTACGACGAATGATGAATTCGTTTCTCTCCCGTAACCCAGTCACGTATGCGTCACTGATATCCGCCATAGGAATAATTTCGACGGCGCCAGCAGGAGACAACTAAACGGACCTTGAGCAAGGGAAACCAGCAGTGACAAACGGACTCACACATGTAATACGGACATGGGAGACGGCAAGCCGAATAACTGCCGGTTGGTTTGGGTTCAATGGGCTCACTTTGATCGTTGCCTCGTCAATCTCGTCGCACATTTCGTGCTCGAGCGATGCTAAATTGTCATTAGACAAGGTCTGCAAAGGAGGAAGAGAGGGCAGCGCACCTGCATAGCCCAAGTCGTCAATGAAAATATCCGGTATGTGATCGATGAGAGCTTCCACTGAAGAGACGTGGTGGACAATGGGACTGAAGGATACACCTATGAACTTCAGTGCTCTCGCTCAGATGGCCGGGAGGAGTTTGGGATTCACCACCGCAGAAATTGAATACACGCTTCATGTACCTTTGGCCTTCCATGTTGTTGTTCAGGATGTACGTGGTTGACAAGCGCGCTCGGAAATCGGCTGGTATAATCTCTGCTGCATACTTCAGCCACCGGAGTGGGAGTATGCACTTGGGACTGAAGCCAGTACAGTCAAGGATGACGTCGAAGGGGGTTGCCACATTCTCGATGGTCTAAACAGAGTTGAAGAAGTTGATATTAGAGATGGTTGGGGAAGTACCTTGAAAAGATACGATAACACCAATTCAAGATCAATGGTCTCGACGTCGACGTCACAGGCTCTATAACAGAACAACGCCGTCGCCGCATCCGCCTTGAAACGAGGGTGAGTCAACAGCCTTGAAAGAGTGGCGTCTTGAACAGACCTTTCTTCGAACGGGAACAAATAACCGCTCGACCGAGGCGCTGAGCCTGTTGGCACATCGCGATCGCAGATCCAAGTAATCTGTGTGGTAATTCGAGTTCAGTGAAGATAACCGCGGTACTTCCAGTGGTGTCCCCAAATCCACCAAGAGTGTACACAGATTGTCCCATGTCCGCTTCCCGGTAACGCCGGTGGTGTCACCATCGACTGAGGGCTTGGAGATACTTAGCAGTTCCTTGCCGATTTTGTCCGCATGCTTGTCGAAAAATCGATGCATCACAATGCCATCCGTATCGTCGGAACCAACACCGCCAATCCATTCATCCCGGTCATCCTCGACGAAATGTTCTCTCTGACGATAGTCAGCATCATGGTCACATTGTCAGGATTGTCCACGGACCAGTATGATGCTGAAGAACTCGGTGACAATGCCAATATTTTCACCCAAATAATCGTTCAAGCGCATCATATGTGGCTCCTTGCCAAACATAACATTATTCGCCAGGTTCTGTATGATCTTGGCAATGATCATCAAGCCGCGTCGCAAGGATTCGTTCGGGAGGTCGATGTCAATCGTTTCCGGTGCAACTATCGCCGGCGATATGAACCTGAAAATTCAGTTATCGAAAAGGGTTTAAGTCGAGCGACGCCTTGGACAGACCTGAGAAAAAGGAAACCACCCACAGCCGTCAACCTCAGGGTCTTGTTCGTTGGCCACCGTTTCTCACTGGCCGGAGTAGTGAGTTCCGATTGACAGTAGCTGGACCTAGCTAAGACTTACACGGTGTCATGGATGTGCGAGCAAACTTCGCGGAACATACTGCAAGATAGCTCTGTCAGAGTTAGGCGAGTGTAGATAGAAAAGGAACAGACGGAGGGAGGCCGGCACGGGAACCAAAGATCAACTCCAGAAATTTCGTCGTGAGGAACTGAACGTTCGACTGGTTTTGGTCCAGGTCCTGACCGTTGGCTTTCGAGGGATCGAGTTCATATCCTTGACCTGCAGGCAATTCCGCCATGGACCTGACGATAGGCAGGATCAGCTGTCGCAGGTAATTATATCCTTGGATCTTTGCAAATGCAGAGAGAAAACGATTGTAGATCGAGTTGCTACGGAAGAGCGAAGACTCGTTCTCTATGCTGATCGTCAGCTGGCAGCCAGAGGGGGGGAAGAACGGACAGACCGGTCTGGGTGACTTCTCGGGTGATCATAAACTTCAGCAGTGCCATTAGAGATGTACGAGTGTTGAAAATGTTCAACAATACGGAAACCATTGTGTCGATCTCGTTTGTCGGGCATGTATCGCAGATTGCCTGAGCCAAAACCAACTTGGTCGGAGATAAGAAGACGAGTCAGATCTGAACTCATGAATTCTTACGTTGGGTTCCTTGACAAGCTATGCAACAGTCAGATGCGGATGCGTACCGGTGAAAACGACTCACATCAGCCAAGCGCTTGTAACGATCAGTCGTCTCGACCTGGTCCAATGCCTCAAATTTGGCTCCTTGACCGATGACGCGGGCAAATACGTGGGCGAAGATTGCACGACTACGGTTGTCATCACCATAAGCCAGGTCAAGACACTGCTTCAAGCCAATTTCGGGATCCGAGCTGACCAAGTGTGAGAGGCCAGTGATGACTAGCTCCCTAACCTCTGCTTCTTTGAAGGACGCTCTCATACGCTAGCGTCATAAGTGTCAGCAGCACATCATAGTGAAATGGATTAACGAATACCTTTTGGATCGAACCAACATCGGACACACTGTCGGATGACTACCACCATAAAGTCAGGTTGGCAAATTCGTCTTGAACAACAACTACACGCACTGGTATATCCAGAGGGCAGCTGACTATCAAGCCTAACTGTAGCACCTTGAAGTATTTTGAGAACTCCCGAGTAACATAATGCGAGCCATCGTCGGCGACGTTTGTCGGCTCTTGCTCCCTTAGATCCAGTCGATCCAGTAGTTTCACGGACGTTCGCAAGCACGCTAGGTTCAAATCCGCTTGTAAGGCCCCATCGTCGTCAAGCGGCTGAGACCCATGAGTAACGATGAACGAAGAGGGGACTAAGGAGAGATTACCTTCAACCAAGAAGAGATGATGTCGAGAATGGCATGTCTTGCATGACTGTCTTTCTTCAAGGTAAGCGTATCGGGTCGTTCAGCTGTACTGTCGCATAGAGTACAAAATCTGATCTTCAACCTGGCCAATTCTGCACCGCCTTCAGATCGTTGGAGAAAGGCAGCAAGAGATTGCAGTGTAGTCGTGATATCGACACCTAACATCTCTTCCATCCGGTCCTGATGATTGTCGACCATTAATTTCAGAACGGCTATAGACTAAGGAGACGACGTGAGTCAACGTAATAAGTTAACGACGAGATCATACCTGCTCGCCGATCAAACGGGCACGTTCAGTCGAGATATCCGCGCTACTGATGGAATCTATGGCGCTTAACAAGGCGTAAGCTGGGCTGAAGCTTTCCAGATGGAAATTATGAACATACTCGTCCAAGTGACTGATCAGCCGCCCGTAAAGTTTGGGATCCAGCTCGGAACCAAGGGCGTCTCGGGCGGCCTCTCTGATCTGGAGATCATCATGGCACAGGTAGCGGGTGAGGTCTTTCACAAAAGTGTGGACCATTTGAACATGATTGCCCCGCACCCGTATTTGATCAGGAAGAAACTTCGCAGGAATAACCTTCTCAAACGATTCTACTTTCCGAGGCTCCGTGAGACACACGCCTCCCAAAGCCGCCAAGAAGAGCGTCAGGTTCTGCCACTGGCTACGAGAATTCTGTTGCCATTTAGCAACAACATAATCGGGATGAATCGGCCACTTACCTGAGTGAAGCTCGAGGCATCGCTGTTGCGAAGCGTAGTATCGTCAGAAGTCGAGACGGCCACCAGTTCCGTCAAACCTCTCCAACGCCAGTAGGACTCCTCCCATACCGCTAGTGCGATGGAGATGGAGAACGGCGTCAACCGCAAAAGCTTTCGTATGCGTTTCTGATGCAGGACACGTCCATGCACGATGACCTTGGGATCCCCTAACTGCTCGTATACCGGGATTCGCTTCGATTGTTCTTCGCTGCTCATCAACGGATTGGGCGGTGCACCAACTTGACGCTCTGCGAATGATATCAGACGAAGCCCCTGTGCTGCCATTTGCGATACGTCGTTGTCGGCAGATGTCAAAGTGACCAACAGAGCGATCTCTGAAAGGAGGAAAGCTGGTATTCGTTTTGGACTCAGCAGAATCTGGCGATTGGCTTCGTTCTAAAAAAGAATGAAGCTCTTGCAAGGACAAAGCAGAAGCAACCGCACCTCTGAACGCATCATCGACAGCGCCAAATGTTCCACGTTCATCTGAAGCCACAGCCTTTGAGTCGAGATGTCGTTTCGGCAGGTCAGTAAATTGGAAGCAATAGCCAATGTTGTGAGCGGTCTATGATCGCCAGTGAGTACCAAGTAAAATCTCTCGAAGCAGAAGAGAAAACACACAATGCATCGAACAGAGAAGCCGCTATTGTCGTCTCATCCTTGTCAGAATGGTACTCAACCGTAAGCGACCCCTCGGTAACCATACGAGAGTTGACCGCAAGCGACACCTTTATGGCGTTGTCGAACGGTGCATCCCACAGCCTCATTGCCGCATCTACACTCTCCTGCCTTCCTTCATCGTCCAACATCCACAGACCGGCAAACTGTGGCGCAGAGCGCGCCGTGGCAAGGATTGCTAACACCATCAGCTCCCTGTCAGTGAGCCCGTGATCAGAGACCTTCTTCGCCTTCGGTCTACCCGCACTGCGCTTCACATTTCCAAACTGATCCACCTCGGATTTGCGAACGCATAAAGTCTGGCCAATAGTGAGCCCGGTTGCCACTACTGTTGCATTGAAGATACCTTGTAGATTTCTGCTACACGAGCAGAGATTTTGGGCACAAGCAAAGTAGGCGCCGGTTGGCTGGGGAAGATGGATGCTTCCGCTACTATCGTCTTGCAAGCGCGAAGAACACAGGTCTTCACAGCGTCAGAGCGCTCAGGCTCCATCGCCAACGAAAAGATGAGGAGAGAGTCCTCTGCCGAAAGGAATCGATACAGGCAGACCAAGACCTCAGCGTAAAGCGATATATCTAGTACTTCGGTGGAAGAGTCCCAGAAAGGTTTATCCGCGTGTGCCGACTGGAAAAGGCGGCTCTGTTGGAGGATCAATATGCGGGTATACACGTCTACAAGGGGATGATGCCACCTTCATCTCATGCACGATATCGCTTGCCAGGGAGCGCAACGGTGCTTCATCGTGAGGCTCTGGAGTGATGTACATTGCTGCTCGACACAAGTCCAACGCAACGACCACACCCACATCTTGGTATTTACCTGAGCCACGGAGCTGCTTCTGAGCCTCTTCAAGGAAACGAACAGATTTTTTCCGTTGGCCAGAGTACAGGTCGGGAGAGATGCGATCGGGCGTGATGCATAATAGAGCAGTGAGGGCCGGCCACATTTGTCTTTCGGAACCAAGTTTGATGCGGGCAAAAAGATAATCGAACACGCGCTCTGGCGCGCCGTCCAACTTGGTGTTGCCGCGCACAATGTCGTTGTACTCTTCAGGGAAGTGACTGATCCAGTTCCAAATAGCCAGACGAAGTGGAGTGGCGAAGGCTACATGGGTTTCCCCAGCCATACTCACTAACAACGAGGAAAGCTCTGTACGCAATGATCAGCCACATTGACACTGTGACCCAGCAGCGGACAAACCTGAAAGGACCTGGATCAAGCGATGTCTGTCAAGCACGCTGTGTGACAGCAATTGTAGATCAACGCTATCCATGTCACCTTCGTTCTGAGCGAGTGTCCGAATCTTTGATCTGACGCGAGAGAAGACGACGTTCCAATTGGAGGCAGATATGTGAAAGATGATTTTCCCCGTGAACTTTTCGATCAACGCGTTCAGGGATTGCTGGGAATTCATCATCGATATCGGAGTACGTTCATAGGTCGTATTGTTCAAGAGAGACGTGACTGAAGCGACGCTTTGTTTACCCGACTTGACAGAGGTGGAAGATGCATGGGACCGCAGATCGCGGGGAAGACCTGGGTGTTGGGGAGCGGAGTCTTGGGAGTCTTGGGATTCTAGGAGCTCGGAAATTGACAATGACGGGAGCGTCTCAAAGTCACGGAAAGCGACATCCGACGAGTCCAGCGACGCCATTAGCAAAGGACCGTCGGTATGAGCGGATTGCCGAAGAAAAAGAACCATGACGCTGAGCAGATAGCGTGCGACATTGTCTTCCATGGGTGCCGGCTCTGCAAAGTGCAAGGTTGACGAGTGATCCAAAGAAGACTGGCGACTCCATTTAGAGGAGCTGGTGGGAATGGGGGAGTCTGGTGCGGAGCCTGGACTCCTTGTGCTCGCCTGGGAGGCGGAGCGGAGAGGCTGGTGGTAGCGGGAGGACATGGCGGTGGCAAGGACTTTGAGGACAAAAAGCTGCGATTGGAGGACTTCGAGAGTGAGCTCGCCCTCCTCGAGCTGCCAAAGGCGATCAGAGATGCATGAGAGCATTTGACACGTTGCGCGCACCTTGCCCAGTCGCTCAACCAGCTCGCAGAGCGCCATAGCGATAGTATCGAGTGAGTCGTGGGACAGCTTCACGAGGGCGTCCACCGCCTGCTGTGTGGCCTTGTCGGACTCTAGTCGATCCAAGGTCGTCCCAGAGTGGCACGGGAGCTTGTGTGGCGTCAATTACATGCAGCCCGGTGGGCTTCGCAGAGGCGCACCTTGTTCTTCAGCCGATTGACTAGGACCTGCACGATCTTCTGCTGCTGCATGGCGGTATTCCCGAGCGAGTGGTGCGACTGGCTAAAGCCATAGTTAGAGTCCTGGCTCTTGTGCGCACGAGAGCTGCTTGCGATGGACGCCGACGCTGCTATGGTTGTTGCAGTCGACGGTCGGCGGGACGGCATGGCGCGCAACTCGGCACTCGGTGAGGACAGCTGCTGCGACACGTGACCCAGTGAATCTACAACCGCCTCGGCGGCGGCGGGGGCGATGAAGGACGGCGGCAGGATGGAAGTTAGAGTAGACCTCAATGGGCCATGAAGGGACCGAGTGCTGACGTAATACTTGGACTTGCTCGTTTGCTCACAAGCAGAATCTGATCGAACAGCAAACGTTGTACTAGAGTTGCTCAACTTGGGTCTCCGCATGATAAGTGTGTGCAATGCACCACATCCATCATATTGGTTGTAAAACGAACACATCGACGCGTGGAAAACGCGTCTTGAGCGGCTGATACTTACATCTTCTCAAAGAGATAGACTTCGTATTCAATTACCATGTTTGTGTACCACATATGCGAGTCCAATTCGTCATACAGTCAAAGCCGCAGGCGCTTCACCGATAATATTAGTGAGAAATCCCTGGGACCCTCAACAGCGCGGATAGATCATATTCATAGCAGCAACAAGGTCTGTTGTCAAAGAGCAGAAGGTACCCCATCTTTGAATCCTTAATATGAGTCTCGGGGAGCGAAAATCCCGCGCCCCAGCGTAGCCGTGGCCGGCGTAATAAGTGGATTTCCATCTCCTCTTCCTCAATAACGACCAAGGAGACGTCCAGGTGCACAAGATTGGGATGGGGTTGGATGAGCCTAAGTCATTGCCGATGTTACAGTCCTCGATTCCTTGAATGTGGAGCGTGAGGGTCGCGATGGGGAAGGTGAACAAGTAGAATTACGCAGTGTGTGGCAACTGCACTGTGCAGCCAAGTAGCTCGGATACCGGCCCGAAACATGGCGATCAATTTCTGTTCGATCAAATTTTCTCCACGATGTCTTCTTCCACCACCATCGCCGGCTTCATCCCATTCCCCATATCCTACTCCTCCGCCGCCACACACTACATCTATGCACGCGCGCACGAGGGTTCCAAAAAGACTGGTGCTGTACAAACTTGGCCAACAGGTCGAACACTTTTCCTCGTAAACGTACCGCCCGATGCGACTGAACGAGAGCTCTCATCACTGTTCAAATCTTCGGGCACCGTGGAACGGGTTGTCTTTGACTTGGATGATGCTGCAAAAACCCCGGAGGAGGCTGACAGTGACAGCGAGGAGAGTGACGCAGACATGGTGGATGTTGAGGAGGAACCCACTGCAGAGCAGCCGCAACCAAAACGACGACGAATGAATAAAATCAAGGCTCCTCAGCCTCCCGCTGTGATCCCGCTTCCCCAAAAATCTCTCCGGAAACTACGGCGGACGGGCCAATCCGCACACGTCGTATTTCTTGACTCTTCCTCCCTACAACGGGCCCTCATTCCCCCAACAAAACCCCGTCCATGGCCAGTCGATGACAACGAACCCGTCGGTCTAGGCCACTATCTCAGTGCTCACCAATCTCTACGGCCGCCATTAGACGCTGTCCGGGCACATGCAGATTCTGCCATGGATCTCTACGAGTTCGAATTAGCTAAATCCAAGCAGAAAGCCAAATACCGCAAGGGCGAAGCCATTGTCGACGAAGACGGCTTCACTCTTGTTACTCGTGGTGGCGCATACGGTCAAACGATGGGAGGTGGCGTCGCAGTTGCGAGCAAGGTGTTCCAGCAGACGGGTGAGACGAGCACAAGTGGGAGAAGGAGGAAGAAGGAACCCAAGGAGAAGGCTGAGTTCTACGCGTTCCAAAAGGCGGAGAAGCAGCGGAGCAGTAAGTCCTCGCTGTCCTTCTCGAAAGTATTCTGATATACTCGCCTAGATCTCATGAAGCTCAAACGCGACTGGGAGACGACCAGAGCACAGGTCGAGAAGCTCAAAGCCTCGCGCAAGTTCAAACCATATTGATTGATGTATCACACCTCTATACCAGCATCTATGACAACATTTGTTCGGAGTTCTACATATTGGTCTCGCGCCCAAGTATTCGCTGTGTAGGAACAGTCAATCTGGTGCTTCGCTGTCAATCACACTACTTTAATCACGTCCCCTCTAGGCCCGACTGCCATAGAAATGTCGGAGGCGCAATCCTCCGTATCACATATGACTATGATGTGACTGATGGCGAGGACCGGTTAGTGGGCAACGTCAGCAACTCGTTCCTGCTCGACGAGGCAAAGTCTATAACGCCGTCCATGGTGGACTTCTTTCCCTGGCGTACGCAAGCAATTCCATTGCGCAACGTCTTGCTGATTTCTCCCAGTCAGATTCGTTTCGGAGTAGTTTCGCTTTGCTGACTTCAAAAGGATCGCCAGAGAGTTCTCTGAACTTGACATCGATGGAGTGCCGTACAATTACGCTAAGAAAGCCATCGTGAGTTCGTTGAGCTCATACATGTCACGGACTTCATACTTTACAGAAGAGTGGCAACCACTTAGTATTTTTCTTTACCAAGCTCCTGTATGACGAGAGTGATGAAACATCGTGGGCAAAGAAAGAAGCTTTGGCCAACGGTCCGGACATGGACGACATAAGCAAGCGATGTAGCTCGGGACTGTCCTTCTGTCGATGCTCACAGGGTTTGTTACGTAGTTTGTGTCGTCTATAACAACGTTCTTCTACCTGATCGCTACACACCCGTCAGTTCAGAATAGGGCACAAGAAGACATAGCGGAAGTGGTGGGCACAGACCGTTTGCTGACTCTGAATGAAAGAGAGCATCTTCCCTACATCACAGCGCTCGTCAAAGTCAAACGATGGGGAACTGTCGCCCCACAAGGTTTGCCTTTTTTGCGCCTAAATCAGTGCGGTGACTATCATGTTGTATAAGGACTGAAGCACCGCGCTCTGGTCGACGACGGATACATGGGCTATCGCATACGAGGGCCCACAGGCTACCATCATAGCAAACATATGGTGACTGCCTTCGCACTCTTGTACAAACTTTCAGATTTCTGATCCACCTATCACTAGGGGAATCACCCATGACCCCGACCTGTATTCAAACCGTGACACCTTCGTATTCGATCCAATCAGACACCTGGGCGGGAACCCGCAGCTTCAGATTTGGGCGGCGCGTTTGTCCCGAGCAGCACTCCGCAGAGCAGTCTTTGTTCTTGTGTACCATGTTAAAGATCTTGGCGGCATCCGACATCGGCAAATTGAAGTGGGCAGAGCTACTTCTCGAGTGGAGTACTGGAGTCATTCCGTGAGTACAGCAACTGAAAGAAACTTTCGTGACCTTCGCCACTGACACTGACAGACATCTGACCCCATTCGAGTGCCACATCGTACCAAGGGAAGCTGTTATCTAAGCATGCTGAGGACCTTCGGCTGACTTAACGGCGATTGTCTTGAATGTGGAGACTCAGACTCAATGTCCGCTCAATCATGCGTTCCCGTTCGATGACCAAGTGTATACGTGTTAGAATCTGTATTCCTGAATGCAATTGTCATCTTACTGTATCCTTGTCCAGAAAACGACCCAGACCAGGCTTGATGGCTTTACTTCCCAGATTACATCAGGTAACGCCCTGATGCGACATGGGCGGAGGATACACTCACCTTAAAGATAGCCGTCCTAAATTGACAGAAATCCCCATCTCGTGACCACCATCCAGCATGGAGACCTCGAATATTCTCGTATTCTTGACCGCTAGCATCTTCCTCGTACTCCTCTGGAGTCGCGTGTATACAAGGTCACCTCTCCCGCCAGGTCCGCCGGGAAGTCTCATCAGCGGAAATTTGCATACTGTTATGCCCAAGCTGCCGTGGGTAACGTATACAGAATGGAAGGACATCTACGGTCGGCATTTTCTCGAACGTTCTCCTTGAATACTTCTCACGAAACTTACGGATAGGCCCTCTCGTTTATCTGAGAATGATCAACCGACACATCATCATACTGAACACCGCAGAAGCTGTCCAAGACCTCTTGGAGGCGCGTTCGTCCATCTACTCATCCAGACCCCGATCTGAGATGTTCGAGCTCTGCGGCCGGAAGATGGCTGTCTTTCATATTCCAAGTGATCATCCCCGCTTCAGAATATACCGTCGTTTACTCCAGTACGGCTTGAATCCTCGCGCTGTGCACTCCTATAGAACTGTACAGGAAGAGGAGACAGGTATATTGCTGGACAATTTGAGAAAGTCTCCGGAGAACTTCCTCGCTCACTTGAGGAGGTGAGTGTTTCAAGATGAACAAGATCAACTAGACGTGATATGGAACTGTATAGAAACGCTGGAGCAACAACCGTGAACATCACCTTCGGAAACATGGTCACTGGGACAGACGATATAGTGCTGCGTCACGTAGAAGGTACCCTTCTCTCCGCTGAACGGCAGTTCGCAAAACCTTTCATGGTCGACTTTTTCCCTTGGCGTAAGTCTCCATTTGTAGTCACGAGCCCTGCCACTCACTCAACTCATATAGTCAAACTTGTACCGGAGTGGTTCCCATTCGGAATTGCAGACTTTAAGGGCGTTGCTCGAGAGTTCATAAAGAACAACACGGACAAGAAACCGTACGAGATGGCGAAGGAGTTCATCGTGACTATCGTTGCTCTAAAGTCCTCGACAATATCCTGACGAAGCTTTCATGTCCAGAGAACTGGGCATTCGACAACGCAGTCATTTGTCTCGAAGCTACTGGATCGCGATAGTCAAGAGTCGGCGAAGATACGCAAGGAGGTTGGGGAAGAGGAGCTTGACGATATCGTCAAATGGTGCAGTACAGCACTGTTCATCGGAGGCTCTGACACGGTGACTATCAGCTGCTTTGCCTCGTATTACGACTAAGACTAATGCAGGGCTTATTTTCAGACGGTCTCCGCAATGACAACGTTCATTTATTTGATGGTAACACATCCGGCTGTCCAGCGGAAGGCGCAAGCAGAAATCGATGATATCATTGGGACGGATCGACTGCCGAAGGTTGACGACAGAGACCGCCTGCCCTACCTACAGGCAATTATCAAGGAAGTCAATCGATGGGGACCTGTAGCTCCGCAAGGCATGTGCCTACAACCATAGTTTGCTTCCGCGAAGAAACTCAATCTAGAGAAGCAATCCGACACTGTGTGATGGAGGAAGACGAGTACATGGGGTATCGGATACCTAAGGGTGCGACTATTATTCCAAACATCTGGTGAGTGGTCGTTCCATTCTGCACACGCAAACACCACTCACTGAAATTTGACTTGAAGGGCAATCATGCACGATCCAGCCATCTATCCAGATCCATTCGTGTTCGACCCGACCCGCCACCTTGGAGAGAACCCCCAGCTAAACCCCCTGAAGTTTGCGTTCGGTTTTGGGCGACGAGTGTGTCCTGGGCAACACTTTGCCGAAGTTACCCTCTTCTTGAACATGGCGAATATTTTGGCGGTCTTCGATCTCGGCAAAGTGGAGGGCGCTGAACCTGTCGTCGAATGGACTAACGTGGTGGTATCGTGAGCGACATGACACATCGACTGTTCAACATATTCACGCACTCAACAGGCATATCAAGCCCTTCAAGTGCAGCATCACACCCAGGAATAAGGTGGCGACTGAGTAGGACCTGAGTCGTCATCGCTATATGCACAAACAGGACGCGTACAAGACCAAGATGATGAAGAGAAATCAAGACCAAAGAGCAATGGGCGCTTAGATAGATATCTGGGCGAATTGAGACAACATCGGATAATGAAATGGAATAGGTTTGTTTACAAGGTCCAGGTAATCATACACACACGCACGTTCAAATCGATACAGTCGCAAGTCCCAAATTAAGCATCATAACCCGGAGGCGCCCCAGATGGAGGCGGCACAGTGGTGGCCGAGGTGGCAAGCAAGACAGACGACCCAGCCGGCGAGTCGTAGCGCGCTGGGAGACACAGGTAAATATTGATCCGAGGAGTGAACTGTGCACGTACGTGGCCCGTCGTCTGCATCCTGCACCGCCTCCCGCTTCATGTAAATCGCCCGCTCCCTCGTCTTCTCGAGCAGAGCGACGAACTGGAACACCGCCTGGTTCTTCAGGCGTATTTCGACCTCGGTGCCGGTTGTCAGACCTCCGTCCGGGGTCGGTAGCAACTCGAGGAGCACATAATTCCCAGAAAAGGTGGGCTGCTCAAACTTCGTAGAGAGAATAGAGTGGAGCGGTATAGACAGAGACTCGACTGATGACTGGGTGGGCGCAACAAAGAGCAGCTATGCGGGGGTCGTGTCAAGATTCCGGCCAGAAATGCGGCGACGCACCCTCTGATCTGTGATCCAGACACGCCCCGACGCCTTCAGCGTCTTCGTAGTCTTGGCGGAGGGTATTCTGAGCACAATGTCGGCGCCAGAATCGACAGTAAGAACGGCTGATTCATTGTTGAGAAGGACAAGATTGCGCTGTCCATCAAGCATTACACAGTTGAGCGCCATGGTGGGAGAAGGGAAGGATGCAGTGTACTTAGCTGTGCACGATCATTAGCGGCGATTGATGTGGGCCGAGTATTAAATAGCAACGCGGTGGCACCTTTTATGGGTACCTGGCGCAATGGTAGCGCGTTTGGCTTCGATTGCTAAACGGCACCAAAAGGTTGTAGGTTCGAGTCCTGCGGTGCTCACTTTTTGTACTATTCCTCGAGAGCACATATCAACAACTCAAGTCTCAATTACGCCACAAATTACGGTGGCCATTGTGGCAATGTCTGACGCCTTGAGAGTCAGACCTGAGCGCCACTCAATCACTAGCCAGGCAGTGGCAGGCACAGTCACCAGGACCCAGTAGTTTCAGCGAATTATAGGTGAGTTACGCCAGCGCGTCTGGCTATCCAACCTCCCAGCAAGTACGTATAGCCGCCCCCCCAATGATATGAGTCTGTGCAATCGCCTCTGAAACTCTTGCCATTCAATAATTTCGTGCGCTAAGAAAGAGCTGAAAGTGCTTGAATTATCCAGGGTAATTTGGATGCTTTCGCAGTCGGACTTGACTCTGGTGTGCCAGTCGTTGCTGCTGAACAGTGACAGCGCCGCCGACTATAACACAGCCTCATGCGCATGAGCGGAGGATCAATCGCGAGCCTGAGGCGGGGACCGCTGGCTCGGGTCGGCATTTACCTAAAACGGTCCATGGTTCAAAACAACTTGACCACGTGGCACGAACCATATCAACCGCGAGCGCTGGCATTGCTCTCTCCAGGCTCTCTCTCACTTCGCATCCGACCTCGGTCTCTTTGAGCAAAGAGGTGCAGATTCCAATGATAGGATACTTGCCTCCTACCGCAGACTGGACTCTGAATCGCTCCTGCTCGGGCCCGCCAAACCCATGATTACTCGGGCCTCTCGTTCCTGTTTCTCTGGTGAGAAATACTCAGACTGCGAGCAGATGTCAAGAATGAATAAGCGTAGAGTCAGGTAGAATGCGAGGTCTTATCCGAATTTCACCAAGCATGAATCTTGCTCCGACCTGTCAACGCTAATCGATAGTCAATCTTATCCCAGTCGCGTCCTTCGCAACCTCTTGCCATCTCTTTCGGTGAGAGGCACTGTTCCAGATACTCTCAGTGCCTGGTCTAGCCTTGTAACGCGTCTTGTCAATGTCTCGCGGCCAGTACGCCGGAAGCACTACGCAATCTCGTTCCACTTCGGTTTCCCGTGGGGATAAGTCCCTTCGGTGATTCGCACTCGATCCTCTCCGCAATTGGTCTGTTTCAACCATGATTGAGCAGCGGCTTAGGCCAAGGATGCTGAGTGGCCTCGCTCTCCATTTTGCTGTGGCATGGCGAGTTTCAAAACCACGCCAATCCACCTATATAAGCTTAGTGCTTGGTGCTCGGTGTTGCTATTCCGTTAACCAGTACAGATCACCACCGACTATGTCCTCCTTTGACACTGTCTTCTCCCCTCCATCTAACGCGGTCATTACGAGCAGCAGTCAGATAGCGGAGTTCGTCAATCAGTTGTTCATACCTATCGGGATGATTATTGTGGGATGCATCGCACTCGGCTTTCTTGTCTACACACACTTTCAACGGGAGGCGTTGGGGAAATTACCACCCGGTCCCAGAGGGTTTCCGCTCGTTGGTAACCTCTTCGACCTCTGTGGGGGTGACAACGTTTGGATAACTTTCACGAAGTGGAAGAACATCTATGGTTCGTCATTCGTTCAAGCTCGGAAACTTACCATTCCTGACTTCCAGTACAGGCAGCTTCACCTATCTCAATGTGGCGGGTCAGGATATCCTCATTTTGAACGACCATAAAGTGACCGCAGACCTTCTGGATCGTCGTGCTACTATTTACAGTGACCGTCCACAATGGACTGGTGCGTGAGCTATTCAATTCTCGACTTACATTCTGATACAATCATACAGTCGCTTCTGAGATCCTCAGTAGCGGACTCCTTGTTGCGTTCAGTCGCTATGGTGATGTGTGCGTGTATTCGAGACTATCTTCCGTCTATCATCTCAAGGCTCATAGCTGGAGGCGTATGCGTCGAGCTGCCCACGAAGGCGTCAACAAGACTGTCGCTCCAACATACGAACCTCTTCAATCTAAGGAAGCCGTCTCCCTCGTCGACAATCTGATCAGAAATGAACGCACCTGGGACGAGGAGCTCCGACAGTTCGTTGCCTTCCTTTTGCCTGACTATGCTGGTCCTTTGACGCAATATATGTCTCGTAGCTCCGCCGCTTCCACGGTCATGAATATTGTATACGACACCCCCATCGTCGAGGACTGTCAAGGCCCTTCGATCTCCACCCTTAGCACCTTCGTAGGTAAGTCTTCAAGTGTCGACGTCCACCTTGTGAATGGGATACTCATCATTTCTAGAACGTTTCGCTCGCTCTGCATTCCCAGGAGAGCATCTTGTTGC
Organism: Strobilurus pachycystidiatus; assembly: GCA_019915135.1. Lineage (NCBI taxonomy): Eukaryota > Fungi > Basidiomycota > Agaricomycetes > Agaricales > Physalacriaceae > Strobilurus > Strobilurus pachycystidiatus. The sequence continues at coordinate 1,387,260 of JAHLMK010000011.1, forward strand.
GTTCTTGCCATGGATGCGCTACCTTCCCAACTGGATGGCCAAGTGGAGATGTGACGCAGATGACCACCATACCGTCAACTCCGTCTTTTTCCAAGGTCTCTTCGACAAGGTCGAGAAGCATGTCGTATGTCTGCGAGTTCTCAAACCACAGGATTGCCCCTAATTGCTACACGAACAGTACGCCGGAAGTGACCGTCCCTGTTTCACTGCCCAGCTTGTCAAGGAGAAAAAGCGTCATGGTCTGAACGAGGAGGAGGCTTCGTGGCTCTCCGCTAGCCTTTACGCTGCTGGGGCTGACACGGTACATTACTATCATCTCGTTGAACTCGCAGCCGAATCTCATATACTCATCATGTAGACTGCCGCCGTCCTGGAATGGTTCATGCTTGCTATGGTCAAGTATCCCGAGGTCCAACGGAAGTGCCAGGAGGAACTCGATGCCGTTGTTGGACGTGCGCGCATGCCAACTTACGCTGACCGAGATTCCTTGCCCTACATTCAAGCCACCATTCGTGAATGTCTCCGATGGCGGCCCATCGATCCTGTCGGTGCGCTGTTTTATCATGAGCATCGTTGGGTTACTCTCTTATTAGCGTGCCAGGTCTGCCTCACCGTCTTACCGAGGATGATTACTATGAGGGATATTGGATCCCCAAGGGGTGAGGCGGATATCATCAGACATCATCGGAGAACAGGTGGCTGATTTTGAGCAGTACGATCGTCGTCGCCAACGTCTGGGGCATGAACATGGATCCTACGATCTATGTGAGTGGGTAGCCTTCTGCAAGACATTCTTTGACGACTTGCAGGGTGCGGATGCTTTCGAATTCAATCCCGGTCGTCACATTACCCCCGATGGTCAACTTTCCAAGGCTCTGGCTGATACTAGAAACGGTACGTGAACTCCTGCTATTTTTTGAGCCCTCATTGAGCCGACTTTTCTAGAGGGTATGTTTGACAATGATCGTACTAATAGTAGTTTTGAACTAATCACGTATCGACCACCAGGGCATCTTACTTTCGTACGTTGAGACAGGGAATTGCTTTTCGCGACTTGAACTCATCGTATGAGTATAGGGTTTTGGACGTCGCGTATGTGTCGGCAGGCATGTTGCCAACAATTCGCTCTTCATTGATATTGCCTGTACGTGCAATCATTCGTCGCCTTGAATCTTCCGTGACTCATCGCGTGCTAGGCATCTTATGGGCATTGAACATCGATGTCCCCAAGGGCGAGGCTGGGAGTCGCTTGGTTCCTGATAGCGAGAAACAATATACCGAGGGTCTTGTCTTGTGAGCCTGGTTCCGTCTCTCTGCATATAAATCATTCAAGGCGGTTTTAGGCGCCCTCTTCCCTTTAGATGTAACGTTACTCCTCGATTCCCCGAGGCCCCGTCAATTGTCGCTTTGTCCAAGGCTCAACAGGCAGGATTGTAGCTGCTCCGTGCATTTTATCTCCTTTGACTTGTCGATGTATTCAAATTTATAGTACAATTTGATCATTAGTATAGCACCTTTACACAAGAGCCGTGTTACTCGCGGTATGAAGGTGATAGCATTGTATATCGCTACTGGAATGCTATCATTATATGGAGGCGAAGTCAGCTAGAGCAAGTGCGCCACCGTGGCTTACAAAGCAGTCGACCATTTCTGGACACGAGCTCGGACTAGGGTAGTGTTGCCGCAAGAGCACGATGTCGTGAGATCGAGACGGTCCTACGATCCGGATAAGGAAATTAATCGGTCTCACGACCGTCTCGTCTTATACGGTCTTACGACGATTATCCAGATTGGGCACGACTCTTCCTCACACCAATATACATGGTTTTCCGACTTCCCTTTCGCATGCCCAATTCTCTGAAGTCATGAAGATTTGAACTACGTCAAGACAATGTCAACAGCGCTATCCGTTGCGAAGAGGATGTGAACGGACGGTTGCGGACAGTGACCCTGAGACTTGCTTGGCACTAACAAGGTGGCTGAGCTCCGTGAGCTCACTGAATTATCCTACCAGTCATCTTATATTGTATATATTTGCTGTGTCTAATACCTATATCACGAGTCCTACTACTTGAGTAGCTGTGAACGGGTGTGAACTGAAATTTGGGCGTGCTGACGGAAATGGTAATCAATCGCAAGACGATCGTGATGGGGGCTGTCGTGAGACGTCTTACGATACCCCGGTCCGCGACTCAAGACGTCTCGTATCACGTCGTGCGGCAACACTAGACTAGGGTTGTCCACCATCCATGTCCGATTGGGAGACCCTTATTCGGAGAGCGGTTTCGTCGAATTTGTTCCTGCAAGTGTTCCCGTACTTTGTGCTCTTCATCTTCCCCGTCCTTCTGGTCACTGTCTTCACCTTTGCCCGACGCGCCCCATCCATTTCCATGGGCCTGGACAGCCTCGGGTTCTCCGCGCCTTGGACATGGTTTTCGAACGGCCACAGCGAGCCCCGCCCCATTGTCAGCCAACACCACCACCACCACTCGAAGCGGAAAAGTAAAAAGTCGAAGCAAGTTGACGTGGTGAAACGGGGTGCGGTCATGATCCGCCTTTTGCATCCGGCCTGCTCACTGTTGCTGTAGAGGACGGCGTCGAGGACGGATACTATCCTGGGCTGGTCAACATTTCGGGGACATACTGCTTCATGAACTCAACGATTCAGGTAACAAATTGCCGTGCTACTGTCTCCATACCAATCTCCGTCCCAGGCGCTGTCATCCCTATCCTATCTCCAACCCCAGATAGACGCCGTGCACGCAAAGGCGGAGCGGCTCGACGTCCCGACACCCGTCATCGACGTTCTGCAGGACCTCTTCCACCGTGCGCATCTCTGCCTCTCCCGCCCATCCGTCTGACAACACGCCACAGAACTCAACACGCCCAAATCCGCACCCTCCTCCATCCGCCCCGTCGACCTCATCGCCGTCCTCTCCTCGCCGTCCTCCGCCCGCTTCAACTCGCTCTTCAACTCGCGTGAACACCAGGACGCCCAGGAGCTCTTCCAACTTGTATCCGAATGCATCAAGAACGAAACGACCGCCGTAGACAGGGAGGGTCTGCGCGATCGCGGTCTCAATGCTTTCTCGCAAGAGGGCGATACCAACAAGGAAATCGGCAAGAGTGTTTTTGACGGTCTCACCGCCAACAGACGGAGCTGTGCCATATGCCAGTACACGGAAGCTGTCATGCACTTTGCCTTGGACAATTGGCAGCTGGCTGTTCCGCGGCTCACTGCAAGCTGTACACTGGAGGCGTGTCTTGAGGACTATACCCGTCTAGAGGTTCTCCGCGACTGCATATGTCGTAGATGCTCCATGCTCGCCACACATCGTCGACTCGGTCAGGAAATCGCCGAGCTAGCTTCGGTCACAAATCCATCTTCTTCGAAGAAGCGACGACTCAAGGAAGTCAAACGCATGGAAGCCCGTGTTAAAGCGGCTTTGGATGAAGGCCGCATCGAGGAGGATATTAAGGACCTTCGCATGGAAAAGATTTTCAGCCAGTATTCCACCAAACAGGCTATGATTGCCCGACCCCCACAAGTCCTCGCTCTCCATCTCAATCGCTCTGTGCACTACTCTCATTACACCTCCAAAAACAACGTTCGGGTTCTATTCCCCGAAGTACTTGACCTCACACCTTTCACTACCTCTGGAAGTCTTTCCGTTGTACCGACATCATCCCTTTCATCTCCGTCGCCACTACCTCCGCGCTGCAGCACCCCCACCCCCGCGACGTACGAGAACATACACTCTCGTACCCTATATCGTCTAGCTGCCGTTGTATGCCACTTTGGTCAGCATTCCTTTGGCCACTACATCTGCTACAGACGGAAACCACGGGAAACCTGGAAACCACCAAAACTGATCATCAGAGAGCGAGAAGCGGTGAAAGAGGAGGACAGGGAGACACCAGCCTTCTCGTTTGATTGGGAGGATACCGAGTCGACGGGCTGGTTACGGATTTCGGACTCCAGTGTCGAGGAATGTGGGATTGAGAGTGTGTTGAGGGAGGGGTCTGGGGCATTCATGCTCTACTACGAGCGCGCCACTGTATCGCTTGCGCCTCCACCACATCCTTACAGCAATGGTGTTGCGTACGGCGTTGGGATGACCAGCCCGGAAAGTTCAGAGGAGACACTGAAGCCTGAGAGATTGATGCGGATGACGATGATGAACGGCAACGCGAGCATGGGGTCGCTTGAGGTGGACGACACGAAGAGTTTCATGTCGGCAAGCCCACCGGTCGGTGCCCGGGTTGTGCGGAGCGTTGCTGCAGGGCGCGGCCGCAAGTCGACGCCGTCGGATAGTGCCAGTGAACGCGCCAAATCTGCCTCACCGCCCTCGTCTGGACCTATGTCTATTCCCAACGGGCATCACCATCGACTGGAGGATGAAGACGAGACCATCCCTGCCTCGCTATCATCGTCCGCACCTGCATTGCTAGTTCCCTTGCACATAAACTCTTCCGCGCCGCACAACCACAAGCCGGAAGACAAGGACACATCATGACCGTGTACCCATTGCATACTTATTTGTCGCTTACATTATTGGCTATGCTCTAGTTTGTATGTATCACTACATCAACGTTCACACATACTCCTGCATCTGAGAAGGCAGGAGGACCGGGGAAGCCGGACAGTGTCCGTCAAGGTAGATAGCAAAATCGATTCTTTGCCTCGTGGTAGGAGCGTGGTAGATGGTACAATAATATGACAGAAGAAAGCAATAATCCGTTACAGTCCCGTGGTGGTCTAGGAGGCCCGAGATGAAAGTGTGCGGTGGCCATGGTGTGGAGTGATCACCAGATGACGCGGCGCTCGACGGTGCGGCGGGTGGGGCCGACCGTGAGTGGCTTGTTGTAGTTGTAGGAGATGGTGCGCCTGACGCGGGTGACGGAAGGGTACCTGGAGGGTGCGTGTTGGTGTGCGCCGCATAGAGAACAATAGCATGCCATGCTTACCATGCGTTGTACACTTCGTGCTCTAACTGGACCTCGAGAATCTGGCGGCCCTAGAGACGACGATGAGCTGGGTGCTGGGAAGGCGGAGAGGCGGGAGATACCAGGTAGTCGTAGTGGGAGCCGACGACGAGGCCCTCCTTGCGTCCAGCAAGGCCATGGTTGACGGCGACGATGTCGCCAGGCTGAGAGAAAAAAAAAGTAACGGTAAGTCCGACAGTGCCGACAGCGTGAAGAGAGATAACGGACGATGATCTCCTCGGTGTAGGTGGACATGGCGTCAGAGACGGCTGGCGATATGGATGGCAGATGTCAGCTGGAGAGGGAGATGGCCCCTGGGCTGAGGGGACGCAGGCTTTTATAGATTAGATGCAGGGAAACGAGTATCACGCCGACCCCAAAACGTGAGGCTTACCTCGAGGCAACGGAGCTACCGCGCCATCAGAAGGCGCGGAAACGTGTCTGGCGCGAGGCCTTCCCGCATGTTGCCCGCGAGCGAAATCATGCAATCTGTTTGGTATCCCTCCGCGGATGATTATCTTGCATTTGTCGGATTTCTCACTCGCAGCATGCGTGGAAAATGTGCTGTGAGCGTGGCAACTGAGCTCTTTTGTTGTATTGAAGGCACATGAACGGCGTTCCAGGTGATGGTCGGAACACTGGTCGAGACAATGACATGAAGAATTCTCTGTCCCTGGCGGGCGTCCATATCGGGGCTTGTGATTGTGGCGGCAGTCCGGCCCGCTGTGATCGAGGCGGCAATTCCCCGATTGGGCGCCCTCTCCATTTACCAGTCTATCGCTGCGCCACACAATGATAATTTCTCGAATCACGGCAGCTCAGCAGGAGATACGTTCGAGTATGCTTTTACAGAATTTTCGCGCCTAGTCAAATCTTCACCCATGACGCGTTCGTCGCGCGACGCGAGTGTGACCTTGACGTCACGGCTTCAGCTTTTTCTTTCCTCCCAGGTTTTGCTTACTCCTTCATGTTGAAGATTCGCGGCTCAGCTCACCTCTTATCCCGCTCTTGCCTTCGTGCTTCCCGCTCATCCTCCATTCTTCCCGCCATGCCCGCCCACCGCAACCGCAACGCACGACGCAACATCACTGCGAGCGCCCCAGTCAGCATTGCTGCCACGGCACCGGTCTTGGACATTTCGCAGCGGACGTTCCAGAGCCTGCGGATATCAGCGGCCTCAAAGGCAGGCATTCAGCATGAGTGCGCGTTTTCTGTTGTCCGAGACGGACAAATCGTTGATTTTTGTGTAGATTTATGACGGAAGTTCAAGGTGCGTTTACTTGATGCGGAGAAACACGATTGGTTGACATCGCCTTTGCGTAGCTTTGACCCTAGACGTGCGTTCTTCGTTCTAATTTACCCAATATTCCCTAAACACCACTCCCTCCAGCATGCGCTTGCCGGCCAGAACCTTTTGGTTCAGGCAAGGACTGGAACAGGTTTGGCTTGCTCTCAGCAAAGTTCGTGACTCGGACTAAACTTCCTCAAGGAAAAACGTTGGCCTTCCTCCTCCCCGCAATTGAACGGATTGCCAGTACCCCGAAAGATCAGAGAAAAGGCATCTCTGCCCTGATACTTGCACCAACGCGCGAGTTGGCTCAACAAGTATGCACATCTCTGCTCCCAATGACCCAGTTCCATTGACCAGTGCCACCCAGATCGAAGCAGAAGCCATCCCTCTCGCGCAAAAACACAATATGTCCGTGGTTTGTGCCTTCGGCGGTGTCGGGTATGTCTTCACCACATCTTGTTTGCCCTTCTCCGACAACGTTTGCTCAGAAAACACGGCCAAATGAGCCGCCTGAGTAAAGGCTGCGATATCCTCGTCGCCACACCAGGGCGCCTGATCGACCTCCTCGAAAGCATGAATGCGGCCCAGTATTTCGCCAACCTCAGGTGCTATGTTCTTGACGAAGTGGACCGGCTCCTGGATGTTGGCTTCCGCCCTTCTCTCGCCAAGATTGCCGAGTACCTGCCCAAGCCCGAGGATCTCCCTCGTCAAAACCTTTACTTTTCTGCGACCATAGACAACAGTGTCAAGGGCGTACGTATTCGCGGAGGCCCATTAATCTCCAGCGCTTACAGTTGTTCTAGTTCATGGAGTCGCAGCTAAAAGGCAACTACCAGTTCATCAAAGCCGTGGGCGAAGACGAAGAATTGACTCACGAGCGTGGTATGTCGAATGGCTCAATTTTCATGATCTTCACGACTCACCCTATCTGTCGTCCAGTGTCTCAAACTCACATCGTTGCTCCATTCTCTCAACACCTACCAATCCTTCTTCATCTCTTGAAGGAAGACCGTGACACATTCGGTGCCAAATCCAAAGTCGTCGTGTTCTTCCCCACTGCCCGTCAGGTCGATGTATCCACTAACGCCCTCAACGCCCTCTCACCCTCATTACAAGCAACTCAGCTGCACTCTCGCCTCTCCCAGTCGGCGCGTACCAAGGCCTCCGACGCTTTTAGAGTTGCTCAAGGTGGACTCCTATGCTCCTCTGACGTTGCCGCGCGTGGTGTTGACTTCCCTGGGTTTGTCTAAACTCTTTCCTTTGGTCGCCCGCCTCTGACATTTGTCTAGAATCACCCTAGTCATCCAAATAGGTCTTCCAGCAAACGGAGAGCAGTACATTCACCGACTCGGCCGCACAGCTCGGGCCGGTGCAGCAGGACGCGGGGTGATCATCCTCGACGAGGCTGAGAGGGCATTCCTCAGGGACAGGTCGCTCAATGGTATCCCGATCCCCGCCGCGCCAATTCCGGCCATAGCGGCATACGAAGCACAGGTCAAAGAAGCCTTGGGGAAGGTCGACCCAAAAACCAAGTCGCAGGCGTACGCGGCGTGGTTGGGATACTACAAGGGCTCGTCGAAGGTCACGAAGTGGTCTACTGGGCAATTAGTGGAGATGGCGAACTCGTATGCGGTCGATTGCTTGGGCTGGAAGGAGGCCAAACCGCCTGGTCTTGAGGCTAGGACTGTTGGCAAAATGGGACTGAAGGGGGTTCCTGGACTCAACATTGTCAAGCTGCCTCCTCGCGAAGAGTCGGGACAGTCGGAACAGCGTACTGACCGCAAGAAATTCTATGGCTAATAGAGTAACATTGTCTGTTTCTTGGTTCGTTTACCCGCTCTCCTCAGTCACACATATTTATCTACATAGATTCTGCACCGATTCAAGAATAGTATAGAGATTAAATTACATCCACCGCAGGGTGCCATAGAAATGTGCTGCATATAATCCTGAATGACTGTCTGGTGCTATAGGTCCGAGATGTATGAAAGAACATGGGGAGACCGAGGAGTTATTGTGCAGTTGAATGGTTTCAAATGACTAGCGAAACGCATAGAAAGTTCAGTACATTAGTCGGAGACACGCGTACGGAAGGTACGTACGTGACTGTCGCGTTGGTCCAGTCTATCTCGGGCGCGACTTCGTTTCCTGAAGCATCTTTGGGTTTGCTGATGTTGAATGTTGCAAGGATATTTGATATGTTGAGGAACAGCGAGAGTTCCGCGAGATACACGCCTACACGGGTCATGAGTGAACGAGGGTGGATGCTGGGTGCGTCAGATATCTACCTGGGCATGCTCTGCGGCCAAACCCGAATACGAACTTGTATGGGTCTGCTTCAGGTGAAGGACCGAGATGACGAGCTGGTCTGAATGTATGAGGATCCGGATACATCTCTGGGTCGTGAGTTATGCCCCTGTAGATACTGAGTGTCTCGCTCAAACAGAACAGTCTCGCTTGCGTACCATATATTTGCGATGATGGTGGCATTCCTCGGAATGTGGAAGCCTGCGTACACATCATCTTCTTTCGCCCGGTGTCTCAAGCCTATAGCCGGTAGTGAGCTAAGGTTTCGAAGCCTGACAAGACTGTCATGATCACCTAAGGGCGCGACAGGACCCCAGCGGATGACCTCCTTGACTAGCGCACCAACGAATGGCATGGAGTCTTGGTCATCCAATGTAGGCAGACGGTCGGTTCCAGTGACATTCTCGATTTCAGCTTGCGCTTGCTTTTGTACGTCGGGGTACGTCGCCATCAAGTAGAAAAACGAGGTCATCACAGATACAATCTGTTTGAACGCGTCAATCACGGAGTATGAGGTGCTGGAGATTAGTCTACTCACCGTGTCCGCTCCCCCAAGGTACAACGCGGCGCTGCACCATTTGATCGTGTCTTCCTCTTCTTCACCGGGTGACGCCAACTTCCCTTCAACCTTCTGAAGGAAATGGGAGACGAATGAATCCAAGTAATTCCCCGAGGCCTAAAATCATTCAGTTGGAGTCTGTGGAAAGGATGAGAATGTGACCACGAACAATGAGTTTCTTCGCCCAGTTGTACGTCAATCCTTCTACATTGAGTGATTTGTATTCACGCGCGACGCGCTTGAAGTTGGTGAAGGGAAGCCCTTCGGGGAGGAAGCGCACTATCAATTCGTTGAGACCTTTTAAGTAGCCGAGACCATCAAGAAGGACCCACAAAGCGGGATAAAGTCCACAAGGTACGGACGACCTAGGGCCTTCTCGTTCTCAGTGAAGAAGTTCTCGATACGATTAATGAACTGATCATTGTCGGGCGAAACTTCGTATCCGTAAGCAACCTTGAGCACAACGCCAGCAGCGTTTCTATGGAAGATCAGAATCACAGATCTTAGCCGTCCAGATTGTTAAGACGGCTCACCTTCGGAGGTGCGAGATGAACTTCGTTGGAGCGAGGGTAAGATTCTGCAGTAATACCTTGAGCTCTGCCTCTTGAATCGGCCTGTAACTCTGGACGGCACGATGGTTGAGACCAGTGTGAAGCATTTTACGGTACGACCTGAAGCGGGGGTGGTCGTATGAGATGTGGAATGCGCTATTTTCGCGTCCCGCAAGAGCGCCCATCACCCATACTGGGCGATCAGAGTAGAGGGAAGAACGAGATTCTAGTAGATCTGTCGCGGCCTTTCCGGTGTTCAAAATTATGGTGGTCTTCGAAAAAAAACGTAGGTATGTGACAGGACCTTTGATGCAACGCATATCAGAGGTGGACGCGAGCGAGCAACATGCATGGAAGAGGGCTTACCGTATGCCTTTGCCCATTCAGCATAGGTTTTCCAAGCGTGCAAGACCGGAAGCTGGTGATAATTTCCTATGATTGGCCAGCGCTGAGGACCAGGTGGGAGGGGGAATCTGGGAGTTTTCTGGCTGTATTTCCAGACAAAAAAGAGGATGGTAGGGACCAGAAGGACATAAGACGGGAGAAACTGGCTGTCCATGGAGAGGATGAATGGAGAGGAACAATTCCAGTAGTATAGGGAGTAGATGCTAGGCCATTATGAGAAAGACGCGGTCCCTTATATAGCATTGTCGGGAAGTATTACTAGTGTATGACTGGGCACTGACATCGCAGCGAGGCCAAATGAAAATCACCGTGGAGTTTACTCGCAGAAGGCGGGACTATTTGGGCGACGACCGTGACTTTGTCTCGGGACTGACAGTGGTCCGCGCAATCGTTCGAAAGTGTCCAAGTCCTCGCAGATACCGGGAGCGCAATTCACTGTTCAGGAAGGAGGATCGCGTGATACTTACGCATTTGCCAAAGTAAGTTAGGATCTCCCTCTGTTGTCGGAAACACGGTAGCCCGAAGTTCTCTCACGCAGCGCGCGGTTTGGAGACCGCGGGACCTTGGACCCTCTGCTCGGAGTAGGATGTTAAGTCGAGATTGTGCCGCATAAGGTGCCGCCATCAGCTGATCGAGTGTTTAGGTCAGAGTCAGCCGGTTTGAAGAAACGTACACCTAGGACATGAACAAGTAATCATACGCGATGTATCATGATCATGTATGGTACTATGTCTGTCATCAAGGCCGCCTCTGACAAGTACAGCGCCACCAGCATGGTGATCAGCAGACTAAGTAGAAGCAGAAGTAGAGCTCCATAGTACGCCGAATGCCTTTTGACGGTTATTACTCTGCTCTATGCTCCGTCTGTGCGCTAAAATCATTGACTGACAGCACTGATAGTATCCCAATACAGTTTCGGGAAGTTTAGCCTCTCAAGAGGCTGTGAGAGTGGGATACTAACAGAACTAGCTTCACACATAGCGGCTCCGGCATTGATTTGACGTCTTCTTACCGGATACGATACAATCTGGCTGCTACAGGAATATAGCGAGTTGCATCAACTTGGCATGCGAAGTTCCAGAAACTTGTCTCATTCACCGCGGAAATCTACCACTGGGAAAGGATGCGCTCTCCCTTAGAGTGCTGACACCTGGTCTGCTATGACCTCACTGAGAAGAGACGCGTAATGCAAGGAGGGCTTGAATGTGTGGCCTGAGATCCTTGGAGATCTCTCTCACAATGATCGGCGTCTACCCGTTTTTACCCTAGACACTTAAGTTCTAACCTTCATTCCCTTATATAGTCACAAACTGCAGGCGAGACCTCGTTGAAAGTTGACATCCCGGGCGGGAGAGACCCGACACAAAGTGACATTTAGTTGATCAAGCGAAACGGGTGTGTCGGGGATGAGCGATACGAGGTCCCGCGGACAGTTTGGAGGCGAGGGCGACACCGAGAAAAGACTCGATTATGATAGCGACGGCTGGTGATGCACTAGTCTGAATGGAACTCGCAAGGCTGATCTCCGATGGCAATTCCCTCGCCACTCTCCACATAGCGCACCATCCTCTCATTTCCAACAACCCTCATCACAAGGAGATCCCCCTCGTCGCTTCGCTCGTGAAGTGCACCGCATGCGCCCAAGCCAAAGGGATGAGGAAAGAACGCGTCATCGCCGGGCTCTTCATGCAGGAAAGGATGATATAATGCATCTCGAGCGGTTATGCGGTGGATGGATTCTGGATGCATGAGCTTTTCTAGCAGATCGAACGCGTTATCCAGATCTGCAAGATGTTCTTCTTCAGATACGGACACGCTAGCATGTGGAAACCAGAGCGGTTTTGCTTGCGGCGGATCATCAAGCCCTGGATTCTGCTTTGAGCAGAAGTCGCGCCATGGCATGCCTTGGGGGGTGACGGACGGGACATTGGTGGAGAAAGTTCGGCCTGTAATAGATCAATACGGTGCATGGTGTTCGCTAGAAAAATTCGACTGACTGTGCAGTGTAGCAACTTTTTCCATTCGTTTCATGCCCATGATGCTAGCAATTTCCATGAGAGCTTCAGTGTCATCGGACGCGTTGAATAATGGAAATTTTCTGGAGAGAAACAGCAATAGCATAACGCCGACAGACCAGATGTCAATCGCTGTCGAGAAACTAGGTGATTAGGTTCTGGCGATGATCCCTAGAAGTAGAGAGGCATTACCACCAGTCTGATCGTTACACTTGAATAGCACCTCTGGGGCGCGAAAGCCACGGGTACCAGCTCGATTAGCTTTTGATGGTGGCCTGTGCCCCAACGATAAGTGTGGTTAGTGAGTAGGATACGGCGCTCTTACCTAGCGTCGTGTTGCGGATATCCAACATTCTCGGATGGTGTATTACCTTTGGCGCGAGCTTCGCGCTGCTTCTGTTTGATATAATCTGGATCATATTCGTTTCGTGTTCTGAGAGCACCGTGTATCTGCTTTCGGGAAGCAGGCGTATGCAGACATCGATGAGCTGAGGAAAAAGAAGGGCGCTCTAAATTTACGCGCTAAAAGAGCGTGAGGAAGATGGCTCGGCCGCGTACATGATGGTCACCTACTGATGCAAGACCAAAATCACATATTGTGCCATGGCCAGTGCGCGGATCATAGAGAAAGTTGGCTGGTTTGAGGTCGCGATGGATGACACCTCTTGCATGTACGTCGCGAAGACCGCGTAGCAAGCAGCGCATATACTCCTTGATACCCCCCATTGGTAAGATCGCGTAGAATTCCTGTCGAAGATAAGTCGCGCGTCAAATGTATGCGTCAAGTCACGTACTCGAAAGTCTTTGCTTTTCTGATAGGGCATTATGGCGACGACCTGGTCCTCCTTGCGGAACGCAGTGATGAGTTGAGAGACGTGTCGGCAGCCGCGACAGTCCTCCATGACGGTGAGCTCGTTTCGTATGCGTTCGGGACTGCTTGTCACGTATATGCGCTTGATTGCGACGTAGAATTTGCCTTTGCCGGAGTGGGGAACAGACTGGAAGTATGCGGATGATTCTGGGGGATGCCTGCCGAGCCAAGGACGGTTGTCCCAGCCCTCGTAATGTCGGTCCACCGCCTTGTAGACGGAGGAGAAGGTGCCGGTGCCGAGGCGGCCGACGAGCCTGTAGTTCTGCGAGAGATCAGGGATGGACTGCTGCAGGTCCTGCATCTCTTGCTCGATTTCGTGGCACTCGTCCTCGTCTTTGCCTCCGCGGAACGCCTCGTTGTAGTCCGACGATGACGTCGCGGCGCCGGCCATGTCGCTCTCGTCCGCCTCTCCGACCATTGTCTCGTCCCCATCCTCGTCCATCGCGTCGTCGTCGTCGTCACTGCCCTCCTCATCCCTGTCGGCCCTTGACGTCGACTCATCGTCGTCCGCCCCATTCCACACCGCCAGCTCGTCCTCGCTTTCCTCGTCCAGATCGACGTACATGTCCTGCGCGGGGGCGGCCATGCTCTCCGTCACTGCCGATGCCCTCCTGCCGTAGTTCTTCGTCTGGTGTTCGCGTATGTCCGGGACGACGGCGCCGACGTGCTGCCAATACGCTGGGAGCCCGAGATCGTCCTCCGACGAGGTGGCGACGAGCCGCCGCTTGCCCGCCGCGTTGACGGAGCGCTTGTAGTGGTTGTCGGACGAAGTCGCCTCAAACGGGTTGGATGAGTGCTGCGAGAGCAAAACCGTCGACATCGTTGATCAAAAGAAAGAGCAGGTACGCGACCGAGACCTACGTGATGTTCGTCACGTGCTGTTTATCCAGGCGCGTACGCCCAGGTCGTGTCGCGCGAGGCGCTCAGAGACGCGCGGTGGGAGTGATTGGAGAAAATAAGGCTGATCACAGATTTCATTGATTATTTTTGGATTTTGCTTCTAACTACGTCAACAGGTGGGAACCGAACTACTACGGAGCTGTATAAGAGGCCAGCGCAGACCATTCCCTGCAGAAAGAACGATGAGTGATTGCTGAACAAACAGCGAGAGTATCCTACTCTGCCGTCAAAGCTATAACTGTGCCATGCCGGGGATCTTGGGGCAGATTGTAACCGACACTGTCGGTCCATTCACCAGAGGTTATGTTGTCTAGAACATCGTCAGACAAACATTAGATGGCGCTGAGATCTACTCACTGCTTTGGAAGGGTAGATATCCCGTCGTCTCGCCAGGCAGGTCAGCAATATTGTCCACCCAAACATGGAATAGTGTGTCGTCCAGGTTATCGACAAAGCACAGCGGTCCTTCAACTTGACCATACTCTGCGTAACCCACCCCATCGAAGACCACCTCCCACTCTCCAAAGAGAGTTTTCGATCTCTCTTGTATGACAGTCTTGCCGAATGCCTTACTGAAGCGGTGGTAGTATTGTGTGATAGGATCCAAGCAGACGGTAGTATCGATGTTGCTGTTATTCCGATCAATCCAGACCTCCGCTTCAGTGAAGGTGACGAAGTCTGTCGTGTTCGCGGTGAGTTGACGAGAGTACGTTGCGCCAGTATGGTTGGTGTCGGCCTCGTCAAATAGATTGCTTGCCCAGTATACGACGAAATGCTGAGCGACGGGATCCCAAGTCGCTTCAGGAGCCCACGACATACCAGCCTAGCAAAAGCGTCAGCCAAAGGAATCTCAGAGCTCTAACTCGACCACATTACCGTTGGAGGAGAGACCTGAACAAGCCTTTGGTCAGACCAGTTGACCAGGTCTGGCGATTCCCAAATGGACAATGACAGACTGCCGTGTCGGCCAAGGTAGTCCCAGGACTTTCCGCTTCCATACACCTTCAAGTCGGTGGCAACAACGTAGAAGACGCCAGTGTCCGGATGCTGGATAATGTAGGGATCACGAACACCTTTGTCGCCCAAGGTCGAATTCAAAGCGGGTGCCCCACCATTCACAAGCGTCCAATTCGCGGGAGAGTCCCCTTGACTGACGGCTACATCGTATCAGGATCAAGTGTGGACCATTTTCAGTGGCCGTACCAAAGTAAATCTGTTCGCCTAGGAGATTTCAGTTGACTCTCCTTCACTAAAAGGACACGGTGTACGTACCATTGGCAAATTGTTCTCCGGTAAAGTAGACAAAGCCATAAGCGACCTTGGAGTTCGTATCAGTCTGCCAAAGAGATCAGCGGCTAGATGTCAGCTTGATTGTGGATGCTCTGACCGGACGCGCAACTGTCCCAGAAATGAGAAGTGTCAAGGAGAAGAAGGCGTTCAGCAAGTGCATGGTTAGTCTTGCGTTCTTTTACCCAGAGGCATTGTCATTATAAAAAGCAAACAGAAGGTCCGATAGATTGTCACAAGATATTCGAGTAACTGTCATGGGTTTACTGATGCACACATTTCAGCTGTGGGGAAGCTGCTCGGACCGCGTATAGAGTACGTCAGGCGGTCTACAGCGTCAGCAGGAGAGCAGATATCGTTTCTCCATATGACGGTGAGAAGAAGCAGTGGCCGCCTTGACGCAGGTCTTGATGGGAGGACATGCCAAGCAACTACCGAGTCTTTGACACGTGAATCTAGCTGAATCTACCTATGTAGTCACGATTGCTATAATGGCGTTATACTTATACGCGTTTATTGCAGTTCATTGTTTAACTCGGATGCGCACCCCCGCTCACGACACTTGCGAACGATAATCTGACTGTTGACGGTCTGGTTGGCACGCCGTGCTGTCAGTGTATGCTATCTCTCTCTCAACACCTCGAATCCGGTGCTGCGCTCGATTTGCAGCATACTTCTAGATATTGATTTTGACGGGAAATACAAACTCTCTCAAACTTTTACGACCTTCGCATGCTTAACCTCGAAACCATCCAAATAATCTCGGATTTTCCCATACTCTGCAAAACCCTCGCTGTTTCCGAATCGCGCATGATCCTCGAGGACCGTCCACCCGGTTACAAGGACCCACTCGTCTTTCTGCCCTTCACCTTGATCAAGTCTCCATCCCCCACCCAGCTTTCCGGCAGTAAACTCCACCAATGGACGTTTACAGCCCGCGAACGTATCGCCAAACGCCTCCTTCTGCCCATCCTTAATGAAATGCCTGCCGATGGCAATGACTGGCGCATCCAGAGGAAGCGTCTTGAGGTCCACATCAGCGTGTAGGAGCCATTCCACCTCGAGATATTCTTTACACAACCCCAGCGCCTTCTGGTTTTCGGCAGAAGGGATGAACACGTCGTAGTGATGTTCAAGGGACGGCCACGATCCCAAGATGTAGATGAGACTAGGATCTTCCAGTTGCTGGAAGTAGTGGAAGTTGTGCCCGGCACCGGCAGATGTTTGCATGGCGTCTTTGGCGAACTGGAGATGTGAAATGAGTGTGGCGTCGAGAGTGATGCCAGTTTTCAGGCGTAACAGAGCAAGTTCAAGGACAGCCATGTTGATGGTACGGGTAAAGGATGTATTGACAGCGTTTCCGGCAGAGGTGGGGACGCGTCAGCGTTCCAAATTTAAATTTGCGCGACATGAATCGGAAACACTTGCCAGGGTGAAGGGATGTACAATGTGCTTGTTGATAATTGATTCGACTCGATAAATGATACAGTCACGAAGATCCTAACTATTGCTTCACCCAGTCCACACAGCGGGCCCCGGAATGGTGTAGTTCTGGAGGTTGTTGTAGATGTTAACCTGTACCGGGACATTCAGAACAGGAACGTATACTGTGTGAGAAGTTCTTACAGTGATACCAGGATCAGTGCTCTTATAAGCTCCAGGTAGAGCGACTGTCGGAGGAGAAGCACTTCCCCCACCAGTGACTCGCACTTGGGCGCATCCTGGTAAACAATGTGTATCAGCGCAACCTCGCAACAGATTCAACACAAGATTACACACCAATGTAGAACTGAGCACCAGGGTACGTAGAAGCAACATGCAATGCGATCTACGTCACAAGGGTTATTTGTTGAACGGAAAAAATATTGCCGACTTGTACGCACGATTTCACCGCGAATGAGGTAATCACCTGAGGGCAAAGATTTGGGAAGGATGAAAGAATGCACGCCTGTACAACGCGAAGTTTTGTTAGATACAAGTCGCCGGAAACACATATGAAACTCCTCACCGTTGGCGGCATTGACGACATCGGTGGCCCATTGTTGGGTGCTTGCGTTCAACAAACCAGACTCGTAAACCTTGGTCCACACTGATCCTTGGCCGTTGGAAGCATCGGCCGTCGATGACGCCTTGGCGACGTAGACAAGAACGGGCCCCTTGTGTCCTCCGGAAATCGCATCTTCGCCTGTCCTGGCGGCGTGTTGATGCCACTCGAGACTGTCAAGAGCTCAGTACGCGAGACAAGTCCAGTGAATGGTTACGACGAACGTGATGTTGGCTCCAGCGGCGACGGTCGCAATCCCGACGCCTGATCCAGTCAGCCCATTGACGTTGCAGGTGAGGTCTGTCGAAGTAACGTCGGTGACTGGGTTGTTGTTCGGCGGTACCCGAAGGTCGATGTTATAGCCTTGGTCGGCCTAGGACGATATCAGAAAATCTTGGCCACTGTACGACATGGAGATGACTTACACCGTTGACCCACACATATTGCATCGTGACTGAGAGATTATGATGAGTTGAATTGAAGAGAACGATGACCTCTGTGCTTACAGTGAGCATTGGCAACCGCTGCACTCGCAATCACAGAAAGTAATGTTGACTTCATGGTGATCCTTGAGAGCTCGAGCTAACCTAAGTCGTTCGACGACTCTTAAATACATCAATCACCATGGCACCATCGTCACATTGTATGTTCCCACCGAAATTGACGCGCATGAAGCCAAGATTTTCCGCGAATAGCCATATAGTAGGAGTATTAGGCATCCTCGTAACTCAAAGCCCGGCAAACAGGCCATGTGTTCCAACCAGGGGGGCTTGCACATATATTTGACCCATCACTTGAACATACCATATTCCGAAAATGGCCCGTCTTCGGTCCCGGTCCAACCAAGTGCTGGGTGAAGGCAGTGACATTCCGGACAGCTATGACCCGAAAGTGTACATCTGTAATACAACGGGTGGCGTACCTCCCTTACATAGACTTCTATGGCTTTTCTCTTTTCCTTCACGCAGCACCCCAATCTGGTCAATGCGCTAAACCGCGTTAGAAGGATACTTGAAGTCCTCAAGACCAACAAAGTTCTCCTTGATACTCCTCGCGCTGATGAATCGGTAGAAGATGCTGATGCTACCAGCCTTGTCGTTGGTGCCGCTACCCCGTGCGCCACCGAAAGGCTGCTGGCCGACAACGGCACCAGTGCACTTTTCGTTGTAGTAGACGTTGCCAGCGGCATTTCGGAGCTTGTTATCAGCCTGAATGAGGGCCTTACGCTCCGAGGCAAATCTGCCGAAATTTATCAGACAGTGTTATTGCAGTGGGAGGAAAAGGCTTTACATGGCACCAGTGAGACCGTACTCTGACGTCGAGTCAATGAGGTCAATGGTCTTCTCGTAGTCGTCATCTTCAAAGACAAACACCTGTATTACAGTGAGCAGCTGCAGCGTTAATGAACAGTGGCTGACCAACCGTGAGGACAGGTCCAAATATCTCCTCGACAAGGGTGACCGAGTGAGGATCTTTCGACAAGATGACAGTGGGCTGGACGAAGTATCCCTTGGAGTCGTCACCAGTTCCTCCAATCAGCACCTCGCCACCAGCATCCTTGGCCTTTTGGATGTAGCTGGTGATCTTGTCAAAGGCGGGCCGTCCACTAGGAGCTGGTCAGGCTTGCAATTCCCCGGATCGGAAGATGGCATACATTACGGGACCCATAAAGGTGGACCAGTCAAGCTGAGTGTCAACTTTGATGTTGGCAACCTCCGAGAGGAGCAAGTCCTTGAAGCCGCCGTTCCATATCGACGAGGACACGTACAGACGCGAAAGAGCAGAACATTTTTGTCCAGAATACTCAAATGCGCCGCGCATCGTTTGGAGGACGGCGTTCTTGATCTCTGCCGATTTATGCACCAAGTGGAAGTTCTTGCCACCAGTCTCACCGACGATACGAGGGTACGCGCGATAGGTGTCGAGGTTCGCAGCGATGTCTTTCCAGAGCTTCCTGAAGATGAAGGTGCTTCCGGTGAAGTGGAGTGCGGCAAAGCTCTTGTGGGCGATGGCCTGCGCGACGACTTCCGGAGGAGGACCGGGGACGAACTGGATGACACCGGGAGGCATACCGGCTTCAGTGAAGATTTGGTGGACGATGAAGTTAGAGTATGTGGCGGCGGGCGAAGGCTTCCAGACGACGACGTTACCGACGAGTGAGGGCGCGCCGACAAGGTTGCCGCCGATGGCCGTGAAGTTGAAGGGGGTGACAGCGAGGACGAAACCCTCGAGGGCGCGATACTCGAGGCGGCTGAGGCGCGGTAAGGCGGGTGATCGGATAGAGATAGCAGGGTCTGACGTACTTCCAAGCTCCGGGCGAGTTGCGAGGGGGTTGCTGGGCGTACAGATCGCTCACATATTTTACACCGAAGCGGAGAAAGTCAGCCAGCTGGATGGACATGAATGTTGGGCCAGACAAGTCAGCAAAGGCAGCTTACCTCCGCGGCAGCATCAATCTCAGCCTGCCATGCATTCTTGCCCTGGCCGAGCATCGTCGCGGCCATGAGCTTGTAGCGGTACTTGCCACTGACCAGATCGGCGGCCTTGAGGAATATCGCAGCGCGATCCGGCCACGGCATGCTCTCCCATTCGGCCTTTGCTGCGAGCGCGCCGTCAATGGCGGCGCTGACGGTGTCGGGATCCGCTTCGTGGTAGGTGCAGAGGTGGTTGGCGTGGTCGTGGGGGAGCGGCTGTTTGGCCAGCTTGCCAGTCTTGACCTGCGGAGGTGATCAGCCTGCATCTAGGGCGTATAGTGGAATGCCGTTGCGCACTGGCTTGCCATTGACGATACAGGGCACCTCGAAGGGCATCTCCTGCTGCATCTGCTCGAGCGTCGCCTGCAGACCCGCCCGCTCAGCGGAGCCTGGCGCGTACGGTCTCTGTGTGCAGTAATGAGCGGAACGTCGGGTGAGATCCGAGACGAGTTACCATGGGCTCATTGTGGATTTCGGGTATGGCAAAGGCAGCAAGCTGAGGCGACATGGTGGTAAGAGGAAGAGTGTATCCCAGCGTAAGAGGAAGAGTTTATCCCAGCTTTAGGGGAGCAGATTATAATAGATGCGCAATGGTAAAAGTGTGAAGCGACCAGGAAGCGCCTTTGATGATCAAAAGCAGCAAAGATAGCCGCGTGCCATAATGCCACATCGATAACCCGCGTCTATCAGCGTCGGCAAGCACCTGATTTCACGACCACCATAGTAGACTTGCATAGTAATAAACTTGAACGATGTCAAGTATGTAGGACAAGTGAGATTGCAAACAAGGGTTGAGGACTACATCCCGATCAATAGTCGCGTCTTCTCCGATCCCTATCCCTATCCCTATCCCTATCTCGATGATGATCTCTCGGACTGCGGGAACGGCGCCTCTCCCTGCTCCTACTTCTTTTCCTCCTGTGGCTGTCGGATGAGGGAACATCGAACACCATGCCGTATCCACCATCTCGTTCATTGTGGCTCTCTCTGTACTTGGACGTCTTCACCAGATCATCGCGTCCTCCAAATCCAGAACTGCGCGACGCTTTTGCACCAGGCTTGATGTCGTTGGACCAGGATGTGTTGGACTTGGCCACCGACTGTGAAAAGTCGACCCATATACGCCTGTCATCCACCAAGACGTTCTGCATTTTGAAGTATGCCTAGAACATGATTAAAACCTAGACATGAATGGAAGATCAACGACAGACCTGCTCTGCATCCTCGCGCTTGTCAAACTCTATGAAGGCGTATTGCAGTGAGTCGCCCGTCTTCTTGTCGCGGATGACTTGGCAGCTCATGATGACGCCGAACCGCGAGAAGATGAGCTCCAGATCCTCATCCCGCGTCACTGGATTGAGCTTGCAGACGAACAACACGTTCTCAGGCGGCCGCACGTTGGCAAAGGGCAGATCTCCGACCATCTCGAGTGTCAGCGCAGATGCAGCAGCAGCCTTCTCGCGTCGAATCCGCTCCTCCTCTTCTTCCGGCAGCTGAAATAGCGGGTCTTCGTCTTCTGCGATGCGTGTCGAATTATCAGGCGGTCTGGTCGGTGAGCCGGGGGGCTTTAGCAGGCCTGGAGGATCGGGGAAGGGGTCATCTGTACCAAGAGAGATTAGCGTTGTCGAATTATATCGAGCGAGTAGAGCGAACCCAGGATGACAACGTGCCGAATCCGAACATCCTTGAGCGGACGATCCTTGTCGTCGGTGAACACGTCGTTGAGCTTGTCAAGCGTGTCGAGGCCTTCGACGACGTGTCCGAACGCAGCGTGCTTCCCGTCGAGGTACTCGATGTTGTCGGCGAGCGTGATAAAGAACTGGCTTCCACAGCCGCCTTTTTCCTGCCCGGGGAGAGAAGGCGCGACGGCCATGGAGACGGTGCCCTTGTGCGTGTGCTTCAACCTGGGAAGGATCTCCGGGGTGAAGTAGCGAGCCACTGGCTCTTTGGCCGAGGCCTGCGAGGCGATGTAGGACCAGACGGACTCGCCTCCTGCGCCGGTCGCGGAGGGGTCGCCTGTCTGGGCTAGGAAGTCCTTCGACACTGCCACAAAATGAACAAGGAAGAAGGGAGCAGAAGACAGTCAACGCACCATTGAAGAAGGCATTCAGGTTGTAGTAGTACACTTTACACAATTTCAGGAAATTCTCGCATGTTTTCGGGCACGCCTCGACCTCAAGATCAATCACGAGGTCACCTAGCGAAGTTTCAAACAAAACAGACATACAAAACACGCAAGTCGGCCCCGGACTGGCGGTATGTAGGCGGAAACGTTCCTCGAGGTGATGGTCAAGTCCAAGTTTCTGATGCAGTTGTGACGTTTCTTAAAGCGTCTCATTGCAAGATGTTTTAAGAGTTAGTGAAGCATGACTTTCACGGGTACCTGGCGCAATGGTAGCGCGTTTGGCTTCGATTGCTCAACGGCACCAAAAGGTTGTAGGTTCGAGTCCTGCGGTGCTCACTTTTTTACTCGAAGTACGCCGATGTGGCGTAAATACTAAAATTTAAATTGAAATTTTTATTTGACATTGGACAATTTTGAATTGTTACTTGTAATTAGTTATTGATGATTGCTCGCTATCCTCAAGTACACAAGGATAGCCTATGGCTCTCCTCCACCTAATCATCTTGCCCATCACCTATTGCCTACATCGCAGAAAGCGGCAATTCTAGATGTGGCGATATATGGTATCATAGAACACTATATACCCCCACGAGGGTTGAATACTATTTCGCTATTACATAGGTGTCTCTAACTTCATAGACCTATATGAAGGCCTATACGAAGGACTCCGTATAGGTACATGTAGCTTCCTATATTATCCAGACTTGTACAAATCATTCACAACTTTTTGAAGCAACATATATTCCGGATACTTTACCGGCATGCAGGCAGCTCTCAGAGACAACTGAAAGACATATAGGTTCATGAATACGAGCAATCTATCACTTGACTCCAAAATCCACTTATATTATTCACACTACATACGAACTACGGAACTACTTTGTACGAGATCGGGGCACAAGGAGTACAAGCACACGCTCACACCAATGAAGAGCAGACAGAAGAACGTACGCTGGAGACGTAGGTTAGAGAATGATGAAAAACCAGGGAGAGTTCACATACCAGACATGGCAAGTCAACATCTATATGCCAAGAGCAGTAAGAATGAAGAAAAAACGTGGTGGGCAACATACCTCGACATCAAGCTCGACAGGACAAGGCTCTTGCTCAATACCAGGAAGAAAACCTGGATGTATGCGTCAAAAATATAAGGATTCAAATCGAGGGCGAGAGACACACCGGATGGCCGTTCATCAAATCGGGCAGCGCCAATTCTTGCAAGGTGGACACCCGAGGGGCAGCGTTAGACAAGTCTCTTGTAGATGAATCAAGATGTACGTACCGAGTTCATGAGATGATGATGACTGTCCGGGTGGGACACCGTGAAGGCAGGACACAATAAGAACGGGAGACGAGAAAGGGAGCAACTGTGGGTGATCTTGAGCAACACGACAAAAATGGCCAAAGAGAGCTGGCTGCCCTATAGCGGGACGGCAACAGCGGCAGTGATGGGGGCGCGTGTCGACAGGCTGACAGAGCAGAGTTGTTCTTGGCCATGCTTGCGCGTCGCAGTCTGTCAGAATGGCGTCAAGTTGGTGCTTGTTGCGCTCCTCGTACTCCTCGTCATCGCTTCAGTCGTTCTGTCGGAGTGGTTAGGTCGTTGGCTTCGCACTAGTCATGCAGGGCACTAGCTTGATCCGTACAAGCCACACCCATTGTCACAGGACACACCTGTTGTCGCGCTCATGTTCGTCGTTGCGCTCATGTTTGTCATTGCGCTCGCGTTGGAGATGCCCGTCGTGACACTGGTCGTGTCCGTCGTTCACTAGTCGCGCCCGTCGTTCCCGCTCTGGTGGTTGGCCGGTCTTGCTCATGCTAGTGAGAGCAGAGTGGTCAAAGTGCGAAGTCAAGAGGGAGACCACGCGAGCTTGCCGGTTTGGATTGCATTCAAACTCCGCCCGGCGCTCTCCGAGTCGGCTACTCTGTCCTCGCTTCCGACTATGTTGCGGCGCGGTGGCTCGTCGAGCTGTAAGCCTCACAAACGGGGCGGAACCGTGATCTCAGGATCCCTCATGAGGATACACCGATATCTAGATACAACGTCAGGGTGCTGAAAGTCTTCATATGCCCATGAACTTTGTAAAAGTTTGTATGCCATAACATACACCGACACACACTAATAACCAGTTCAGCATGTATCTGTTACTCTGCGAAAGTATGTATAGCTTCTATTTGTACGTTCAGTCATACTTATAGCTAGCACTACTATAGATAGGGTATACGTAGTAATTAGGTCCTCGTACACCATCATGAACCTCAGTATAGTATCCCTTGGTACAGAAAGATTGGTCACATTTGCTGATGTAAGTAACCTAACAGTCTCATGGGTCGCGAAGAATAACTACAGCCCAAAGGACATTATTGTCGCCAAAGTTTTGGCGGATGCCAACCTTGCACTCGCATTGACGCGTTATCTCGCTGAACATAGGCATACCGATGGCGTTCCTTCCCCGCCCTCTGCCCTGATTCTCCTCACTCCATGGTCAGACATCGTGCTCTCGCATTCGTTCTCTGGAACGATGTTGACCAATCGCAAGTCAGACTGGATCGATTCGAGTTCCTTGCTCAAAGTACGCGACAAATTGTGCGGAGTACTAGATGCCCAGGCAAACGCATACATTTCCCCCGCTTCACTCGATATACGCTCGGTGAGCTTCGAGGGATTTTGAAGGACCTCCTTAGCCTGCGGTGGCGCGGACATATTGGCAGATATGGTTAGGACTCTGAGGGATAGACGGGTAGGTGATCTGGGTGAACAGTTGTTCTTTCACGAGGCGCTGGATGCCTTCCGTGATTATGTCGCTTTTTCATTGATGCACCTGGAAGGTGCGGACACGTATAGGGCAATTTCAAGATTGATTGACAGTGAATGATATCGATGACAAGAAACGCTTGTATTGAGATAGTCGGCTACTCTCGTCTAGGCATCGCAATAAGCTTCCAGAGACGTTGGCTTTCGCTGCACCTTGGCAAGCGGAGCCGAGCATCTTCTCGAACAAAATACCGTCATATTGAAGGGCGATGGGCGGCCGCGTATCTCAATGTCCCAGTTCTGTATCTGAAAAATTGTATGCATCAGGACTGATGACTACTCGAACGTATCATTTTTGAATTCATGCGTGAATGCAATTGACATTAGTATTACCCTTCAAACGATAAGTCTGGAGTGGCGGACCCATGAAAAAGAAATGGACGCACAGCGTTTACCAGCTAAGACGTCTGTTTCATTCCATCTGAAAATAAGGTCCAGGCCGGCCTTTTGAAGACCTTTCAACGCCACGATATCGCTTTGTGCGACTGGCAAAAGAGGCTTTTTCTTCCTATACGAATGATAGCATAAATGGGCGGAACGCAGACTTGTAACTTGACGAGAAGAGAGCATCCGCACAAAGTCGGCATCGATGAAGTCCCAGGGCCTCTTCTGGTGTGTGGATATCGTGAACTCTTTGAGGCATGGCATGTACAGATGCCGTGGGTTTTGGTTCTGCGCCTGTAAATCGCATCCCGCTGTTTCGGACATAATGT
Organism: Strobilurus pachycystidiatus; assembly: GCA_019915135.1. Classification (NCBI taxonomy): domain Eukaryota; kingdom Fungi; phylum Basidiomycota; class Agaricomycetes; order Agaricales; family Physalacriaceae; genus Strobilurus; species Strobilurus pachycystidiatus. The sequence continues at coordinate 1,412,600 of JAHLMK010000011.1, forward strand.
GCTTTAGATCGCGCAGAAACTCGTTGGGGAAGGCCGCCCTATGCAAAGACCGTAGAGCCAGCTGTTCCAGAGAGGGAATGAGCCTAAACATCTTGACCAAGGTGTGGTCACCGGGATAATAACAATCCGACAGTTCGAGGTTGGTAAGGGTACAAGGCGAATTGCGTAGAAGGCGGATGATATCTCGGCAGGGCTCGACGAGTCCTTCCTCGCGTTCGCCAATACGGAGGCTGGTAAGATTGGGAAGGGAAATATGTCGAAAATCATGAGTTTCCGCCATTGACAATGTTGCGAGTTTGTCATGTATCACAGGTTCCGGGGGCGGATTGACCTCGAACTCGGGAGTTCCAGAGAAACACTCTAGATTGGGGAATGTCTGGAGTATGGTGCATAGAGAAGACGGTTCCAAAGAGATTTCCCCGCGACAAGTTTCGTACGGGACCCTGAGCACTCGTATGCTGTCGGTGTTGACGGAAAGAGATTGTAAGGGTAGGTTGGCAAGAACCAAGGAGGAAATAGGTGCAGAATGAAAGGCACGAATAGGGCGCGGTGCAACAGTGGAGCTCCATGGGTCAAACCACATGTCCAAATCCCGCAGATTTACGAATTTGTCACGAAGAACGTACAAAGGGTGAGCCATTTGCACTGACATGTTCGATATCGAGATGCATTTCCACTGCGATGCATGCTCCATGAAGAGGCCAAAAAGTTCGGCGTTCAATTCCTGCCCGCGCCGAGGACGCTCATCAAAGCCGGCATCCTCATGGTAACAGGCGAGTAGAAGGGTGAAGTCGATAGGATGATTTCTGGTCCGGTCCAGCACTGTCTGCAGCGGTGCGATGGGATCTGCAAGGCTTAATGCAGTGTAAACGTCCACGGTAAACGATGACCAGAGGGCAGGACACGACAACGATGCGGCGCGCCATTTGCGGCAGACACGAGGTACGACCCAGCGGGGATCCTCGCGATCGTAAATCGGGAAAGGGGAGGGGAGGGAAAATATTTCTTGGAGGATTTCGAAAGGAACACGACGAAGAGGTGAAAGAAGGGTAGCCAAGCTTCGGCGGAGCTCCCAATGCTCAGCGGATATTGCGCCCTGTGTCGTGGCCGCGTCAAAGTGGCGGATCCACAGTTCTATCTTGTTACACTGCTGGTCTAGAGGCGCTTCATTGGATTTCAGTAGACTCAGTAGAGAGTCAGGGAGAGGGTCGACAGTTATGGCGAAGACAGATGGGCTGCTCTTGATTTTATCGTGTTATAGCTAGTCTATCCCAAGTAAAGAGGAAACCGTACCATGGACAGTGGCAGAAAGAAGGCAAGGAGCGAGAGTATAGTACTTGATCGGAACGCAGTAGGGTTAGGGTTAGGGCTTGACGGGTTTCCTTCTACGTTCATGGCGCGCACCTTGCGACCGCGGAAATCACAAGTCAACTATGCCGTTCTAGCTGGCAGAAGTACCAGTGGCTCTGAGGACGGCGGAGATGGCGCGCGGTCCCCGACTACCCCGCCCATCATCGACGATGACGACCGTTCCAGCGGCAGCGACTTCGCGCTCGACGAAGGAAAAGATGGTGAGGCGGATGATGATGAGGAAGATGCAGCCACCGTCGCGGACGACGACGACGATATGGACGTAGATGATGAGCCCGTAGCTGTCAAGCCAACTCCCAAACCAAAGCTCGCGCCGAAACCCAAAAAGGCCGCTGCCCCGCCGCGTCCCAAGGTGGCTGGCGGAACGCGCCAGAAGATGTATGTGTTGCCAACGCCCAGCGTGCACCACCGGCATCGTGCCGTGCCGCTTTTCTCGCCGACAAACGACGTCGAGAGATTGGTATCGAAGCCAACGACGCCGTTTGGCCAGACGAGTACGACGTTGACCAAGGGTTTCACGCATGATGCCAAGACGACGGATCGCGTCAACAAGGCGTGGGGATACAACGTCGGGCCTGGCCCGGCTTGGGAGCTTGCCGAAGACAGAGCATGGTTCAAGGAGGCCAAGGACGACGCCGAGACGGAGGCAGACCGCCGACCAGTTGTGTACGCGACCGTGAAGACGTCTACTGAATTTCGATTCTTGACCTCAACGTTCGTTGCAGTTCATTTTTAGGCTTTTCTGTCACTCATGCACTATATAGTGAAGCTGCGCCGTATCTGCCCTCAGATGTCATTTCTGCCGACGATGGTACACTCAAACCGCCCCCTCCGATAACCTGTTTTCTTGGCCCACATGACACTCAGACACGCGTTCAATTCTCTCTATTTGACGCGCGCAAGAATTGTGGGTACACAGTCAATTCCGACATGCATTTTCTCACCCACCTCAGCCGATTTCATTCCTGAAAGCAAATCGCATCTATTCAATCCAGGAGCACCTGTCTGGGGTATTGACTGGTGTCCTATCCACCCTTCTGCACGCGCAGGTTAGATTCCATGCTCGTGGACTTGCTTCCTTGGACCTCAAGGATCCCCCATCCCTAGGCCGCAACTATGCGCAATACCTTGCCGTCGCACCATTCCCAACCAAGAACCACGCGCCCGATGTTGGTGTCCGTGCGCCAAGACCTGCACTGGCGTGTATTCAGATATGGGCCTGTAATTCGGAGGGCATGGGCTGCGAAACAGTGTTATGCATCGAGTCGGGACCGGCTTATGATCTGAAATGGTGTCCTTTGCCTGCTCACGACGAGACGTCCAAAAGACTCGGATTCATTGGAGGGACATTCGAAGATGGAACATTTTCGGTGTATTCCGTCCCAGATTGCCCAAAGACCGAATCAGGACCTTTGTACGGTAGGTCAAATACTGCAGTGTCAATCCCATAATTCACTTTTGTGCAGTGCATCTACCAGAACCTGTAATTCGGATAGAAATGGTTGAAACTGCGTGCTGGTCCTTCGACTGGGCAAACAGTGAAGTCGTTGCAATTGGGACAACGAACGGCATCATCGCTGTCTATAACATTGGTTCAGCTCTCAAAAACTACGATTCAGGTGCGTTTAGATTTTCTTTCTCGACCTTTGGCTCATTAGTCTCATTGTAGGCAAAGCAGTGATTTCTGACATGCTTCCAACGCATTACATTCCGGTGCATCAGTCGGCCATTCGTGCACTCACATGGATAAAAGTGCCACCGTGTACACCGTCTGGTTCACCGGCACTCGACTCGAATCCGACTGTGATTGCTAGTGGCGGCTACGATGGAATGGAGTGTATGACTGACATCCGGGAAGGACGTGGATCAGTCATGAATCGTACCAGAGGTCGGATACGATTCCTCTTTGCATTTTATATTCCTAAACCCATCGTAGACGTGATTAACACGATGATGTTCTCTCCATATGCGGGTGGTCCCATCACGATTGACCATGAGAACATTGTCAAGGCCTATTCCGCTTCACCCAGTATGCTTGGACGTGGGCATACATTGCTCGAACCTGGCGGACCCGTTTGGGCCGTGAGCACCTCCGACATGCACCCACAACTCGCCGTAGCCTGCGCTGACGGCGCGTTGAGTACCACGAATATGCTCCGCTCGACGCGCCGCGGCGGCTCAGTGCCTTTCTGGGTTCACAAAATCTTCCATCTCGACTATAGCCGCAAAACCGGCGAATTCCGCATGCTCGAGCGCTTCCTTCCCGTCGAGCTTGCGCCGACGAGCAAGACGGGAGCGTGGCCGCGCGAGGTGGCTGTTCAGCGCGTGGCGTGGAATAGCGCGAATGGGCTGGGGTGTGCGGGGATGTTGGCGAGTGCGACGGGGAGTGGGCTTTGCAGGATGGATTGTTTGGAGGGTCGGTGGATGAAGGACAAGTTTCCATATGGTGACGTGGAAAGGTTGAGGGGTGACCAGGGTGTAGAGGGTGATTCGGATTCGGATTGATTATCATTACGACGTCCGCGTATTTTGGAGTTGAGGCTGTCTGACTGTAGTCTAGTTATCGCTGTATCTTTTTGAACGTATCTCGCCTGTAGCATGCAATTTTATACAACTTACGATTCTATAGAGCCCTTACTTAATTGCCGAGCGCAGTGGGCGCCGTTGTTGGAATGACGCAAGATAAACGGCGTCATGTAGATAACACGCCTCTTTTCGAACGACTTGAGGCTCAGCAAACCTAAAGTTACCTGCCAAAAGTGAGTGACTCAAGCTCAATCAAGATTACTTCACAAAGGCACCCGGCCTGGTGAGCAAGTCCGAGTCTGTGGCGCACACATTTCATCATGTACGAGGGGACTTCTGCAGAGTTATTCCGGCAAGTCCTAGCCTGAGAGTTGACGTTATGAGTGATGTTCAAAAGCCCTCGTGACAGCGGAAAAGAGCTTAAAAAGAGGAAGAGACAAGACTATAGCACGATTGCACCATCAAGTTCGGGTGCTCCATCATAAGACTATCAATAAACAGTGAGCACATTGGCGTGGCGACGGGCGCATAACGGTGATCCCGCAGCTATAACGAGACTGATGCATGCTGTCGTGGATGGGTCGAGTCATTTCATCTGTGTATCAACATGAACACTGGGATCCTGCATGTCCTCCCGGGCGCCGCTGATCTCTTCATAACTTGGGCGCAGACGGCTCCATCTTGACGTGGATACCTGACGCGACGAGGCGCTTGCGCGTGATATTCCAAATCTATTGCACCGTCACAACCATGAGGTCTTTGCGCGGGGATGATACGAACCTCACAACGCGCCACCATTGACTTGGCGCCCATTGTCATTGTCGTGCTCACTATCCTGAGCTCGTCGTCTCTGTACAGCGCTTGAAAGAGGTTCCGGTGGCGATGAGGGAGAAGTTACGCACAAAAGAGCAGGAGAGTGGTACACCATGTTAATTGACTGCGAGACGGAATTACGGTAGCTCTCAAATGCTAGGAGGTACGCGACGATGGGGAAAGTCGAGCACCTAGAACTTCCTCAGTTTACAAAAGCGGGTGGGACAAGTTGGATACATACACGTCGACAAGGAGCGCAGAGCATCCGCCGTGCATCGCGTCAGCTCCGTTCAACATCTCTGCGGCCCAAGATTGTCAAACCGAGGTCCTTGACTTCATCCATAACACCGTGAACTGACCCTTATTGACTGTTATCGAGCACACGACACGTGCCTCCTTCTTGGAGGGCTCTTCCGCCTTCTCCAGGAGCGACACTTCCGTCACGACCAGATCTGGCAAGACAGTCCGCCCAAATCCGAACGCATGTTTCTCCTCTACGTCGGCAGACATGCCAAGGAGGGCCATGGGCGTTAGAAAGACTTCCTTGACCTCAACGGGAGCATTTCCTGCTATGGATGAGCTGGGCATGATGGGAGGAAGGCAGGATGTTACATGACAAGATCACGGTTGATGATTCGACTCCGGGGATCAGATAAGTACCGCGAGGCAGTGTCAGCAGCAATGATAGCAAATGGCTCAGAGGGCCAAGATAGCTGCCTCCTAGGCAGCCATCAGTTGGATCATGGATGGGCTGCGACAAAAGCTTGAAACCATCAAGAGAGAGATTAGCGTAATGATTTCGAACGCCACATCCGTAAACGGCAATGCCCTCTCCCACGCACGGACCACCGCGTCGGGCCTATAAAAATTTCGCCCGAGCATTGGTGGTTCTTCAGATACATACTCGAACAGGATCTATTCTATAGAAACTGACCGAGTCTCGCATTTTTATAAATGCCGCATCTCTCAAATCCAGTCGATGACTTCCACGCTCCCTCGCTCGACAGAGAATTCGGCCTGCTTTCGGGCGGGTCTCGAGGACGTTTGGCGATTCACCTGGGTGCGCTTGTATGAGCCGCTCGGAGGTCTTGCCAGCGAGGCGAGCGTATGTCTGATGGATCCTTTTTTGTTCAGAGCTATCTGGGGCTTGTCTGTTGGCGGTCTTGGGGCTGTGGCAAAATACCAAGCTACGTTTTATTCATCGTCTTCCCTCCATCCCCCCCATCCTTTGGCCGCTTTCTGCCCGGACGGCTTCGGACTACGGTCCATACGCTGAATGGTTCTGGTGATGTGCCTACATTTACGATTTCATTCGGCGTCTAATCAACGCTCGGATGGGGATGGACTGAGAAGATGACCCGCCATTTTGAAGGGTGGACTGTCTGTTACCGTCCCCTACATATCTTCATTGTATGACTAGCTTTTTTGAATGATACCCTGTTTTGACTACCCGAGTGGTCTCGATGTACATGTCCTCTTCACCCGGCCACTTTCAAACCGTCAGACATCGCGCCAGGCTAGTAGCACCCTGGTAGCACCTGAGTTACAACAGCACTGTGAAGTGCTTATTCGCATATCATAATCCGCACTTACTTGCCTCCACTGTGGGGTTCGTTCAGATCGCCGGAATTCACGCATCACCTTTGCCCCAGTCCTCACACTGCAGGGCCTGCCAATCACGTTCTTGGTACATCCGTAACAAGGGCCAGGCTCCGTGCCCCCAACGATGTAGTCGATTGCCGTGATGGAGTCGAGTACGGCGAGATGACCGTCCATTGAATACCGGTCCTTAATAAAAGGATCCTATTGCCTTTCTCCTGCTAGTCGATTCTCTGCCACCCTTGCCAATGTCCACCGAAACTGCAAATATCCGAGGAAACGCTGCAGACGACGTGAAGAAGAAAAGCTTGGAAGTATTCACGTACTTCATTGGACCGTCGAAATCTTACGGGCATGGCGTCGGGCGGAACCTGAGATTAGTGGAGGTGAATATATTCGGAGGGGAGTCGGCGGAGACTGTGTGTGAGATTGAGGTGTCCCCAGGTGCGTAGCCCGCACAGCGCTCTTGGTTATGATGACTGATTCCGACGGGGAGCAGAGATGTGCAACGTCTATGGCACGCTGCATGGCGGATGCGCAGCATACATAATTGATCCGTGCGTGAAGAAGTCTACAGTCGATGAGCTTGACTGACACTGTACAGGTGCTCTTCTTCGCCGCTTGTCTCGTTAGGTATCGCCACGGGCAAGGATGGTACTGGTATATCCCAGTCCATGAACTTGATTTGGCATCGCCCGGTGCTACAGTGAGTCTTGAGGATCTGCACCCGTTGTTTCATCCGCCTAAATAGATGAATCGCGAAGGGGAACGCACCTGCGCATCGTCTCAAGAACAGTCTTCATGGATGGGCGATTACGGTCAGCGAGCTGTGAGGTAAGTCTATGGGCCTGGACGGGATGTTTCCTCTCATCTAACTACTGCTTCTCTGTCAGTTACGCGACAAAACCACGAACGCGTTGTACATCTCTGGTGTCCACACGACACAAGCCGTCGGAAAGCGAGCTCCTAGGCTTTAGATACTGAAACAATGGATACATGAAAGTAAAACATACTATTTCGTCACTTTGGATCCAGCGCGTACTCAACCGTCGCTGTGAGTTCCTCCCATTGCTTCTCTTCCAATTTGCCATCTGCAGATCGTCCCTCCCCCACCTTCTCACATAAATCAACAAACTTCTTTCCAGGAACTACCCCGCCGTGAACTCTGTTCAGTACGGGATGCGGAGTGCGCATCCCGCTACTGAGCCACCACTACAGAGAGGTTAGGACATCCCAACAGAGCAAGGACAAAGAACGAACCTTCGAGTTCCAATAGTCACCTTCGCGACGATGTAGCTGCTGATGGACGTAGCAGCTAGTGAGATTGTCCTCATCGCTTTGAGCAAGATCATGAGCGCGCTTGATATCATCGTTTAGGAGATGGAGCGCGCTTCGGATGGGAATGGAATCAGTAAGAGCATCGATTTGGGGAGTAAGAGATGCATCATAGACGGAGGCGGGCCGTAAGGGAGGAGGCACAGGGCGTGCCAGTAAGGTGGATGCTAGTTGTCGTGCCTGTGCAGACATGATGGTAACAGATAGAGTTCATTGGCCGCCGCTGGAACAACCAGATGATCAATTTGATGCGTCATAGTTTGATACCACTTCGAGCAGATGTGTGTTTCGGATTTAAAATTACAGATAGGGATCTCGTGTGCTGTAAATGATGTCCACAGAGAGGGAAGTCAGAGTTCGCAGACTACATTGCTAGGAGATATGAGTTTCTAGTCAAGAGTTAGGAGTCTCCCAAATGCCAGGGAATGTGAGTGCCTTCTGGGTCTGTTGTCAATTCTCCAGAGTTGACAAGGTCTTTCGTGGGCTTTCTGAATCTTCAATCATCAATCTCTACGGTGCTAGATGATTTGTGAGATGTACAGGTCGGAGAACATTGCAAGAGTAGGGTGGCGAGAGGGAGCGAGTGAGGGGCCCTGGTTGACAAGGTGAGGTGTAAACCAGATATCTACTCGGAAGCAGAACTTGAACCACCCATCGTCTTTCCACTCCATAGTACCGGGATTACGGCCCGCCCTCCGAGGTGACCGTCACAGCTGTATAGCTGTGCATGATCGTGGGAAATGAAATATTTCGCCTCAGTCGGCCCCGCTAACGGCACTTCAGTAACTGACTTTTACAGTAAAAATGAGGTGAGGACGCCGCCCGCCCTCGCGCTGACCGTGTCTGACGTCCCTCCAGCAGCAAACTCTCAGTGTCAAGCGTGCGGGGCTCCGTCAAGGAACTCCTTGCTGAGGCCAATGGCGAGAAGAAGCGCAACTTCGTCGAGACCATCGAGCTCCAGATCGGCCTCAAGAACTACGACCCCCAGCGCGACAAGCGTTTCAGCGGAACCGTCAAGTGCGCCTCCCGTCGCTCTCCCCGATGTGCACCACGTTGACCACCGCTGTCTAGGCTCCCCAATGTTCCCCGTCCCCGCATGTCCATCTGCATTCTCGCCGATGCCGCCGACATCGATCGTGCCAAGCAGATTGAGCTCGAGTACATGTCCGTTGATGACTTGAAGAAGTGCGCAATAAGTTTGTTACTCGAGATGGAGATTGATACTTATATGCCTTAGGCTCAACAAGAACAAGAAGCTCGTCAAGAAGTTGGCCAAGAAGTACGACGCTTTCCTTGCGTCCGAGACCCTCATCAAGCAGATCCCTCGTCTCTTGGGTCCCGGTCTTTCCAAGGGTGCGCCGCCTTGAATCGCCGCCTAATTCTGCCCTAACACGCCTCTAGCTGGAAAGTTCCCCACCCCCGTCTCCCACGCCGAGGACCTCACCAACAAGCTCATTGAGGTCCGCTCGACCATCAAGTTCCAGCTCAAGAAGGTTCTCTGCTTGGGTGTCGCCGTCGGCCACGCCAACATGACCGAGGACCAGGTCCTTGCCAACGTCATGCTTAGTATGTATTCGTTGTCCTCCTTCCAGCCATTCTCTGACCGATTATTCAGGCATCAACTTCTTGGTCTCTCTCCTCAAGAAGAACTGGCAGAACGTCAAGTCCCTCCACATCAAAACCACCATGGGCAAGCCCACCCGTCTCTTCTAAACGGAGACTCGACACTTGCTTCTTTTCGTTTATGGCGCTCTAGAGTTTCTGCACGGTTGTCATGCATACCATGAAGCCCCGCACGCTTGTACCAACGGCTTTCAGGGGGAAGGCCGATTGGGAGCTGAGATAGTTGTGCAGATGTTCTGATCATCGTCGTAACGAATATAACTTGTATCCATACACAGCTGACTGAGTGGGACTTGATTAGGACAACAAGACGCGAGACGCAAGGCTACGCAATTTCCAGTACAGCACCTACTCGGTTATCCTCTTCTAGGCCCAATTGAAACCAGCTCGTCCATGTGTATGCTGAATAGGTGGCGCCTTCAAAGATAAGCTGTTTGCCTTGGGCAGTGCCGCCCGAATGCACTCACGGTTGTCATCAAAACGCCTCATGTATCAGTGTCATCATTGCCAGCATCTATACCTCCCTCTCACTCTTACCTTCACCTCGAACGCTGGTTATGGACTATCCAGCCTGGAAAATAGAGGGTCAGCATTTCTCTTGAGCGCTTTCTCTTCAAACAGTTCATGTATACACAGACTCACCTGGAGACTGGAGCTCTAAAATTGGAGCGGTACACATCTACAACGCTGCCTCCTTCCTAGGGTTCTTCGCACTTCTGTTCACTCTCGTCCCGGCGACTTTTTCTCGGCGTATACATAGGACGCGGGCGTGGTTCAGCTTTGTCGCGTCTTGGCTCGTCTTCGCCTTTTCCTACCTTCTCCTCGTCGACAACCAGTTTGAGGATGACCCGCATTTTGGAACATGTCTGCTGCAGACACTTATGGTCTATAGCTCTCCCATTCTGTATGTGGCATTGCACTCTTTCTGGCATATCGTCCATTAACGCGAAGAAATGTTTAGAGTTGGGTGTACTGGCGTTTCATTCATCGTGGATGTGCGTCGACTTCTGCTCTCATTCGCGAGATGACTATCTGACCCGTTCGTGTCAAGACGTACTGCTCCTTTCGAGTGCTCATTCTGGGGACTTCTAATCCCTGCATCATATACCGCGACCTAGTACGTTGAACCTGTCTCTGTTGTCATGGCCGATGCTTATCCCGTACCAGATGTTGATCATGCCATGGGTCGTCTGGGTGCTCATGATCATCGTAACCGCCTTTGTGCGTTCCGCTTTGCCCGCTAATCACCGAAGTAGCCTGAAGCTGAGCATCCACACAGCTCATTGGAGATGCCGATCAGATAGAACGCGATTCGACGCATATGTTTTGTCATAGCAAGATCAACGCTCAGTGAGTCCTTTGATGTTGGTGTGCTTCGCCTAAATCCAAATCTGCGCTTAGATTGATTGTCACGCTCTGTCTGACGTTCCCGCTCGCGACGACCTGCATCCTGCTGGAAGGTTAGCAGCCTCGTCTCCGGAACCTTGTTTTCCGTGTCGTGTAGTAATAACAGTCCCAGTATCCCTCGCGCAGTTCCTTTACCGACACTGGGTTGCACTCCGCGAGTATGCCTTCCAGAGACAGGCGAAGGAAAGTGATCGTCAATCAGTCTCCATGATGATCCGCTTGGCAATATTCACGACGATGCCTGTCGTTGCCTTGATTCTGGCTGCCTACATCGTGGCCCATGAGAAGGATTCAGTGGCTTCGTGGAACATCATGCTCGCATCTCGTAAGTCCTCCCCCAACCCTTCCCCGGCCCGCTCCTCATCTAGCACAGTACCGATGATGGTGGCACTCTCTTTTGGGACCCAGAAGGTGCAGAAGTTTGGCGAGACCGTCGCGTTCTATTGCTGAATAATTGTACAGGATATCATCCGGTTCTATGATCCTCGTCGGTGGTACTACCCTCGCGCAGGGGATCGCGGAGGGGAGAAGGACGAAGATGAGATTGATGCTCAGCCCGTACAATATAGTCGAGTGAGGTCGAACTCTACCAGCAATCTGCCCGGATCGAGAGAATCAAGCCCACCGCTGCGTCCACTGAGACTGCTGTCTTCGGAGAATCTACCCAGCATACCTGCACAAAGTCGTCCCATACTTGATATACAACGCACTCGGACTTCACAGACTCCTACTTTCATGATATTTCCTGCGACTCCCGATTCTTGATTACAATACTTTTCGTGTATCATCTATACAGTACATATGTATCTTTGAACATCAAAGTCAAAGAATCAAGGCCCCTGCCAGGCTTGCACATTACGCGTGATAGCACTCATGCCGTAACTTGACCTTCATCGAGTTTGACCACCACCATCTTTCCTTGATACGAAACGGTCCGCGAAATATCTGTCCTCATTGTAGGCATATATTTATGTCTTTCTTGGGCTTACTAAAAACACACCTCAGAGAACAAAGCCAACTTTCAAGTTCGTGATGCCTTCGGCTCTCGACATACTTCCTGAAGCCGTCCGAAACCTCTTGCGATCCAACGATGAGCCCTCGGCAGGAGAGCGAACGTTGACAGAGGAGCATATCCGGCGCTGCGATGCTATCATCTCGCATACTACTATTCCCATCGAAATTGAGCACCAACGACGTGTCCGGGAGAGTCTTCTGGCTATCATTTCGACAGTCCGCCGCTTGCCTCCTGAGATCCTCCAGGAAATATTTCTATGGCTCCCTTCCTTTGACGTTTACGACACGGATGACCCTCACTGGGCCATTAGCCGCATCTGTCGCAAATGGCGCGCCATAACTCTCTCATGTCCTCGTGTTTGGTCCAACTTTACCTTGGACATCGAACAGGCAGCAGAAACTTTGGATCATCTTGCACCAGTCCAGATAGTGCTTGACAGGGTCAGTGGCCAGCCCATAGACTTCGGTTTATGGAGAGTCGAACAACCCCGAGGTCATCGTCGTCGGGTGAAGTTGCTGGGAGAACTGTATAGCGACGTCCTAGCACTCCTGATGGAACATTCAGTCCAATGGAGATCGGCTCGATTCGTGGGGATGCACATCATGCTGGCCCATTCACTTTCATGCCTTCGCCAAAGACTGCCGCTCCTCCGACACTTAGGCTTATGGATCGATAGAGAGTCCTTTGCTGAAACGCCGCTCCCCATTCGTGCATTCCAGCTTGCTCCTATCTCTATCCTGGACCTCTTCGACTTTCCTTTACATTTACTATCCTTGGATGCTAGTCGCATTCGGGAATTGGATGTTGGAACGAGAGGTCAGGTATCTCTGCGTTCTATCCTCGAGTTGTACCCAAATCTCCTTTCCTTCAAAGGTTTCACTCCGATCACCAATGGTTTACCCCATATGCCTATGGTGCGCCACAGCCTCACTTCGCTTGAGACGCGAGGGACCTATGAATTTCGGGACCTTTCCCTTCCGAACCTCTCCAGACTATCTGTCACTCGGAGAGGCCTGACAATGTCTGACCCGCTGCCCGATATCAAACAACTACTCTCAAACTCCCAGTGTCGCCTCGCTCATCTCAAATTGATCAACTGTGACGGTGCTGAACACCTTCGCGGGATGCTCAGGCTCACGTCATACCTAAAGGAATTGGAGGTAGAATTTCATCTGGAGCCAACAATGGACGATGCCATTGGCACTAGTGCATTTCTGGAAGAGGTCCAGCATGTTCTGGGGGAGGAAAGTAGCGAATCGGAGAGAAAGAATCCGCGTGCTGCGTTCACTCACGCTTACGTCCCACAGCTCCAGAGGTTTGATTTGTACACGACGAACGTCTCTCCGTGGGAGTTTTTCAATGGAGGCTTTGTGCGAATGCTTTGTGCGCGTCACGAAGCTGGTTTACGCGCCGCTCGCTTCACGTATACTAGGACATGGGAGGAGAGAGTTTCTCCTGCTGTTGCACTCCCCGCTTTGAGGATAGACAATTTTGCCTTGCTGCAGGCTCTCCAAGACGAGGGGCTTGATCTATCTTTCCATTTCTCGGCAGATGACAAGGTGAATGCAGAGCAAGTCATGATTGCCGGCTTGGCTCATGGATGATTCTTACTTATGATTGTATTCTTACGATTGTCGCTCGCGATGTAGTACTTAGTTCTGTCTGAAGAACACAGGAAAATTCATGCACCATTCGTTGCCGTCAGTCCTTACTTGCACTTGTCCTACCGGTATCATTACAACTCCAATAATTATACAAAAATGCGATAGAATAATGCGCACGTTTACTGTTCGTTAACAAATACACTAGCCATGCCCATTCCCGAGCCGATACACATGCTCGTCACGAAGACTTTCTCGTCGTACTGTTTTGCGATGTTGAAGCCAGTCGCAATCTGTCGGGCACCAGCTATAGGATGATCATGTTAGACACAAAGTCAAGAGCGTATGAGCATTGATACTCACTCATTCCTAGAGGGTGTCCTATGGCAATGGCACCACCATGCTTGTTCACCTTTTCGAATGACAGGCCGAGCTTCTGTACGCTGTATACTGCCTGACTCGCGAATGCCTCGTTGATCTCCCAAAAATCGATATCGTCTTTGGACAAGCCAGTCTTCTCCAGGACGCGGGGAATGGCGTACGCCGGGCCAATACCCATGACCTTGGGTGGCACACCGACAGCCGCGGCGGCAACAAACTTGCCAAGGATGGGGAGGCCAAGTTTCTGAGCGTGTGAGCGACGCGTCAAGATGACAGCAGAGGCGCCATCGGAGACCTGGGATGCATTGCCCGCGTGTGTGCTGCCGTCCTTCTTGAAGGCGGGTTTTAGCTTGCCCAAACTCTCTGCCGTAACGCCCTCGCGAACGCCGTCATCCCGGTCAACGACGATCTCGGTCTCCTTCTCGGTCTTGGGGTCGATAGCCTTGACTTTGAGCGGGACAATCTCGGCGACGAATTTGCCGGCTTTGGATGCGGCAGCGGCGCGACGGAAGGACTCGGCGGCGAATGCGTCTTGAGCAGCGCGGGTAACACCAAAGGCCTCAGCGACGTTCTCGGAGGTAATGCCCATGGGAAGGAGGCAGTCGGCGGCTTCTTGGTTCTCCAAGACAGCTTCAGAGTAACCGTCAGCCATGGCGGCGGCACCATAGCCAAACGTCATGGATTCAACACCAGCGCCTGACATGAATTGTCAGATGAAGATATCAGGGCGTGCCGTCGTAAGCAGCTCACCAATGCCAATGTCAATTTGTCCCGTCCTTATCTCGTTTGCAATCTGGTTGACAGCGCTGAGGCCACTGGAGCATTGCCTGTTTACAGTGTTGAGAGCAGCTGTGTTGGGTATGCCGGCAGCGAGCGCGGCCATGCGTGCAGCAGAGGCACCACCCGAGGGAGGCAGAACGTTTCCGACGGCAATGTCCTCGATGAGTGCGGGATCGAGGTTGACGCGAGTGTACACGGCACGGAGGACGCCGGCAAGCAGCTCTTCAGGACGAGTATCCTTGAAGCCGCCCTTCTTGGCCTACGCGACAACGTCAGTCGGGCGGTGACGGTGATGGGAAGGAAGGCGGCATACCTTTGTTATGGCGGTGCGGAGGGCGGCCACGACGACAACGTCGTCGGGGCGCTTTTCGAGGAGGGCGTTTCGTGCGGCGGAGGGCATGATGGTGGAGGTAGAAGGCAGAGGTCGGTGGTGACGAATTTAAGCAAACAGGTGATCGGGATATGATATTCACATGCAAGCGTCCGGGGTAATCTGCATCTCCCATTTGCCGGGGAACACTTCAATGTGAATCCACAGCGGCGCGGGGACTGGGGACGACTCTTTGAACTCAATCACATAATTGCACGGTTGGGGCATCAGTCGTCCTCGTCATCCAGCCCGAAGTCCGAGCATAGATCACCAGACGACTTGTTGCGGCTTTATAGTGGCTATACTGACTCAGGGAGAAGTCGAATCCTCAATGTTTTTTCTGAGTGTAAATGGCCAGCGCAATGAGCCATAGACATAGCGGGCTCTCACAGGTTCTTGCGCGATCCTTGAACCAAAGACAAAGGGCCTAGGCCTGGTCAGGATTCGAACGCTGGCTGCTGAGTGACTGATCTTGGTGCGTGACGGTCACGCCACCGTGTTTGCTTTGAACTACAACCTTCATGCTTTAAATGCTAGCCTAAGTGCTTGTCTTGGATATACTTCTTCATCAACTACACAACCACGCCCGCCATGCCGCCACGCAGTTGCCTGCGCCAATCCTTCGCCGACTCGTCGACCGACTCGACAATAACTCTCACCCCACAAACACCTGCATCGTTCTTGTCAGCCCTTGAGCTGCGTCGAGACGCGATCCGAGCCAGCGGATTAGCCTCTCCAGAAGACTCTGACACGGCCGAAGAAGAAGAGGAGCATGTTGTGAAGCTCCGACAGCGCGTCAAGTCAATCTTGGAGTCTTGCAATTATGACCCCTCCGATGGGCGCTGGACACAGCTGGGGCGCACTCTGAGACTGCATAGCACGTTGGGTGGTCCAAAGTGCGTAGTGTTCTTTATTTCGTTTGTCTCATGTCCCAACGACTGTGTAGCTGGCTGAACACTTCGCTAACGCCTGCTATTCCCCCTCCGCCTGGCGGCTGGCCAGAACAACTACCCAAGGACGATGCAGAATGGGCCGAACTACGAAAAAGAACGGAGGTCGTGTCAAAAGTCCATGGATGGGTGCGCAATGTTGAAACCAGCGTCGAGGTAGAGGTTGACACTGGCAGCCGACCAAAGTCGCCGGCCAAAGGGAAAGGAAAGAAGACAGTCGAAGTCGAAATCGTTAGCAGGAGTGCCAAGAAACAGCGGACTCAAGGATACGACCCTAAAGATCCCTCTCCACTAGGATTCGTCGCATCAAAGAGGACTGTACGAGCACCTCATCCCAAGGACAGAGAGGTTACTCCTTCTCGTCCAAGCGAAAGAGGCCCGGATCCTTCACCGCTCAGGACTCAGTTTTCTTACCAGCCCTCTCCGGCTAAATCCCAACCAAAATCCAAGCAACATGACCCGCCCTCACCTTCGACACGCTCCTCCAAAACCAGATCCCCTTCTCCCAAACCCAACTTACCTCCTCGTACATCCGGCTCAATCGCCGCCATCCCGGAAGACCAGTTCCTACCGCCTTCTTTCCCTTCGAACCTGGATACTTCCACACCACCAGACAACACCAAACGTCGTCCAGAAGCCATCAGGAGCTCGATGGCGATGGTTTCGAGTCCCCTGGTAGTTGATGGTAGTTCTGCCAACATCTCCACCTCTCTAGTGAAAGGAAAGGGCAAGCGACCTCTCAGTCCCCAGTCCAGTCCGAGGGTGAAGAAGGCCAGGATTGACGATGAAGATAGCGGCGCCGGCAAGATGACGGACCTCAGAGAACTGCTGAGCAATGCACGGACGCCTTCGCCGAAGAAGCGCACTCCGTCCAAGGCGCAATCCACTCCGTCCCCGTCCAAGGCTGCTCCAGCGAAGTCATCGCCGTCTCGTGGGCCATCCAGCGTCAGTGTCTCGAAACCGCTTTCGAAACACACCTCGGCTTCCAAATTACCACAAACACGCCAGCAGAGCGAGCCTTACCCGGACGTCGACATCGCCTCGCCTGCCAAGTCTCTCTCGTCCATCGCTGGTGACGACTCCGATGATGAGGAGGAGGAGGTGCCGATCTATGCGGCGACGCAATTGCGTGGCGCGTATGATTCCCAGTTTGACTTGGAAGGCGGCGTAGACGACCTCCAGGGATTTTTGGAGCGAGATGTCAGTATGGTTGGGGAGGAATCACAGGCTGTTGGCGGGAAGAAACAGGAAGATGCGAAGGACGAACAAGAGGTCGATGATGAAGTCGAGGAAGAAGAGGACTTTGGCAAATGGTTCAATTTCCCGAAGAGCCGGAGTGGTAGTGGGAGTTGGTTTAGTCGAAAGTGAGTTGTAAGCAGTGTGTTCTGGTCTGTGGATGCTCCTGTACTTCTCTCGCACTGTACTATCTCAATTTTGATGTTTACTCGGAAGCTGGTCGGAAGTGATACGTTGCCACTTTGATAGACTAAGTATATATCGTTGTTTCCGGTGACGAAGAAGGGCAACAGGATGGCGAAATCCATGCGCAATGAGACGCCATGTTGTATTAGCTTATATCTGACCAACCGTATATAAGTACACTGATGTAGCACTACTGACCGCTCGAACACAACAAATTTATCCAACCAGCTCCGCCAGTTCACCGTTATCCACCATTTCCTGAACAATGTCCAGACCACCGACGAACTCGCCGTTGATGATGAGTTGAGGGAAGGTCGGCCAGTTGTTGAGTGTCTTGAGACCTGTCGTAAAATAGATGTCAGCGAAACCCAGAAGCAATGTAAGCAAAATCAGACCTTGTCTCACAGCTTCGTCCTCCAAGATATCAAACGTCGTATATTCCACATTCTGCTCGCCAAGCAGGGCGGTAATGCGCCGGGAGAAACCACACCGCGGGGTAGCCGGGTTCCCCTTCATGAAGAGCACCACCTTGCTCTGGTTCATGATATCGCGCATGCGCTTGTTCAGATCATCCGGTGATTCGTGTTTGCCCGTTGGCGCGGCAGGCGCCTGATTAGTCTTGCTCAGCGGCTGACTAGAGGGCGGTGTTATGTGTTTCGCGATAGCAGCAGTGAGACCGGGCGCATCGGCACCTGCTATCCTCTCAAGGAGGACGTGGCCGCGTAGGACGAGGAAGGAAGGAACAGCTTCGATGTCGAAGGATTCAGTGATGTCTGGTTGTGCCTCTGCTTCGATCTAGTGGGGGCTATGTACTCAGAAGGCGACGCAGATATCAAGTATACGGCGTTCCACACCTGCAAGACAAGTAGACCCTGGTATTTCCGGGCCAGCTCGAGGGCAACCTCGTTCATCTGCTTGCATGGCTCGGCCCATTCAGCCCAAAAGTTGAGCAGCGAGACCCGGTTGAGATCCTCGGATAGTAGAGCCTGGAAATGCTCTGGGGAATCGACAGTGTGGAAGTTGCTTGGACCGGACATTGGAGGGACGTGGTGGAAGCTTGACAAGATGCAGACTCGGGCGTGCTGATTAACGACCGAAAAATGATATCAGATTACGATTATTGGTTCGGATCTACCCGGCCGATAGGGTTCCCAGTCGGCGCCTAAGCACTTAGATCTCGCCTCAGACTTTCTACTTCTCGCGCTCTGTCTCTGCTTGCCAGAAAGGATTAGAAGATTTTACTGACCCTCAGGGCGGCCTTACAACCAACTCACCGTGTTTTTCCCTCGGAGGATTTTTCGAATAAATTCCTATCCTCTTGACATCATGTAAAGATCCTTGTTGCGCCACTTGCGCACATTATCATCCGACAGGCAAAGCCTCCCGTTGACATCAGCTCATACTCAGAGCTCTCTGACAAATATTCCTGATTCCATCAAGCCGCTTAGGCCAACCACACATCGGTTTGCCTCATGATCACAACTCTCTCTTTGTCGGGCTTCTTACGCTCTTCACACTCTCATTCTGTCATTGGCAAATCCTGGGATTTTCTTGAAGATGAAGGCAATATCTTTGACTCATGGTGGATCCTTCTTTCCAGGAGAGACACTCAGGTCGCAGCCAGGCCACGGCGAAAGACTCGATGCTAAGCGTTTCCGCCGCGGACTGTCTGTTATGTCGCCTTATATCCGTGGCTGGCATCCGCGTGAGTGCTGAACATCTTTGCAACGAGCTGACTGTCTTCCCTTAGAGCCTGCCAAGCGCTCCAGCCGACCTTGCGCAGCCATATCGAGCAAGTACAAACTCGTTCCGATCTTTTTGAGTCGTAATTGATCAGCTTCTCAGCGTTCGCACTATCGGTATCTACAAATTGGAGAAAATCTGAACTATGTAGGCGGAAAATTACGACTCGGACGGCCAGAATACCTATACCTACGGCAGCAGTCCCTTGGCATTGCCGGTCTAAGACTACTCATGATCAGGCTAGCATCTGCGTCAGCTCGGTTCAAACTCTAGGTAAAAAGTCATGGTCTTCGCAGACTTTTCTTATTGTGGTGCAACAGTCCCACACTCTTCGTAGTCGAGTCATTCAAGATGATAGAGATCAAGTTCACGACATCTATCTCAGGCCTCTTACCATCATGTCACAGCCAGAAGCACCCACATCAGATGTTCTTTCCCAGCCCCCCTTCGTCCAAGTACAGGGAGTCATCAACGTCCGTCACATCGGAGGATATTCCACACTCGTTCCGTCCACCGTGACGAAGCCGGGGACGATTTTTCGCTCGGGAGAGATCTCCGGAATTACTGAGAAGGGAAAGGAACAACTCGTGGCCCTTGGTGTTCAATGGGTGTTCGATCTTCGCGCTCCGGTGGAGATTGCCACGTACAAGAGCGTCGCTCCAGATATAGAAGGGGTGACTATCGTCCCAGTCCCCGCTTCCGTGGAGGGATTTGACCCGCTCTCGTTGGCCAATCGGTCAGTATATCTGAGTTGTTTCACGGACAGTATCCTCACACGTCAATCATTCAGACTAAAAGCATTTCAAACAAACGCCCTTGAGGTTAGTGGCCATAAATTGTGGCACGGCCCAGTATATCTATACCTGCATTATTTTCAAGACCTTCGTCAATGTGTACGACCAGATTCTGACTAGTGGTGCCTCATCTTTCGATACCATCTTCCGACACATCATCGACAAGCCCGATGAGAAGTGCCTGGTACACTGCACAGGTGAATGCTACATCTTTGTGCGTAGTACATCTTAACTCACTTGAGAGTTTCCATCGAAAGCTGGGAAAGACCGAACGGGGCTTTTCTTCGCCCTTCTTCTTATGGTGAGTACAGTATTCGTTGCATATGTATACAAATTCAACTCATACGCAGGTCCTCGGGGTGGCTGACGAGGATGTTGCGAAGGACTATTCGCTGACCACAGATGGCCTGGCACCCGTCAGGTCGATTCTGATCGAACACCTCAAGAAGCAACCTGCGTATGCTGAGAATCCTGAAGGGACCATGGCTATGGGTAGCTCTAGGTGAGGTATCATCTCACTTGTGATCCCAATCTTGAAGCTTACTTGCTTGTAGCCCCGACAACATGCTTGCCACAATCAAGATGATTCGAGAAAAGTACGGCGGCGCGGAGGGTTATCTAAAGGCTAAAACTAGCTTAAAAGATGAGGACTTTGTCAAGTTGAGGGGGATCTTCACCTAAACCTGGAGTGTACAAGAATGAATACAAGTGATTTCATCATAAGTGATAAACAAGTCATCGGGTTTCCTTGCTTTTCCTTGAGTTCCCCGACGCGACGATACGCCACTCCCGACAGGAAAGACTATCCAGAAGGGCATCGAGGACGAGACCGCGTGAGTCAGAAACGCGACGAACACCGTGACCGTGTCGTCAACGCGCCATCGGATGCAAAGTTCTGGAAGAGCGTCAAACAGGTGGGAGATCCTGTTGCGGAAGAAGTGCGCGTGTCTGTGGAACAACTACGTGAAGAGTTCAGAACGCGACTAAATCCCGCAGCCGAGTTTCCTGCTCAATTTGATGAGCTGGAGCACAAACTACGCGAGGTCGTCTGTGCTTACCTGCCAGAGCGGACCGGCGACGAATCTACCGACCCCCTTCTCATGCGCCCCATTTCTAGCTCAGAGATTGAGGACATGAAGGCGGACTTGCTCGACGGCAACATGGGCAGCGCGGCCGGCGTGGACAAGGTTACACACTCCGAGATCGTGGATGCAGATAACGACGCGATCGCCGATCTGTTCAACCGATGTCTACGCGATCGTGATTGCCCCTCGGAGTGGCTGCTCATCTTTCTCATTGGCATTCTCAAACGAGGGAAAGAAGCGACGGAGCCAGGAAGCTATCGACTCATTGGAATTGAAAGCTGCTGGTTCCGTGCCTTGTCTCTCGTGATTCACAGGAGACTGACCGAATGGGCTGGGAATCACGGTTATATACCAGATTACCAGAATGGATTTCGAGCGGGTTACCGCACAAACAACAACCCGTTCATACTCAGATGCTGCATAGATCATGCTCGTGCACTCAGTCGCCCTCTCTATGTTGCTGTGGTGGATGCAACAAATGCATTTCCATCTACGGACCGTGCCACGCTCTGGACTAAACTGTACAGGCTTGGACTGCGTGGCCCCATCTTTGACTGGCTTCGCATGGTTTACGACCGTTGCGAATACTATGTCAAACACGCAGGTGTCGCCAGTGATCTATTCAGTGCCTGTATAGGCCTGTTAACTGGTGACACATCCTCTCCGATCCTGTGGAACTTATTCCTGTCCGATCTTGTAATGCCGTTTCACAAGGATGATGTTCGTCTCGCGGGGACTATTATCAGCATTTTGGCTCATGCTGACGACATGCTGTTGATGTCGCACTCACCAGAGGGGCTGCAACTACAACTTGACGCTCTTACACACTGGGCGTCACGGAACTTCATCCTGATAAACGAAATCAAGACGGTCGTTATGCGATTCGGCACAGAAGCACAGCTGCGCGGGCCTGTTCCGCTCTTTACACTAGCGGGAAGACCGCTTGCGTACTCAGTCTTGGAACGCTATGTCGGCGTGGTATTTGCTGCATCAGAGACGAACGGCTCTTTGTTTGAGCACCACTACATCAAGAAAGCAAGCACTGCCCGGTATGCAGCTCACTGCATCTGGGGCATGGAGGATCGTGTCGGAAACCTACCTGTAAAGCAGGCTCTGAAGCTTTATATGGCGCGGGTGGACTGCCACCTGATTCACGGGGCCGAGATCATGCCCGATTGTCAGAAAAACCTGGTACTCCACCTTCGTAATGTTCAGCTCGCCTACCTTCGACGAGTCCTCATGCTCCATGCTCACTCTGCTGTGGTACCTCTCTACACCGAAACGGGAATCATGCCTATCGAAGTCCGTCGCTTCCTCCAAGTCATGACGAACCTAAAGTACTACCTCTCTCTTCGAAAGGGCCACTGTGCACGCGCTGCATTTGACAGCAGTGTGTATTGGTTCACGAGGAATAAAGTGTGCTGGTGGTCTCATGTACTCAAGGCGGGACGCCTCTTACCCTTCAAGCTGCCGCGCGAGCTCGACATCTTGACAGTCACTGTTCAGGATGTTGACGACTATGTCTCGCTTGTGACTGCTACAATGGGTGAGTGGCTCCTGCGGGAAGTCAACTTCGGATCGGACAAACTCTATCTGTTACGGGACAGGGTGGAGCCTAGAAAGAAAATGCAACCGGCACCTAAGGCCCTGGCTATGCGACACTACCTTGAGGTGAATGTACCCGACCACAGGCGCTCCCTTACGGACCTCCTGCTGTCTCATCATCATCTCGCAATAGAGGAGTTACGTCGTGTGCCCAAGGGTCGGGAGCGTCCGCCGAGAGATGAACGTCTATGTCGTTTCTGTCATACTGCAGTCGAAACACCGGAGCATGCCATTATCCGTTGTGGCGCCTCCCAAGAGTTGGTTACCCTCCGAAATGAGAAGATGAACATCATCTTGCGCGAGAACCCATCCTTGGTCGAGGCGTTACGGTCCGGTCGGTCTGATGTTGTCATTCTGCAAGTGATGGTTTACGAGAGGAAGACAATCGCTCTTGTCGCCGCTTTTGTGCATCGTGTACTGCAGATCTTCTATGCTACACCGCTGATCCCGAAACACTGGGATGCTTTGGCCGGAGATGGGTAATGACGTTTCTCCGCTTATGGCTCTGCTCAAGTTCTACAGCGGCGGCGGATACTTTCACACGTGGATGTCGACCGCGAGCTCGGCTTGTTTGGAAATATGGGTGGTTAAGTTGGATGATGCAGTATCTGTAGTGCCTTTACTGTACTCTAGCGTCCGGCGATCAGGAATGGTCCGTGCCGAGTAATAATGAATGAATGAATACCCGTTTGGGACAGACCAGGTCACCAGGGCCTATCGATCAATAAACAAACACCTACGATTGCTTCTTTCATGGCTCCGTTTCGCTCTTTCAGTGCCTGTCAATTGATCTTACCTTCTTTCTTCCTACACCATGACCATGGAGTCTTGCGCTCCTAGCAATCCCGTCGCCAATGACCATCAGGGAGCCGGCATCTCAAAGGACAGCGTCGGGAAGGAACCTCGACCGCTGAGTGCCGACGCGCCCCAGACACAGTACATTCCCTCTTCCGGCCGCGGCGGCTACCGCGGTCGTGGACGTGGACGAGGCGGGTACAACAGGCCTTACACCGGCGCGCCAAAGAAGGCCTGGCACGAAGACTGGTTAGAGCAAGAAACTTATTTCCACCCAGGTGGCTACAATCCGTACGATCTTTAGCCACTGCCTTTTCTGTCTTTGGTTGATACTCCTCAGCAACTTGCCCATCACCCACCGCGTCCAGGCGGCTGCGGCAGACTTTGCTCGCATCCGCTTCTGGCCACGCGAATCTCAATTTGACCCAACTGTCATGATGTCCGTGCGCGAACAGTGGGATCAGGTATGCCGGTGTATCTGCTTTGCGCGTAGCCACTCATCATATGTAGATCCAACTCTACATCGGCACCCTTATGAATATGCCCATCTGGAACAGAAAAGCGGAGGGGGAGGATAGCGATTCAGACGAAAACGCCGCCATCTCTGACGACGACGCGGATTTGGACGGTCAGCGCAATGTCACGCGCCAAGACGACTTTCGCGGAGAGAACGTCAAAAAGCCACTCAAGTCGAGACCCCCTTACGCTAATTATGGGAAAAAGCCAACCGTTGTTCGCAGCGACGAGGAGATCCAGGACCTCCTTCTGCTGGCCGATATAGAGAAGGGTGAAAGGCTCTCGGACTTTTGTGATCACCCCGAAAAGACCGTCGCCGTCTTTCTTTCATCGTACTTGATTGAGCAGGGTCTCGTATAGTATGTCCTCCTTGTCTCTTAGAAGATTCCTCAGCTCACGAATTGTTACAGCTCTGACAGCTTCTTATTTACTATCCCTCGAATCCTCCGCTTCTTCCTCAACTATTTGATCAGGAATGATGTGTTCGACGGACGTGCCGATGAGCTCAGTCGCGCGCTCAAAATTGTTGACACCGCCATTGTCGAGCTCCTCCTCACTGCTAAGCTCGCCAAAGCTCTCCCGGGCCCTCTCGGCACTTCATTTACGCGCTGCTTCAAACCACTGACTCTAGAGGAGGAGAATTTCGTCAAGTCCCTAAAGGAAAAAGGCATCGATATCGTGACCGACGAGGAGGGCATCAATTGGACCGCGCCCACGTCCGACTGGCCGGTCTCTGAGACACTCGTCCCTCTACCCAAAGACTTCGCGTCAACACACACCACGGGCATCGTTGAGACGTCAACCCGACGGATTACTGCGATCCAACCACCTGTGTCGTCGTCGTCGGACGAGCTGGAGCGCATGTTCGCCCAAGTCGTCCTAAGCCCGTGGGACGATGTGCGCGTGAACTCGCCCGTTATCGAGGAAGACTCCGCGGCAGTCAAGGGCCACAACCCTTGGAAAGACGACGTGGTCATCTTAGTCCAGAATGAGAGCGTGGAAGTTCTGAAGGTGGGGATGGGCATTGCGGGGACGTTCGTGCAGATCGTTCCGGGGAGATACTGGTTTGTGCGGCAGGTGATGGAAACGTTGACGAGCTATCATGTGTTGGCGGATGAGGTGACTGGGTTTCATCCTGAGTGAGTGCTTTGTACGAGTGTGGTTGTAAGGCTATAGTGTTCGTGTATCTGTGTGTTTGTAAATTGTGCTTATCTTGTTACTTATCTGCTTATGTTTTCGAATAGCTGTTGTTCTCTCATTTGTAGTCTCTTGATCCCATTCTTTCCTGACTGTCTTGTTGCATTGACATCGTCGTGCACAATATCCCAGGTACTAGTCGAGTTCTCACTACGTACTATCTTAGTTCGAGAAGCTGATGATTTTCATGCGCATAGAAATGCAATTGTCATATTATAGCCTTGCAAGGCCACACTGAAATGACAGCAGAGTCTTCCTTTGACTGATTGATTGCGGCTCAAGAGAAGTCGTCGAGTTTTGGATGGATGACAGATGGCATCTAATCTAATCAACAGTTGTACGTGCTTGGCAGGAGCATCCACTTGTCCTTGATTTCCAGTTTGGCTTGCTTCACCCATGTCGAAACGAGGCGCCTCCCCGCCGCACGACGGCACGCTCATCAAGCGCGCAAGGGCAACGCCACCGCCCTCCAACCAGATTGCTATCTCCTCCGCCGGCGACGACCGCTCAAAAGGGCTCATCCGGACTGTAAAACGAACCAGCAGTCTTGAGGCACCCATCGTGAGCCTTGCTGGCGCCCATTCGGTGCGTACCAGGATATCCTCGACGTGTCCTCAACACTGCTGAACACGTAGACTAGGGTGAAATTCTATCCTGCCGCTTCGATCCCAGCGGGCAGAACATCGCGGCGTGTTCTGCAGACAGAAGCGTTTGTGCGTACCCAACTCTGTGCTGAAATCCGTCTAAATTGCCAAAACAGCGCTATGGAGAACGTACCCGCCGAATACAAACTACGGGCTGCTGTCCAACCTCACCAAGGCGCCCATATTAGATCTCCAGTGGTCCCTCTTCTCCCCCATCCTCTACACTGTCGCTGCAGACCATACCCTTTGTCTGACAAACGTCACTACCGGCCAACGCGTGCGCAAAATTCGCGCCCACCGCGAGATCATCAATAGTGTTGACCGCACCATGGCAGGAGGCGCAGGGACTGAGCTTGTCGCTACTGGCTCTGACGACGGAACAGTGAAAATCTGGGAAGGAGGCGAAGACGGTACCAAAAATGCCATCTCTTCTCTCGAAATAGGATGTCCAGTCACATCCGTGTGCTGGGGTGCCGATGGCACCAATCTCTATGTCGGCGCGCTAGACAATGAGATACACGTACGCTCTTCCACTTACTTCCCTCCTTGTTGTTGACGCTATGTAGGTATACGACTTCCGCAAAGGTGAACAAGTATACTCCCTCACCGGCCACACCGATACTCCCACCTCTTTGGCCCTTTCGCCGAATGGAAATTTCCTTTTATCACCCTCCTTCTCTTCCCAGACAATAATACACGACATTCGCCCTTTCTCGTCCTCTCCAACGCGTATACACCGCGTACTCCAGGGTGCGCCTGCTGGGTTCGAGAATACCCTGTTACGCGGCGCGTGGAGCAAAGACGACGGTGGTCTGCGCGTGGCTGTTGGAGGTGCAGACAGGGCTGTGTGTATATGGGACGTCGAAAAGGCCAAGATACTCTACAAGGTGGGCAGACATATCCTCTACCTTTTCTGGTGTTTGCTCACACGCCATGCAGCTCCCGGGACACAAAGGAACGGTCACATCCGTCGACTTCCACCCCAAAGAGCCTGTCATCCTCACAGGAAGTAAGGACGGCACTATGCTCTTGGGCGAAATTGAGCCTTCTGTCGCTGTGTAGTAGTATCATCGGTCTTGCTATTGTATACTGTGCCATCAAATTGTGAATTTACAGCAATGTCTAGATTCCTGACTCCGTCATTAAAGATTCTACTCCCGCTCCTCCTCTCGACTACTTCTTACAGATTCTCCAGGACTTACCACTAGTATGCTTACTCTCGAATCACGCCGGAAGCGGTCCTTTTTCGGTAGTCTGGGTCCAAGATTTGATAATCTGGCATTGCAATACTCTCTTGAGCCATCTTTTCACCCAAGTAGGTACTGAAATAGCCCTCGTACCGAATCACAGTGGTACCGTCAGCCTCTCCAGATCATTCGCATCCACGTAGACATCGCGGATGCCGGCCGATACGCGTCGCGTCAGCTCGCATTCATAGTTCCCTGACGCCGAACCCATCCTATGCGCCCAATTTTTCATCACTCAACACCACCTCGACACTCTACCAAATCCAGGCCAGGACCCTCCATCCACCCTCGGTATACGTTGAAGAAACTCACCAACTTGCGATATATGGTTCTCACAATCATAGAGCTCTAATACCCTCGGAGATCTGCAACGCGCTCGTTAAGCGCTTCGCATACTTACGGAAAATGAATGGGAAGTGGCTGGTCAGTACTTCATTCACGTTGTATGGGACTGGTAGCCTCTGGTAGAACTCCCTTCGTCATCTGCTATTTCTCAGAGCAACTTGAGAGGCACGTTTTAACTTTTCACAGAGTCGGGGTGGGCATAGTTCATGTTAGACGCTCAACATGCGGGATGCGGATTGAGTATATTCTTTGTCGAGATCAACAGACTATTCTTGCATAATGCCTTCTGTTGAGTCTGTTCGTCCGACGAAAAAGATGAAGTTATGATAATATGATTCTTGATTCAAATTTCATGAAAATTCTCGAATCTCAAATTTCAATTCAAAATTTCAAATTTCAGAACTTCAGAGTAGCAAAATGAAATAAAATGGAAGGTAGAGTATTGTAACCATAGTCCGACCTGCCTGGCTCGAACAGGCGACATCAAGATGAACATGTTAACCATTACAGTCTTGCGCTCTTCCAACTGAGCTAAGGTCGGTCGACTGCTGCTTAAAAGCACCACACTATAGCCCACATAGAGAGTGCCATCTCGACAGGCAACTTGTGCATACTCTACTGACTTGACCAAGACCACCATCATGAAATGGCCACCCATGGCCCTCAGCCTTCTCCCGGTCCCTCTTGTTCTACTCCTGCGGGCCGCGCCATGCCACGCGGTATGGCCATTTGGACAGGAGCGGTTCCACGGTAATTCGCTCGTTGACGCTGGCGCCAGGGGGATCGTGAGCGGGGAGCGGGCTGTAGCATTCGGAGATTTCAACGGGGATCAGTTGTGCGCTGTCATCTCATTCTCAGGAAAGCAAGGCAATTGACGGGAAAGGCAGCTTGGATATCTTAATGTTGGCTTCGGACCAACAGACGCTAATTGTATATTTGTGGGATCACGGTGCGTGTTCCATACTTAGCCTGAGTTTTCCTCATGTTTGAAACAGCGGCCTTTGAATTCAAGGAGTCGTCTTTCTTGAAGCATCCAACCCAGATTTACAATGTTGTCCCCGGCGATTTCACGCATACCGGAAAGCTGGATCTCCTGGTCATGAGCGCAAGCATCTCTTCGAGCAGCGAGATGGACATGGTCGTATACCCCGCACTGGTCAGCGGTGGATTCGGTGGGTATTCCCGTCCTCGAATTGAAACTTTACCTATACGCCTGTTTAGATTCAACCAGTCCTCTATCAGTCCAATCATCCAAACTCGCGCAACCCATACCCATTGACCTCGACGGCGACCTCAAGATTGATCTTCTTGGTATACCCTCCTCCTCTACAGAGCAGCTTCAGGCATGGGAGAACGTTTGGAACGGCTCTAGCAATGGACCGCTGTTCAGCATGTACGTTGCATCGCTCTACAACGCGCCGGCATGCTGACGACATGATGCAGAATGGACCCATCCTTTGAAGATAAGCACTGCACCCTCGCCAACCCCCACAGTAATGCAGTTGTCGACCTTGACGGAGACTGTCTGGCCGACGTCTTCCTTGTCTGCGAAACCGGCTCTTCCACGCGTTCCTTCCAGATATGGGTCAACAACAAGGATGCTGGATTCTCACTCGCGCAACATGCTGCACTGCCGTCAGGCGTTCAGGCTATTTCGTTCGCTGATGTCGATCGAGACGGTACCATAGACATGGTGTTCCCGACCTGTCGCGATGTCTCGCGCTCAACAGGTCTGGGAAAAGACTGCGAAATCAACATCGTCTACAACGAGCAGCTTCCTCTTTGTGCCAGCGCAGAACAGAGTGCAGTCAAAAGCGGTTGTCGTTCCCCAGAGAACCTTTGCGTCCGTGATCCAAAGTTCCGCTTCGACTTCAGCAGGACCGTACAATTCAAGGTTTCTGATCTCGTGGGCGACGGCGGCGGTGACCTGCTCGTCCTGGACACGAGCGTTTCGCCTGCTCTGCCTGTCCCTATCAAACTGGGCGATGCCAACCTTGACGGATTCCCCGACCTACTCTTCATCACCTCAGGAACGCCGCGTCTTGCATACTCTGTTCCATGCTCTCGTGGGGTTGCAGGCTGCTCGTCGCCGTCTTCTTCTCGCGGGTGGGAGCTAGAGAGCAGTGGCGCTGATGCCCTGGCCGTCATTTCTGATGCGCGGGGAGTAGCATTCATGGACATGGACGAAGACGGTACTCTGGATGTCATGGTCCAACGGTCAGGCTTGGAGAAAGTGACCTTCGTACAGAACAATTTCTATTACGATGCGTTCTTTCTAAAAGCCATTGTACTCAATGGAGCGTGCGAAAATGGTTGGTGTCGTCAAGAGGGTGCAAATGGAACGGAGGAAAAATATCATGTATGTCTGTCAATCTATAACTCCAGCGCCTTTCTCATATCGACTTCCAGCCGTTTGGCGTCTCATACTCTGGTGCTTCCTACAAATATACAGTCTTGGATACCTCCGGGCGCCGCTCAGCCGCTCAAATAGGACAGCTCCCTCAAACCGCGTATCATTCTCTCCAGACGCCCTACGCCTTTTTTGGGCTAGGTCGGACGAATAACTACATCGAAAACCTCTTTGTTGGGAGCACCCTCCATGCCGCGGCGCACTATATCAATCTCGAAGGAGTCATACCGAATAGCAAGGTCGTGATTTCGCCGAGCGAGGACGGGTGGAAGAGACAGCTGTTCTTGAGGCCCGGGAAGTGGATCCCTTGGGTGACGGTGACGGTCGTAGTGGGCACGGCCCTGTTGGCGATTATTGTCCTCGTGCTGCATCTGAATGAGAAGGTACGCATCTTGCTTCCTGCGAATATGTTCGCTTTTGATTGTGTAATTTCAGAGAGAGGACGAGCTTGAGCGGAGGCGCGCGTCGCATCATATCAACTTTGATGCACTATAATATTATCATGACACTGACACTGTATAGTATGCTTATCTTACTCCGGGACGGTTTTCAGCACACGACGGTGCGACGTGTTGTATATAATACACATAGATGACATGGGCTTGGCTGGGCGTTGTTAGTGATTCCACGGATTTCTCACTGACATTTGAACATCGGAAGGTGCGCTAGATCACTGACTCGAAGAAGCTAGTAATCGCATTATATTTGACTAGATCGCCGTAATGTGGGCTCTTAGTCGTTTACAAGCCTGAGCGCATGGACTATGGCTATGAGGGAATGACGATCCTTTAGGATCAGATCACTTGGTTTGGCAAGAACCCAGCTTACCGCTCAATGCCCATAGTACAGGGAAGTCGTCGTTGGGGGCGCCGATGTCAACACCATCTTGTTTGATGCGACCACGTTGAGAATCACCGCCAACGGAGCGATCTACTCGCGAACTATCGTTCCAGTCTTGTTGCATGTCCTCAGTGGTGCGCAAAGCGCAAGAGACTTCTTTTCCTCTGGTTCACATACACTGCCGCCGAACAAGGTCGTCGAGTTGGCCTGCTGGTGCGGCGGGTGGTGCCGTATACGGTTCACATTCTCTTCCAGTCGCTGACTGAATATCACTTGCTTAGCACCCTTTCCGCCTTCACGGCGTATCTGCTCTCCATCGCCTTCCATTTAAATTCTTCATTGACACCTTCTATAGGATAGCTTCGACATTCTTCACACCGCTGGAAATACTACGTCAATCCGCCCCGCCAAGACGTCGTCACGGTTTCTACTGTGCCGCTGAAGACAACGTCACTGTCTACTTCAAACCGATGATTCGGGTCCCTGTTTACACTGGTCTGTCTCGCATGCACAACATGTCTGCAAGCGCACGGCACTCAGTCGCACCGCCTGGCAATTAGAAGTTGGTCTCGCCATTTCCACGCGTATGAGACGATCATGACCGGAACAGAGAGGAACGGGGAGGAACTCTCGCTGCGCTTAGCTCGAGTCGATGTTCTCGTCATCAGAGACGACTCTTGAACGTGGCGGCAATAAGTTGCGACAGTCGTCGACATCGCTCTGCATTACGGAGTATATATCCAGGATTTGCTGCTGGTCGATATGAGGTTGCAAGCTGAGCTTTCCATGGCTATGATTGCACACTACAAGAGGGAAGTGTAGACATAAATGTTGAAACGTAGCTTGGGAAAAGAGGATCTGCGGTGTGAGCTACTCCTTCTTCTCGTCGCCGAGGTCCTCTTCCACCCGCTTTACCTGTTCTTTCTGAATGTCGGTCTCATACACTGCAAGGCCGTCAGTATTGCACCGCACAAAAAGAAGGTAACTCACAGAATGAGAGCTCTTCAAGTGTTTTGTGTGCCGTTTCCGGAAAGAGGAAGTACACAGCAAGGATCTCGACGGCTATCCATACACAATAACTGTTGAAAAGGAGAAAAATTTCACTCAGTACGTAGTGACAGGCGGGATTTGGGGACCGTGCATGCCTAATGTAATACTTCCAACCTGCGAGCAACAGTATTAGATGGTATCGACTGGAGTCTATGATCAGGCCCCACCTGCATTTGCCAGGCCTATCGGATTGACGAACTGGTTGAAGAAGCCCGCCATTCTGCCAAACCATTGGAAGACCGAGATACCTTTCGCGCGGACATGGAACGGGAAAACCTCAACCAAGTAGGCTATAACTTCATGAGAGACTGACGGACGAGAGCGGACGAGAGACGCACTGTAGGTCAACGCGTTGAAACAGATGTTGTAAGCGGGGCTGTAGAGGAAGATGAAGCTGCGACGGGACTTGAGCGCTGGATGATGGCAAACCGAGAGAAGACCGACTTACGCAATGACAGCTCGTGAAGACGCTTGACTCTCGGTCATTGAGTAGTTAGCACTTGCCACCGTCCAGCCTGTGAAAACCAAAAGAATGGAGATTGTGCCGATCTTGTGCCCTCGTCAGCCTCTCGCTGACAAGAGTCGTGAGCAAAGCACGGACCAGATACACTGTTCTACGCTTGAAACGCGAAGCCGTCAAAGCAAAGACGGTCGCATTGATGAATCCCCAGCAGGTGAGGGCTAGGTTAATCAAATTCTTGGTATGGTTATTCGTGACGCCAACGTTATCTAGAATTCGAGCGAGGTAGTACCTACACCGACATTTGTGAGAGTCGTATAGCGAGCACAGTTGGAGACATACGATGTAAGGCCATTCCCACTCCACTGCGTGAACAAGCCGAGAAGTGACCCGACGACTAACCGCTTCCTCATTCCTGGTGTAGCAACGAGCTCAGTCCAACTTGTCTTAGCGGTCTCCCGTTCGAGCTCCAATGTCTTCTCGATTTGTGCATACTCCACCTTCACAAATTCCGAGTCCATATCTCCCTCGGCGTGATATTTGGCGAGAATCATATACGCTTCTTCACCACGGCCACGGGATATCAACCAGCGGGGAGACTCCGGAAGGAAGAAGATGAAGGTGATCTGTAGAAGACTCGGAACGATCTGGATAAGGGATGGGATCCGCCAGCCCCAGTTACTTGACATTTGGAAAGTGCCGAGAGTGATACCAGCTGCGGTAATGGACCCTTGGAAACTGACTTCGAGACCTGTTACACTGAAACGACTGTGTACTCACCGATGAAATAACATGCATTGAATAAGGATCCGAGTATGGCCCGCTCCTTGGGGTGCGATAATTCTGTTCGTATCTTCAATTCCTGCTGCGGAGAAAGATGTGCTCGTTCTGACCTCCAATGAGGGACGATGCAGCGACGATTGCAAAGGGGATGCCGAAGCCAATGATAAGGCGCGAGCAGACAAACATGGCAACTGAGCATTGGATAAGAATCGGTGCTATCATAATAGCAAGAGCCGCCTCAAGACTCACAGTTCTGCGAGGCTGTTTGGAGGGCAGCCCCGATAATCATGAGTATACTACCGAAGATAATAGCCTTTCGTCTTCCGAGGTGATCAGAGACGTAAGGTACTACTGGGAGGACAACGATGGCGCCTAGCGAGTAGATCGCTGACATCAATCCGAGCAGCGTCGATCTAGGTGAGTTATAGACTGTTCGGATATTCAGCTCATGTAGAAAGGAAAGAAGGCCGACATGACGGCGTACAGGAGTCCCAGGAGTCCACTGCTTGCAGGCCATTCATCATGGACGAATCAAATCTGGACGTACTCGTCAGCTTGCACATCTCTGACTAGAGCGCGCAGAAATTACCCGCTGGTCATCTCAACGCCGATGCAGGTCGGCAGTAAAATTAGGTAGAGTGTACGCAAGTTAGGTTTCCGGTACCAAGGAACGGTATCCAGAGCCGCGAGGCGAGAAACCAAGGCTGCAGCATCGTCGAGTTGAGTGTTCACCATGATCAAGGAAGGAAGAACGGCACGCACTGATTCGCTTTCGAACATGACTGACTTTTGAGTGACAGCGAAGAACAGAGGCTGCCTCCGATTCTCCGGTGATTTGCCGCGAAATGAACTGCCCCGACGCGGAGAAACTGAGCAGCTGTGAGAACAGTGGCGGTTCTTTGTATTAGAGTTTGAGATGCAGATGGCACCGTGCGCCCCAGACTGGAGAATGGCATGGAATTTCGCATCAGGAGACCATGGTCACAGACATTTACGTCAAACCCAAGGACTCGGAGTCGCTGGAATCTCCATTTCTCTCGTATCTCGTAGTGATATGCCATTGTTTGATAAATGTAGTCAGTGATGGATGAGAGCAGGAGGGGGAGCGTTGGCGACGTACTTGAAATCAACCTTAATCATCAGTCATGGAATGGTCCCGAAAGGAAGCGATTGTAAACATCACTTCCACGATCTCCGTAAAATGTCCAGTCAACGACGGGGATGGTGGCACCCATCGCATCCTGGCATCTGAAATCAGCTCATCGTCGGAAATGCGCGCGCTCTTGTGAGCGTTCCTGCACTCAAGGCTTGTCTCTAGACGGACTGGGCAAGTCCCAACAACTACAAGTTTGGAAACAAGTGAAGAAGCTGGTGCTCAATATTATTACAATTCTGTGGCAAACGCGACCAGGATTTGACAAGTGAGCGAAGAATACGAAGGCCGTGCCCAACCTAGCGAGCTATATCAGAAAATAGCAGCCTAGGCATAACATTCACCAACCTCATGCCTGGCTCCTCCATGGTCGGAACGCCGGTCAAAGTCATGACAACACTTCAGAGCCCATGTGGGGCCGCAGTAACCTTCCCGGGGCTGAGTCTCTCTCGAGGCGAAGAGCCGCCAAAGAGTGCGGCCAGCGTTGTGTCCTTGTCGAACTGTTTCAAGACCTCCAGGACTGGACCGGTGTTTCAACAAGCGGCAGGTCTGCTGATTTGTAGTTTACTTGTATC
Organism: Strobilurus pachycystidiatus; assembly: GCA_019915135.1. Taxonomy (NCBI): domain Eukaryota; kingdom Fungi; phylum Basidiomycota; class Agaricomycetes; order Agaricales; family Physalacriaceae; genus Strobilurus; species Strobilurus pachycystidiatus. The sequence continues at coordinate 1,447,035 of JAHLMK010000011.1, forward strand.
TTGCATTATAGAGACCGTACCGAGTCATTCCCATCCTTTCTTCCTTCTCGGAGACCTAAGGCTATAGTGCGTACAGAGTTGGGTGTAGATTTGCCACAGCCCCAGGACCGCCAACAGACGAGTCCCAGATAGCTCTGAACAAAAGAAGGAGGATCCATCAGACATACGCTCGCCTCGCTGGCAAGACCTCCGAGCGGCTCATACAAGCGCACCCAGGTGAATCGCCAAACGTCCTCGAGACCCGCCCGAAAGCAGGCCAAATTCTCTGTCGAGCGAGGGAGCGTGGAAGTCATCGACTGGATTTGAGAGATGCGGCATTTATAAAAATGCGAGACTCGGTCAGTTTCTATAGAATAGATCCTGTTCGAGTATGTATCTGAAGAACCAGCAAACGCTCGGGCGAAATTTTTATAGGCCCGACGCGGTGGTCCGTGCGTGGGAGAGGGCATTGCCGTTTACGGGTGTGGCGCATTTGGACGACAGGGGCGAACGGTCGCGTCAGTCATTGCTCGTGACGGAAGTGTCGGACTACTGAGGAGCGTGCCACTTACGACACCAGCACGCGTCGTATGCTCGTTGACTGCCCATGAGGAATTCCATTCTGACGAATTTGGGTAGTAGAGATGTTGAATGTAAACGGACGGCATGCTCTGGGTCTCTCGTCGACATGTCTTTACCCACCCACTAATGTAGGGCAATGTGTCCTAATAAAGCCTCAGCTCCTGGACTTTCCCTTGAAATAGGCATCGTCGTGTATCTCAGGGTATTTGGAAAAATGGGACTACAGGTCTCCAGTCAATCGAAATGGTGTACCGGTCTTCGGTCAATCAACTTGGTGTACCATTCTTCTGTTCTTCAGTGCGTGTCCTCCATCCTGTATCCGCGACCCCGCTCAACGACAATGTCACGTCAATAATTTGATGGCGGTGCGATGAAGTTGGGGCTCGTACTCCCCTCCACGCGAAGATATCAAGCTACTGACCGCGCAGTAGATCTGGAATGCCACGCGCAAGCGGTTCATTGCGTCTGATTCCACACCAAAATATAGCTATTGAAGGCGCACGAGAGCAGAGAAGCGACACCGTAGCTACCAAGCGATCTTTGTTCCATCTATGTTCACAAACTCTCCTCCGTCCTTTTCACGTGTCGCGTTGTTGATAATGCCCACCAGCAGCGGTCCTGCATCGTCCGCTTCTATGGCCACTGAATCCTGGAAGGAGGCCAAGACTCCGGTTGTGTCCAACTCTCGATTGGAGGCAGCTGCAACATTGAAATCAATGGGCCAAGTAGCTTGACGTGTGGAACAGAACATACCCATCTCGGTCTTGACGACGCCCGGCGCAAGTGGAAAACATGCTGATAGTGATGAACAAGATCATCATACATGAACTGCTGCAAAGATAACACGTACTGAGCCATTCATTCTCGAAATGGATCTTCCGCGCGAGGTAATTTACAGCGGCTTTGGAGACACCGTAGGCGACATATCCCACTGGCGCAGAAATGAAGGCAGTGACGCTCCCAACACCCGAGGTTATGGGGATGAACTTCGGCGACTTCGTGCTGGCTTTGAGGAGGTGGTGAGTTGCTTGGAAGAGGACAAGGGTTCCTCCGGCGTTAACTTCAAAGTGCTCTCGAAAGACATCTGGGGGTGTCTCGAGGACAGTACCCAAGTAGCTGGATATTCCTGTGGAGATGATGATGAGCAGGTGAAGATGGGCGCTCCGGGTGCAAGTTACCAGCGTTATGGACTACAATATCGACGTGGCCATACTTGGCTGCGATGTCCTTCGCCATGGCTTGGTTAACGGCGATGTCGCCAGCCACGAACTCGACGGCGTGGATCTTGCCAGGATATTGGGATGCGAGGTCGATGATGGATTTGGAAGAGACATCGCGGACGGCGGCAACAACGACAACGTCCTTGCCGGTGTTCTTCGACACGATTTCCTTGGCGATAGCAAGCCCTGGTAAGACGTAGACATCAGGCGAGCTCGGAAGCGTCACAAGAGAGAGTACCAATGCCACGATTGGCACCTGTAACAAGGTATACTAGAGTCGAGGAAGACATAGTGTAGTAATCAAGGTGGGTAGCGACTGGTTTCAGAGCGCGCACTGGTCTAGATCTTATATATGAGCGCTCGAGCGTCTAGCGACGAAGATCAGTGTGTGCCGAGTATAATGAAGCAAGTCCATGAGTAAGCAGGCTGTGTTTTTCGTGTAATGCGGATTTGCGATGTGATTATGGAGTTGACCTAGATTCAAGATATGACAGTCAGCAGATGACGAGGCTACGCGGCTACTTACCGCCCATGTGCATGAATGATGAGAGTCCGAGCAAGAGGAAAGACCGCGATTCGATCGCGCCGCGGCCCGTGGCACATGGCGCCCAAATAGGAAGTCGCATCTTGACCGCATTCCACCGCGACGAATAACGCCCACCAGAAGGCAATAGCAACAGCGCCCACCGCCTGGAGAATGCGCGTCAAATTGTAACTCGCAAGTCAGGAATTGGTCTTGCTCCGACCAAGAAGGTGGCGAGGCCCATTTCTTGCCCTTTCTTTGTCTCATTTTGCAGCCACAGATTCACCATGAAAGTCTACATCGCTCGGTACGGCATAGGTTCAAATCACAGTCCAGCGGGATGTCTCTGCGCGCTTTTCTGCTTCCATGCGTCCGACGTTAAGCGCTCGACGAGATGGGCATCAGGTGCAATGCGGCGTACGTTGGGTTTGGCTAACCTTTTCGATCTCTACTTACACTGCTCTCAAGCTCATATCTAGACAAGCGTCATATCTTGCCACGGCTCTTGTAGTGTCACAAGGTCTCGGTAAACTGCTTCAGCTTCTCCCCTCGGATCACTATCGATCCATTTACCTATCTCTCCTTACGTGCTCTGCCACCGCCCGTCATGACTCTTATCGCGAATGCCAGCGAACCCTGGTGGAAGTCGTCGACTGTGTACCAGATCTACCCTGTCTCGTTTCTTGACTCGAACGGAGACGGCTTCGGAGACCTCAATGGCATCAGCTCGAAGTTGGATTACCTGAAGGAATTGGGCGTCGACGTACTTTGGCTCTGTCCAATATACAAGAGTCCTTTGGCTGATATGGGCTATGACATGTCAGTCACCCGCCGTGCGCTATCCGAGATATGAAGCTGACATATTACAGTGCCGATTATCGCGCCATCGACCCGCGCTATGGATCTCTGGATGATTGGGATAATCTTCTGAAAGGTGTGCACCAGCGTGGCATGAAGCTGATGTAGGTAATTCCGCGCTCAGACTCATTCGTCTCCTTATTGTCAGCAGGATGGACCTTGTCGTCAATCACACATCAGATGAAGTTCGTTAACTCCATTGTCAACCCGTCATCAGTATTTGTGAACCTCCACAGCACGAATGGTTCGCGCAATCGCGACGAAGCAAACATGACCCAAAACGAGACTGGTACATCTGGCGCCCCGCGAAATACGACGCTACTGGTAAACGACATCCGCCGAATAATTGGCGATCCGTGTTCCAAGGTGCATACGGTTTCAGTGCCAGACTTGATCTCTCTCAACGATGCACCCCTCACAGGCTCCGCATGGACTTACGACGAAGCTACCGACGAGTATTACCTCCACCTATATGTCGAGAAACAGCCTGACCTCAACTGGGACAACCCCACCGTTCGCGATGCCGTTTGGAATCTCATGCGGTTCTGGCTGGACCGTGGTTGCAACGGATTCCGCATGGACGTCATTAATATCATTTCCAAGGTCGACGGTCTGCCTGACGCGCCTATTGTGGATGAAGATGAAGAGTTCCAGCCTGCCAGCATTCATTTTGCCAATGGCCCTCGAGTGCATCAGTACATCAAAGAGATGCGCGAGAAGGTCTTGTCCCGTATGTTTGACTCGTTCTCATAATTCAGGGCCATGTTTAACGAATGCTGTAGACTACGATCTGATCACAGTTGGCGAGACCCCGTTCACGCATTCGACGGAGGAGCTCGCGAGATATGTTCTACCAGTCAACGACGAGCTGAACATGGTCTTCCAGTTCGAACTCATGGATCTGGACACGCCAAAATATAACGATGCAAGCCCGCTTGTGCACTACGACTGGACGGTTGCCGAGCTTCGCGACATCGTCAGTCGGTGGCAGGTCTTCAAACGTGATGAGGGCTTCTGGAATGCGTATGCGGTACACTGTTACAACGATGCTTCTTACTGACCATCTGCAGGGTGTTCATCGAGAACCATGACCACTCGCGTTCAGTCTCTCGTTTTGGGAACGACACCACTGATGACCTGTGTAACGTATCCGCGAAACTACTGGCGATATTAGAGATCACACAAAAAGGGACATTGTACATCTACCAAGGGCAAGAACTCGGTCTCAAGAACTTCCCGCGCAGCTGGGAATTGGAGGAGTACAAAGACGTGGCGACGCAGAATTATTGGGATAGGTACGAGGTCGTTGGTCTCAGTCTGGTGTGATCTGAACGTTTGTGCAGAATTCTTGCTCGGCGGATGCAGGAACAGAATAAGATGGCTGAGGAAATAGATATGGAAGATGTCATGGATGGGTTCCAGAAGAAGGCTAGAGATCATGCAAGGACGCCGATGCAGGTACGGTCGCCAGGTTCCGAGCCATGGTCATGAAGTAATCAATGCATACATAGTGGGACTCTAGTGCGCATGGAGGCTTCACGAGCGGCACACCTTGGATGCGCGTCAACGATGACTACAAGCATTGGAATGCTTCCTTGCAGCTTGACGATGAAGAAAGCGTTTTGGCCTTTTGGAAGAAAGCGCTGACAGTGCGAAAGCAGTATCCCTTACTCGTTCGTCGCCTGATTTCTTTCGTTTGCGCCTTCAATGACATAAACCCCAGATTTTTGGCGAATTCGAACTCATCTTACCGGATCATGAGCAGGTATTGGGGTATCGGAGAACGGACGGTACAAGGGAGGCGTTGGTGCTGTTGAATTTCGGTGCCACGGAGGCGCACGTTGATTTGTTGGAGATTGAGAAGGGATGGACATTTGTCCTTGGGAATTATCCTGTCGAGGATGGTGCGTCGTATGATCTGAAACCTTACGAGGGTAGAGTGTATGTCTCGCTCTGAAGTCTAGAAGTCTAGTGGTAAATATAGAGCTGCAATTTGAATCCCACATTAGCACAAGTCTACGGGATCCTCTACCGTGACTTACTTATAATTACTTGTGGCCAAGCTGTTTGCCTCGGAAGGCTCGCGCGACGGATGTATTTTCTTTTTCGATACCAGCGACTAGTTATTCGTGTATCGCTGTCAGCCACTGAGAGCCGTACGATGTGATGTAAGACGCGTTAGCTGACATGCACGGTTCAAGAACTCTTGTCGTTGATTTGAAGCTTCAGAGGGCGTTGAGCTTTTTGAAATGTCTGTGGCTGTGAGCTCTGTTTGGTCCCAGTTGCTATTATCGAACAGTGAACCGATCGCGCTGCTTCGTTATGTCCACCTACACCAAGAAGAGGAAGCAGGCGCAGGGCGTTGAAGCAGCTCGCTTAACCGATGTTCTCCTGAAAAAACCCATCTCCTGGTACAGTCGGGCGTCTTCAACTCCCTACTCGAATCTCGTCAGCAGAGCAGACATTGAACAGAATGTTTTCGCGATCAGGCAGGTGGAGGAGAACATCACGAACGGCGACTACACGTCTGTTACCTGGGAAGACGCGCAGGAAAATTTTGCGACGCCTGCCGCTATGGCGTACGACGAAGACGTGAAGGATGTGCACTGGAGCACGATTGGTATGGTGATGTTCATCGACATAAAGCGCGTATCAGGCAATGGATGTGCGCTGGTGGTCTTGAGGGACGTGAATCAGGTCATAAAGCTGGAGCCGGGGTACACGAAAATGCCTTGTAAGTCCAATGAAGAACTCACTTTGCCCTGAATCCACAATTCAATTGGACATAGGTTCCATGTTTTTCCACGCAAGGCATTGCTCTCCGAGCGAGATTGAGAACCAACGTGATGATCAGAATGTTCGCGTCATGGTCGAGGAGGGAGTGGTGCTGGAGTATAAGATCTCGTTTTGGAGGCGAGATCTAGATGGTGGGGTCGGAAGAGCCGCCATCAACGCGCACTCGCGAGTCCAAGCCTAAATTGACGGCGATGGACAGTGTCAGTCTGGGTGATATGCAACGCACGGCGATCCATATTCTTGGATGATCCAGTCAACACCTGCGACAACAGAACAAGCATGCATTCCTACTGGTCTAACGGACGCACACTCGAGTAGAACACGTAGTAGTTCCTCTTCTAAAATTCAAACAAAGCTTACTCTACTACAATCTAATGGCACTCCTGCTTTGTTCTTTACAAACATCACGACGAGCAACAAGTTAAACAAGAGATCAGAGATGCCCGCATGGCCTTGATGAAACGCCGCCTTTGTATTTTCACATCAGATGGAGTTCAGACGGCGCGCCACAATCACTATAACCAGTGCGCAGCGATACCTGGATCGACGCTTGCTACGGAGGGACTAACGACGAGAAACCGCAAGTATACGGAGTTACGCACTGGTGTACATCGGGAGTTATTCACGGGCCTTGCCACCGACCATTCAAGAACCGACGACAGTATTGGTGATAGTACTCAGATGAGCCTAGGGATGGTCGTCCCGCTCAGAACACTTCGGTGAAGGACTAACAACTTCGCAGGTAAGTGCAAGCCATATTCCGCCGTGAGAGAGAAATCTAGGTTCTTCATTGGACTGATAGATAGAACGGTAGAGAGGAAGAGCCAAAACTAGGCCCATGATATTTAGAAGCTGGTGCAAGACGTTTATCCCGAGCCTAACAATCAATGAGCGTCAGCACAAAGTCTATCGGCATCCAATGAGAAGCTCACCACCAGAGTAGACCTGTCCATAGGCAACTTCTTGAAATTTATCATACATGGCAAGGGTACCTGCAGCAGCTACAGCGCGAAGAACATTCGCACCAGCACCCTTCATAAGGGAGGCATAGCCTTCCTTGGCAACAATCTACAAACACTGTGAGTGAACGAACCGGATCAGCGAGTGAAAAACCAGCCTGATACCCGGCGTCCCACATAGATTTGTAGTTGACGCCAGAGCCGGAGGTCATCATCATGCGGCGCCTGCGGTCCCATTAGTGAAAGCTCGGAGCAAGATGATTGGCTAGACGAGCGCCTTACCTGATAGTGTCCAGAGGATAGGCAACTGTACTAGCGCCGACGGTGACACACCATCCGAGCATGAATGAGGCCAAAAACGATCCCTGAAAGTTACCCACAAGCAACATAGGCTCTTTATGATATAGTGCCTTGGTCAAAACTCGTCGTGCAAGTAAGGGAGAACGGGCTTACTCAAAGAATCATAGCACCCAAAGTAGAATCCACGATACACGATGATACCCACCACCGACGGAACGAAGCCACGATACAAACCAGCAATCCCGTCGGCCTTGAGGGTCTGCTTATAGACGTCAATCATGCCTGTGAACTGACGCGCGCCTCCGCCATTGATGGATTTGGCATCGTTGGCTAGGCGGGTACGCGCATAGTCGAGAGAGTAGACAAAGAGCATGGACGTGGCACCAGCGGCGGCACCTGAGGCAATGTTTCCAGCGAACCATTTCACGTAGCCGGCGTCCTTCTTGAAACCAAAAAGGGTCTTGAAGTAGTCCTCTAATCAATGTTTCTCCTCAATGAGACTCGAAGAAAGTCGGTTGACAGGCAATACACGTACTGAAGGCAAAGTTGAGCGCCTGAGTGGGGAAATACCTAATGATATTGGCGTTGTTGCCGCGCCAGAAGGCCGCTATGCCTTCTTCAGCATAAGTGCGCTTAAATGCGTCACCGACACCTGCGTATGGACGCGCAAGGCGGCCTTGTTTGATCTATGTAAGTTACAAGAGTTCATCAGAACAATCCTGCCAGACTATCCTCTATGCCTACCACTTCATCTTGATTCTGGATGAGAAGCTTGACGCGCTCAATGGGCGCTGCGCCCGTCTTGGAGATGGCCTAGTAGGTGCGTTAGCAATGTTAAAGAGGCGTACATGTCAATGCATACAGCGGACACTCCTCCCATCAGGAAGTCGCCTGTAAAGTAGAGTAAAATTGGGAGCCAGGAAAGGATGTGATCGCTACCGACGCGTGAATTCTCCTGCGCTCTTCGTCGTCTTACCCTCAGACATTTGAACAAAGAGGTTGAAAACTGGGAAAATGAGGTGGATTTAGAAGATGATAGCGTCAAACAGTACTCACACCGCCCTTTAAATACCATCCCAAGATACAATCCAATCATCAAATATCGGTACCTCCCGTCAGACACCGGGGAAGCATCCCGCCACACTTGTCCCTCCGCTCTTCCTTGTCAGAAGTACAGATCAAGTCATGCAGAATTCCAGGACAAGCACCGAGAGCGCGGAAGGGGCGCAAGGTGGTCCAGAGCTGAATTTCTGGGCGGGACGGGGGTGTGGAGGTCCATCGGAAGAAGTCGTCGCGGATACATCCTGTAACTCTAAGTTCCGGAGTGAGTGCATGCACCCGCATACACCCCGGCCCAAGAGATGGTGTCGCCTGGGTCGAGCACCGGCATCATGGAGCTGATGAGTACATCACTGGATGTTGGAGGTTGGACAGAGGACGGCGGAGCACCACCGTGACATGACATAACGGCCACACGGGCTCAACTGCCCACATCACTTACGAATCTGCTCCGACTGTAGATCAGTGTGCTACTCGCTTTACTACTTTACATTTCTGAAAGCGGCGAGATCGACCGGTCGCTCATAACTTGGAAATGCGGCCAATCGAGTACAAGTATATACTAGAAAAAAAACGAAAACTTTCCTGCCTGCCTTCTTTACTTGAAGACTTCAATCTTAGACCTTGTCAAACATGCATAACTTTTGTATAATCGCCTATCCTACATACTGAGCTGTATCTATACCTCGTTCTGGGTGAGGGCGCATCCCGACGTATCTAGTCGGATTGGATAACGTGAAAATGGGTCTGAAGGCCGGCTGTTGCTACAGGTGCAAGTTCAGTCTCATAGGGTGCAAGGTGTAGTGCACGCGCCTACCATACAGTGCCGCTCAAGAGTATCTCCGGGCTGGGTGTTGGAGGGGACACCAGTGGCCATCGAGCGGGATGTCTGAGGGCTGAATCTTGCATCGAGTTTGAGGTAGAGCGATTCAGGAATCTTCGTCGTCCAGGGTTTATATTCGGATTGGGGAATAGGTTGACGACAAGGGTACCGACATTGGCTTCGCCATGGCGCTCTTCCGACAGCAAACATGGATCGTGGACGCGGGGTTGGCTTGCTCGCCGAGAAGGTAGCGAAAATAGAGAGGAACAGGACCATGAACTGAGGGATGAAACTACGACCGGCAAGTACGGCAGAGGTCGTGGCTGGGACACCCGCATCGTTCAGTGGTATCCAATACAAGCCTTGCAACAGGGCCAGTCGGTGCTGGTTGTGGGATCGATCTCCGAAGCGCTGCTGTACTCAAGAATGACAGGATCAATCCCGCCTGAGTAGCCGGTTGTGCCGATGCTGGGTTTGTCTCCAATCCAGCAGTTCACCACCTCTGGTCAGCGTTGAGGATGACAGGATACCGCTGCCCAGCAAAGTGCTGAACATACGTCGACATCGACGGGTGAAATGTTGATGCCGTCGGCCTTCGCATGGACATCTATGTTGAGGGTAAAGTTGGTATCGTAGGAGGGAGAACCCGGATGGAGGCAATAGCGGACACCACGACGAGGGTGAAATATGCTAAATGCACCGACATTCGGCAGCGGAACTGGTTTCCCTCAGTCTACCATGTTCCCCAAGATGAGTTCTTCGCAATCATGAGCTTTGTGTCCTTCGTCGGACGTCGATGCCAAAGCTGATATCATCTCCTTCCTGGGGAAAGAAAGGCGGTCAGTAATCCGCACGCCGTAGGTTACTGCTGCACCATTCCAACGTCGAAACCGTCGCCTCCAATGAGTGAAGATCTGCGCACTGGCGCTGATGTTAGCAAACTCACGACTTGACGGAGACTCAATTCGAGTGCCTTCTGACTCGTATTAGAAGACATATGATACACTGGCGGCAGCAATGAGAACATCGTGAAGTACATGGACTGAATACGCTAAGAGACGAGTTGGAACGATTGGAAAGTCAAGAAAACTGACCCGTACCTAAGTATGAGACGAATTCCGTGATGGTGTTGTACACGTTAGATTGTAGAATATGCTAGAGCTTTGAGCGGATATTATTCACGGTGCTATGGATGGCAGAGACGTAAAGCTTGTCCTTTTCCCGGTCCCAAATCTGCGACACCGTAAGCCTGAGCTGGGGACGCAGTGGACTGAAGACGTACCTCACAGCGAGCAGTGCGGATGCGGCCGTGTATGTAGACAGAGTGGGACAGGACGCGCAGTTTCGCGCCCATCTTCGCAGGCTGGTGCCATATCAAGTTGAGCGATTGGGAGATGCCGGTCCCGTCTGCGCCGATGGCGGCCCCGAGGACGACAAGGGAGGACACGGAGCACGGATCGACAATGTAAGCCGCGCACGCGCCGTGCAGCGTGCCGTAGACGTTGCACATATCTGCATGCCGGCCGTCAGCGCTCATCAAGGCGGACATGGCGCTCTGGCACTCACCCGGCTCGACGTCAATCTCGAACACCGTCTGCCCCTGCGCCGCAGCGCCGCGTGCGTCCTTGCCCCAGATGTTCATCTCGACGAGTTTGAGCCGCTGCCCGACCTCCGCGCCATACGACTCTTCCCGGGCGTTGACAAAGTACGCGAAGATGTTGGCGCCGAGGCGCTTCTCCTCGTCGGAGACGTTGCCCTTGATCTGCGAGACGTCGATGTCGGGGGCGGCGGGGAGCGAGTGGAAGAAAGAGGGAGCGGACATGGCTGGCGGTCCATCCATTTGGACGTCGCGTCCAAGTATTCAAGCAGTTATATGCGATCGGCCAGCCCAAGAGCCTGTTCGGCAGCCCTTTTTCTGGACTTCCATGGGCTGCCACTGACTCAGAGTTCAGTCATTCCTTGTCTGTCAATGCTTGACTGCATGCCGTTGTAGGTCGACAGTGAGCAACATGCTGGGAAGAGAAGAGCAAGATGCTGGGAAGAGAAGAGCCCTGGGAATAGACCCTGCATCGCATCAGTCAATTGGATTGCCTGGCACGATCTGAGTTACCGCTAAACCACCGCAGAAAATGCAAAGGCATCTGTGGTGGCGTCCCCTGGGAATCCCAAAAAGCATCGCCGTTGCCAGATAGATACATGTAACGCTGTGAAGTACCGTAAACCATTCACCGGCGGGACGATGACCGCGCAGCCGAACATGAACTTTGAAGGATATAACATGAAGACTCAGAAGAGGAGTGGTAGAAAGTGGAGTCTGCCCTAGACATGCGCCGCGAGTTTACTTCTTCCTTTTCCTCTTCTTCTGTGTCCCTTCTCTCGGTTCCTCAACCTCCCCTGATGCCTTGCCCATAGCCTCTCTCCGAACCTTCAAGGGAACTTTCTCCCAATATAGCTCCTCCTGACGTCCTTGCACAACCTCCAGCCGAAGCCTCGTCGCACCATATCCTCCAGTCCCATCCAATCCCGTCACTTGGCTGACATTGCGTTCCTCGAACCAGGCAACCAAAGTCGTCGCATGCTGCGGACTTGCGACGCGTAAATGACACTGGGAACATCGCGTGAGACAAAGAAACAACGAGAAGAAGAAGAAGACATACGGTATTCATTCCCTTAGTGAAATCAACATAATCTATCCCGTTCGAGTCCGAGTCAAGAAACGCCTGGGAGAATAATGTTCGTAGCGTCGTCTTGTTTGTCCCGGAATGGACATTCTTCACAAAGATAAGACGATCCGGTGGGAAGTCAGGTTGCGGCGTCGAGGAATGAGCTCGAGCACGCCTTGCCGGTGGTTCCATGGGTGTCGACGCTGCCCCTGCATGCTCTAAAGCACGTAGCGCATCCTGTCGGACCTTGAGTGGAACCTTTTCCCAGTGAAGTTCCCCCTGCCGCCCCTGGACAAGCTCCGTTTCAATGAAGAGCTCCCCTTCCCGTCCGGTACCGTCTAAACCCGTTTGTTGAGCGATCTTGTGTTCACCGAACCAGGCGACTAACGTCCGTGCATCATGAGGACCTTTCAGACGTAAATGACACTAAAATTAGCCAGTATCATTATCAGTAGGCGTCAGTAAGAAGACACCAAAGACTTACGGTGTCCATGCCCTTGTTGAAATCCACATAATCGATCTGACACCCCGCTTGCGAGAAGAGAGTACGCAGGGTGGTCTTGTTCGTCTCGGGATGTACGTTCTTGACAAATACAAGGCAGTTTGGTGGGAATGAAGCTTCGAAAGGAGGTGACCATGACCGTTTCGTGGTAGGCCGCGGAGCATTATCCAGGTCCTGTTGCCCAACGATCTGCTCCACCAGCTGAGCGCGATATGCTCGATATTCTTCTTTGAGGGCTTCCCAACGATGTTGTGAAAGACATCGCAGACCGAACTTGGCCGCATCCTCGGCCTCCGGGGTTGAAGTCACCGATGACAAAGAAGACCGCTCCCAAGGCCAATCCTTCAGTAATTGGTCGACATCTTCCAAATGCTGCAGCGTGACCAAGGCGAACGGCTTGGGCTTGGGCACGTCCCCCGGCTTGTCGAGATGATGTGGGAGGAATGAAATCCGCTGTATACGAGGACCCGACGTGGGTTGGGAGATCAAGACATGAATGAAACGAAATATGCCATGCACTGAGACGTATTGAACTGGGATATTTTCCTGGGTGTCAATTCAGAAGTCGCGCGATGAGTGAGAGACGAGACGTACAATGTAGACGGTGCGCTGTTTCCAGTCGTCGCGGGAGAAGGGTTGGGACTGGAGCGGCAACTTTCTGCGAATTTCGAACATGCTGGATTTTGAGGAGGTGCCATGGGCGCTCCACGAGGACCAAACTGGCGCAGAGAGGACCATTCGGACTTCTACGGTGTCCGTAGCGTAAGAGCGGAGAGCCTTGGCGACGGGTGCCTCAGGTAAACCGTGTGTCTGAAGAAGAGGAAGGAGGGGGATGACTGCAAAAATCAGTCCTATATCACGCGTAAATTGAAGAGACGCACATCCATCTTCCGAGTTGTCGATTTTCCGGCGAAAGTCCGGGTCCAGAAAGAGGGCATAGTCAGAGAGAGCAAGGGTGACCAGAGACGTGTAATCTTGCTCCGAAAGTCGTGATTTTTCTGTTGTTTCTGGCTCTTTTTCAGGTGGGAACGGTGGGGGCAAGCGGGATGGCCCTGGTTGTGGCGCGTTCGTTACCAGCACAGGTTTTGGTTTAGTCTTGACATTTCGTGGTACGAAAGGAAGAGACATGGGCTTCCCCTCCGCCAAATTGCGTGCCCTATGCCGTTTCGTGGGAAAACGGTCACGTGTGCTTTTGTTAGCCTCGATTCGAACCTCGCACTTCCGTGTCAACGCCGATCACCAGCGTGCAAGCCATGCCTTCATAACGGAATTTGCGACACCCAGCCTGTGAAAACCTGAGTGCGTTCTGTCCTTGCTTTATGTCAATCTTCTTATCAGCGACAAGGACAGCATTTGACTAATTTCTCGATGGGCACAACATCTTCAAAAGGAAGATATCAGACTGGATATGGATACAACAACTACCCTCCCCCACAGGCCTTCCAGTACCCACGAGCTGCGAGTCAGTACCCAGTGTACCCACAGCAGCCGTATCCGCAGCCATATCCCCAGCAGGTCATCCCTCCTCCTCCATTGCCGCAACTCTATCCACAGCCATTCCCGCAACCGGCCTACTATCCACCGCAGCCGCAGGGCCAGCAGGTCGTATATGTGGAACGACGCCGGAAATCGAAGAAGAATTCCAGGCGACGGTCTTCCAGGCGGCCGAGTACGTCTGCCACTCTTCATTCGTCACTTTACTCAGAGTTGCGCTAGGACGAGAGTCAACGCCTACACCCCGTACGTCTGAGAGAGTCCCCTCAATCTCGGCATTGACCCAACCACAGCTTCACGTCCGCCAACTGGGGCAGATTACCGCTCAGTGGATCACGCATCAGCTTCTGGCCATGGTCATCGTCCAGGCACCCCAGTCATCCCAGACCTGTCTCGTGGCCACAGTCGCAGTCGCGCTGCCAGCTCGTCCGGTCATGCACCACCCGTCATCCCACGACGATCATCTGATCCTCACCAGAGCCTTGACGCGCGCTTCAGAAGCTCTGTCCACTTCAATCAGACCAACCATCTCCCAGAACCTCCCCGTGACGTGTACCAAAGTTCTCCTCACCGACAAGTCCTCGACCTTCATACCACCGCGGCTCTCCTCACGGGCGCCATGAGCGACCGAATGCTTACCCAGGCGCAGTCACGCAAGGGCCTTATGGGTTTCTTGCGCGGACGGAACAAGAAGCATCAGGACAAGACAGTCTATGTCCCTGTGCCCACCCAGCTTGGGGCAGACCCTTCGATAAGCGGCACTGCAGCTTTGGAGCGCCAAGCAGAGGAGCATGGACCCAGTGCGTCCAACGTTGGGCATGCTTCGTCTTCGGGCCATCACGATCACTACCCACGCTCTATGACACCAGTCCCACCTCCGGGCGTGGTAGGTTCTGCCTCGGGGCAAGAACCAATTCTCTTCGGCGCGGGCCCCGATACAGATTATCCAGAGTTCGAACTTCACGCCCCCTACGAAGTGTTCTACCATGGGGAAAGCTATCCCACTGCCTACCACCTCTTCGAAGCGCTCAAATACATGGACAGACACCCTGAAATCGCACGTACAATTCAAATGACTAGAGACGTCTCTAATATCTCCTCGATCACGAGGGATGCTGATGTTTCCGAGCCGCCGAATTGGAGTCAAGTCGTCCTGGACAAGCTCGCAGAATGTCAGCGAGAGAAGTTCTTGCAGCACCCTAATCTGCTCCAAATGCTTGTAGGCACTGGGAACCGCCCGTTGATCTATAAGCATACCGATCCGTATTGGGGCGCCGTCATTGGCGATGATGGGCGCCCGGTCGGCGACAATCATATGGGGCAGTCGTTGATGAGTGTCAGAGCAGGACTGAACCGCGTCTAGTCTTCCTCTGGCTCAGGTTATGCTTCTATCTATATTCCTTTTTCAGGGCTTGTAGCGACACCTTTCTTTCTCGTCACTCGTGTACCACTTTACGGTGGATACACCAAGTCGATTGAATACGATTTTACCTACGTCTTTCACACTTTTCATGCCCCCCATTGTTGTTTCTAAGCTAGGCGTACTCACGTATATGCAAACTGTTCAATACCTTGAATAAAAAATGAAGAAGAGACATCGAGGATGTATATGACGCCACGCCGGCCTGCCGTCTAAGTAGCAGATCATTCTCTCCTTGCATTTCATTGCAGGCCGGCCCGTCGAGCCATCAGCGAAGCTAAACAGGACCGATATCGTGGCCTGATCGTGGCTGTTTGTGAATCCTCCAAATGATGGTGCGACTGGCCGCTTGTCTGTCAAGGAGTGATCGGCGGGCCGCCGCGGATTCCAGATGTGGAATTTGGGCGCCGCAGCTGCGCCACAATGATGACACCCTGTCTTGATCTTTGACGACCAGCATCTGATGGTCAAGATGAATCTCAATCTCTGCCCTCCTGCTCCGTTGATGTCCCGTCTCCTTGCCTCATCTCCGCATCTTCCAACTCAGATCCCGTCTGAACAATGCCTACGCCTGGCATGCGGAGCATATCGAAGACGCTGTTGACAGGCCTCGTGTACATGCCACAGAAAATTTTCACCTGGAGGCCTATCTACTGTTCCATCGAACCTGGCTTGCGGATGTGAAGCGACCCCAACCCCGAAAGGCCTACCATACAAAATACTTAGATACAGCGAAGCGCCTTGCGATGGTCTATAGCCCGGTTTCCTCCGAAGAGCACACGCTCTTTGCTTGGTCCGACCACCCTGAGGCTTCTGGATTATCGATGGACAACATCGACATGCCCTCGAATGCAACGAGTCCACTGCATGGGAGGCTGTGCAGACTCGATGGCAGCAGCCAGACCGCATGTCGTAACCTCGCGTATAGCCCAGGTGCCAACCTTAAATACTGCCTCTACGATGTCTTGGACCGCCGCACCCCACACCTACCACCATCAACAACCATTGATACTACAAACTATCCATCCACCACGACCACTACCTACCATGGGCTTCACCAATCGAGATCTACCCCAATCCAGCTCAAATACTATCGCCCTCTCCGCCTCGAAGTCCCGCCCCATACCAAACTCTTACTGGGCAACGCCGCTTGTGCTAGCCTGCGAATTCCCATGGACACCCAAAGCGCCGTGCGATGCCAAGTGCAAACTTGATGCCCTCCTCGCCGCTGGTGTACGAACTTTCATCGACTTGACAGAGTCTGGGGAACTCATGTCATACACCCACGTCTTGTGTGCTCGCGCCGAGATGCAGGGCATCGACCCCACCACCATCGAATACCATCGATTCCCCATACGTGATCGCTCCCTTCCCGAGAACGTCGGCTACATGTACCGCGTACTCGAGGTTCTCCGCGATAATCGAGACTGCGGGCGCATTGCCGCAGTTCATTGCCGCGGGGGAATAGGCAGGACGGGCATGGTTATCGGCTGTTGGCTGGTTCAGTCGGGTGTCGCGAAGAATGGCGAGGAGGCGCTGCAGATAATCGCGAAGGAGTGGAGGACGGTGGAGAAGTGCAGGCGATATCCGCACAGTCCGGAGACGGGGCCGCAGTTTGAGTTTGTGAAGAGTTTTTCTGCGGGCGAGATATGATGCATGATAGGCGGCACGCGATAGAGGAACCATGATGTGCGCGCTGACAGCTACTTGGCGCGACCGTATCATGAGATCGCCGGCGGGTGGTCGCGCTGTCATCATAGTCGAATAGTACATACCATTGATGTAATATTTCACGATGGACTGGAGTAGGTAGAACCTAGATGTACAGATATCTGCGTCGCAGTACTTTAGAATAATTGCATATATGTTTCGTTTAAATCACTAGCCTATTGCCCCACCGCAGTTGAACAGTGTGATACAGGTCAATTGAACCTTGAAACACTTCAGGTATCGAACGTATTCGGTGTAGATACGTGCACCAGGCGTGGGAGGGCAGTCGCCTGGCGCCCTTTCACACATCGTGTTAGATCGTACGCCAGTGATCATTGTGATGTTTCAGGAATACAAGCTACAATGGACTTATGTACATGTAGAATTACGCGGGAATATAGAATCCCAGAGCTTTCACCTCAAACCGGTACCTGCCAGAAAGAGAAAAGAGCAGCGGCCAGAGCACACATCAATACCGGGCGGCCAAATCATGAGCAAAGAAACTAGTCGGGATCCTTGGCAGCGGTGGGATGTTGCAGATGACCAGAGTGTCTTTGCCAGTGGACAAAGCACCGAGACCGCCCCGAGAACGTCTACAGACGAGCTTTGAAAAAAAGAAGAGCCTGATCCATCAGACATGCGCTCGCCTCGCTGGCAAAATCAGGTGAATAGCCATCGAATTTCGTCCTCAAGACCCGTCCAAAGGCAACCAAATTATCTGTCGAGCGAGGGGGCGCGGAAGTCAATGAGTGATATGCGGCATTTATTAGACAAGTGCCTAGGAGGATGAACTGTTTACGGATGTGGCGTAATTAGCCGAGAATCAACGCTTTACTGGTGTAGATCATCGATATCTCATCCATTTCATTAGTCTGGTCTCGAATGGACAAATTACAGATCTATACAGTATTTTTTTAAGTAACATGACAAGGTAGGATAGACTTATCGGTTGGAACTTCATATTGTAGTGCATAGTTCTGGTTTAGTAGAATTTTCGGGGACTGCCGATGTCCATGATCAACTCCGTCATTTGGCGCGCGGCGGAACTCGTGGAAGAGCGCTCCAGCTCGCGCTCGAATGGAATGGGGTTATGACCATACCTGCGGTTACTAGTCAGAAATACAGGCTAGTAAAAGGGCGCCTAACATACTCAGCTTCCAGCTGCCTAGCAAGCCTCTCATTGCTCACGCTGGCCTGCTTGGTTTTGATGACAGCCATTTTGGACAGGATGGTCAGGATTTGCTTGTACATCAAGTAAACGCCCGCATGGTTGCCAAGGATCGCTTCAATTTTAGCACGCTCTGTACACGAGCATCAGTAGAAATCGATAGACAAACGACGACAGTGAGATAGAAGCTTACCAAAAAGCCCGTACTCAGTCGGATCGACTAGGAGCTCGGCCGTATTCACCCAGAGTAGCCTAGTGTACTCGTATGTCTCTTGATTATCCGGAAGGACCGCATACCAGCCTCCTCCAGCCTGGTCCCCAAGCATCTTGGCCATGATATGCATCTCGTTCTGCGACTTCATGGCCTCCGAGGCGACTTGCATTCTTTCTTGTACCCGCCGCTCATATTCTCGTATCTCAGCGGCTGACTTGGACTTCGGTCGGACCCCCAGTTGCGGCTTATAGCTGCCGCCAAAGGAGTGAGAAGACGAGGAGTGGTGACCGTTGTTGCTGTCACTGCTCCGAGTAGGAGGAGTTGCCACTTTCGAGACAGTGGAGGGTGCCCCAGGTGCGGATGAGACGATGCCGTGTTCTGTGCGGAGTTTCTTGACGCGCTACAGACAGATATGGGTTATCGAAAAGAAACGAAGGCTCTGTGTCTCACCTTGAGTGACACCTTCCCGACCCAACTTGGATGATCCTCCAGCAGCTTTTTGTGCACCTTGTCAACTCCGAGCTGAGGATCACGTTGATGGAGTTTGATGAGCGCAGTGAGAACATCCTCTTCAATAATTACGTTGGCCATTGTTTCGTTGTCGGGTCTCTGTTGTCCCGGGATGGCGCTGGTTTGAAAGAAAGATCTTTGACCCCTATCTCGCGCAAACGCGTTTTGCATCGGATCACGGGACCCGGATTGCACGTGGCTGCAGATGTCCAATGTCCATTGTCCTGCCAATACTGTGACTTGGTATGAAAGATGGTCTGGCGAGTGGGTTCTGGAGTTCGGGGATTATAAATGTCATAAAGGGTAGGCTTCTCCACATCTAAACCACGTACAGTAGTGGGCTACATATGATATAGTAAGTATCCGTCAAGAGCAGGTAAAAAGCGTACAACATCCCAGTCCTCGAAGTCTAGGCGTACGCGGGTGGCATATCCTGATTGCTACCCATCAATGCAACATTTAGCCGTAAGTTTTCCGCCGACAGAACGCCGATTCGTCTATGCAATTCCTCCAGCTGTGAGGCCGACCCACTGTTCAGCGGGTTACTGTCTGCAATGCGCTTAAGTAGTTCGCGCTCCCGCTGTCCATCCACATTCTCCTGTACATTTCTCTGTACCGGTGGGATTATGAGCTTGCGGCGCGGTGGCTGGGGAGTAGAGAGAGGTGGAGTTGATGCCGAGGAACTTTGATTGAAGCCAACAATACTGGATGACGATCTCTGTTCCATCAGCCCCGGAGAAATGAATGGGAAAGGTGATGTTGGGTTGTGATGTTCCGCTGGTCGTCTCCTCCTGAGCCACCAAACGATGAGAGCTATGAGGGAGATGAAAAGGAGAGCGCCGACTACACCACCAGCTATGGCGTCAACGTTGACCGTACTTCTTGACCCGGTGGTGGATGTCACGGGAGAGGAACTAGAAGCTGAAGAGATGGTGGTGACTGTAGTAGAGTCAGAAGCTGACGAGGATGTTGTTGTCGATGTGGATGTGCCTGAGCCAGGTATGACCACTGTACGGTCCTGTGTTGAATTCGTGAACAGAAGATAGTCCAATGAGAATGCCTGATCTCCACTTATGTCCGTCACGTTGACAGTCAAAATATGGCTGTCAACTGAGAGGATGGGCGAAGTGAATATGGGATAATTAGGTCGGTCCTCATCATTGACCTGTACGTCGAGAAGCACGCGGTCGCGTGTTTGGCCGTCGATATCAAAGCTGGCGCGGAGGGATCCCAAAGCTGATTTTCGTAACACCACGTAAACCGCAACTCGAGCGCCTATTCGATACGAGGTTAACGAAAGCTAGAAGCATGAGAGTGAAGATGCACCAACGAAGGGAACCCTGAACAAAGTATCGTTTGCGCTACGGGTGGTGAGAAAACTGTTTCCGAAAGCATGGATGGGCAAAGCGGCTCCGGACGAAGATAACAGTTCGGTTTCAGTCGTCCATTCGCCATTGTATGATATCGAGGAATTCAGATCATCGAGGACAACGTCCGCATTGTTCGGGGGATTGTCAGTGCTGACCAGTGCATAATCTACCTCAACATCTTCTATGTCGCGGATTGTGATCATATGTGGCCCATTTTCGAGGTTGGGGGATTGGTACCACTGCGTGTATTGTCCAGCCAGGGACGAGTTGAACTGAGCGTTGTAGTCATTGTTGTCGATGGACACGCTAAAGTTGCCGGAAGTGTCGGCTGGAGGTGAAGTACCTATGAATGCAATGGAGGTTCCTAGAGGCGGGGATTGGGCTATCTCAAATTGACGAGCTTTGGGACTCACCATGAAATGCATACGAGAGAGAGCCCGAGCCGCGTTCAGCGGTACCATCGTACCACTTGGTCTGCCCGTCGATGGTCCAGTTTCCACTGAACTGGAGAGCATCTTCGTTGATTTGGAAAATGATACCAGCATTAGACATGAGGGCTACCGCGCACCCAACATGGACGAGAGAAAGAAGGTGAAGGAGAAAGAAAAGGACAAGCAGCCAGAGAATCACGATATGTGGACTGTTGCCATGATGAGTGTTGGAAGAATGTCACGGTACTTCGGAGCTGATAAGTCATTCGTCAGGAATCAGGTTTCAGGGGGGACCAGATCTCGACATGCTCACCGGTCATGCGTCTAGTCTCGTTCATACTGTAACTCAGCTTCAGTATCTTCGATCAGAGGTATGACGGACTGAATTAGTCAATCAAACACTTGTGCATCAAGATTGTACAGCCTGACAGCGCTGTTGGGCGTGAATGATAACCACTGCATGTTCGAGATCAGGTAGCCATCAGAGAACTTGATCGGTTTCACTTGCGGAAGCCGCAACTTCAAGCCCAGGTCCTGGCCAGTGACAACGTATCAGAGGAAGAGAAAGGCGAGCGTGAGAACTTGCCACTTCTCTGCCATCTTTTCTCCGAATTCTCCATCGTCTTGACGCGTTACCACTTCACGCTTAACCCTTGATCGTACATCCGGTACATAACCATCCGGTACATATCTGTATCCAATGACACTGCCATCCCAGATTGTATACACGATCATTGAAGTGATGAAAGCACTGCTAGTAGCCAACGTTTCCCAGATGCTAGAGGGTTTTCTCTCCCCACTACAGTGGAGAAAATAACACAGGCCACTGATGTTAATCTGTCGTCTATCTCATTATTGAAATCCAAGAATGCCCAGCAGTGCCATGTTCAGCATCGGTCAAGACAGACTCATAGCAGCAGAGAAAGAACATCTGTACGCATTAATGGGGTAGTGGTAACCTGGGTCGTTGCCATATGAGTTTGACTCGACCCGCCGGGGGTTCGATTCCCCCTTAATGCATGTGTAATGGAATCATCCTTTTTGTGTGGCGTAGACAAATTACAAGTAAGTAAATAGTAGGGTGGCGCAGTAAACCTCGGCTGTCGGTTTGAAACCGTTACTTACCGACCTCCATTTTGGCCTAGGTTTCGATACCGTTACTAACGGTTTCGATACTAGCACGTGATGCGCTCACGTGAGGGGCGCGTCGCCCTCCCGCCCCATCCCCGCCCTCTTGTTGCTGGTCTCAGGCTTGCGCAGCAGCGCCGCAGGCGTCACGTGAAAGCATCACGTGCTGGTATCGAAACTACCTAACCTACTCGTCAACCTTTCAATACCGTATCGATACCGTTAATAACCGCAGTAAACCCGAGGTGTATCAAAACCTAGGGTTTACTGCGCCACCCTAGTAAATAGCAAATACCAAAATTCAAATGACTCAGACTGGCAGCTGCCGCAAAATTGAAACTTGAAAGTTCAAACTTGTTACTCCATAATCCATTGTTCAAATGACAAACTAGGGTGGCGGCGCAAACCTTTTCAAGATTAGTAGCTACCCCGTACCCGACGGTCCCGGTTCCTCTCGAGCAACGGGCAAGTGAATAATCACTGTCAATAGGCCGCCACCGTACGACGCAGCCGTAGGGGCTCTCCGCGTCACCGACTCACCGCACCCAACCGCGTGGCGCAGTGATTTCAAACGCCGAACGGTCGAAACCTGCCGCCACACTCATGATCCCATCCTAAATGCCAAAAACACCTTTGCAGAGGCAGCATGTATTACGAAAATCAGGCAGCTTTCTAACGTAAATGCAATAATATAGTACACAGTGATGGATGCAACGGTAAGCGAAAACAATGCAGCAAGGAGATGGGTAGGTGTGATTTCGTCAAGCAACGTACGCAAAAGTGTCCTTCTGTCCGTCGACACGCTCCATGTACTCCTTCTCTAGCAGAGTCTCTATCGCCTTCTTGATGTCGGGGATCTTGGGCGCGAAGCGCTGGGAGATCTGCGAGATGACCTCCTGGATGAGCGCCTGATTCTTCATCGTCTTGCGCGCTTTCATGATACTACGGGACGATGAGATGATGAAAAAATTGACCGATAAGCATTGCAGGTACTTACCGAACGATGGTGGCCTGGATGACATATTTCCTGTCCTCGTCGACAGCCTTGAGGACATCCGAAGATTCAGCCTTGACCTCAGCCTTGATCGGCTGATTGAGGTTGACACGAATTTTCTTCGACTTGAAACCGGGGTTCAAGTCGTACTGATCCTTCTCCTCGTTGACCAATATCTTGGCCTTGACGAGTAGCGCCAGGACTTGCGAGAGGATGTCTGGGCTGATCGACGTCGCCGCGACGAGCTCGTCGGTCGACAACGTGTCGTTCCTGTTGTACTGCACCAACACAGACATCTGGTAGGCGCTGGTCATCAGGATGTACTTCTGGTTCAAGTAATTCGTCCGCAGCTCGTTCTTCGAGTAGTTCCAGAGCCAGGTGAGTTTACGGCCAGAATGCTTGCTCTGATAGTACTTCTGGAATCGCTCGTATGTGCTGACAATCTCAACGGGGATGGTAAAGTCGTGGTTTGGAGGGTTGAGCGGCCAGAAGTTCGTGCCGAGGACCATGATGCTGAAGTTGATGTCCATATCAGTGTGGTTCTGCTCCATTCGCTCCTTGAAGGAGTCCGTAAGATCTTTACTCAGGCTCATATCTGGGAAGTTACTTAGTTCGAGTGACACGGTGAAAGAGACTGCATACCAGTGAACATGCGCTGCAGCTTGTTCGTGTACTCAAAACCGCAAGCCTCCTTCAACTTGGAAATCATGCTGGCCTCTGCTTCGTCTGATGCGGATACACCGTGGATGAGACGTTTCGACAGCTTGGTGGTGTAGAAGGTTTGGAAGACATCCTTGTCTTCGAGGTATTTGAAAAGAATCATCTACTCGCAAATCAGCGGGGGAACTTGGATGAGCGTCTGAACTTACGACACGGTTGAGAGCGCCCTCCAAATCCTCCTCCTCCGCCATCTTGTTCGTCTTCCGTAGCAGCATATCGGCATGCTTGGCAATAAGCTCTGGGGATTTCGTGGATGAAGTTCCGGTCGCGCCATTGCGGTTAACGAACTCCCTACACGCCTTGTCCAAACTGGCGGCAAAGCCAGCCTCACTCTTGAAGCTACGCTGCACGGTCTCTGAGTTCTTTCGGTGGACTTCCAAGAGCGCATCGACGTAGATCTTGGGATCCAAGTTGTCGATGGAAGCACCCTCTCCGGCAATCTTGGACACGGCAGCCAACCCAGCTTGCTTGACGTGACCCTCGAAGCGCTTTCGCAATGGCTCGAGGCCATCGGGAATGCGGGCAAGAAGGGCGTACATGCGCTGGAGATCCTCGTCCTGGTCGTAGTCGAGCAGATTTTGGAACGAGTCCTGCATGAGCTGTGCGTGCTGGCGGATGAGGACGTCTTCGCATTTGGCAATCAGCTCCTTGCGGGTCTTCGTGTGCAGGTATCTCTCTACGCGGTCCTCCTCCTCTCGTAGCCGTTCCTCCGCCTTCTTCAAGTACTCGGAGACGGTGTTCTCAGCAAGGAAGGCTTCGGACTCTTTTTTGTAATAGAGCTCGGTGGCCTGGATAAAGGGCGTCTCAAAGTGCTCCTTGTAGACATCAAGGCACTCTTTGTTCGGATCGGTGTTGTCAAGCCCCAGAGAC
Source organism: Strobilurus pachycystidiatus (assembly GCA_019915135.1). Taxonomy (NCBI): domain Eukaryota; kingdom Fungi; phylum Basidiomycota; class Agaricomycetes; order Agaricales; family Physalacriaceae; genus Strobilurus; species Strobilurus pachycystidiatus. Next base: position 1,471,328 of record JAHLMK010000011.1, read on the forward strand.
ACGAATGACAGGACGACCTTCTTGACGAGACCTTGGTCTATCACGTCGCCGTTGCGCTGGCGTTCGATCAGTCGGAGGACAGCGCCGGCGAGCTTCGAGCTGTCTTTTTGTATGTAAACAAAGAACTGCGATTTCCATTGTGCCAGTGCGAGCTGAGCGAAGAATTAAATTAAGTGATTGACAGATCAGAAGATGTAGTCACATACGGTGTAGACCTGGTAGATATCTTTCTTGCCCTCGTCCCGTTCGCGCTTCACCCAGTATCGGTTAAGATATGTGAACAGCCGGTTCAGGTAGTTTGCGCCGGTGGTGTACCGAGTCCACTCTGCCGCGTAGTAGCGTAGCAGTTCCTCGTCTTGTAATGTGGCAGCAGCCTGGCGGGCGGTCAACGACGCGGCGAGCAAGAAGTGCGGCAGGCTTACCTGCTTCATCGTCACGAAATGCACGGTAAAGTACTCGGTGAGCTTGTGGTAGAGATCAGATCCGACGAGATTGGCGCCTGCTGTGGCCCGGTCGTCAGCGCCGCCGCGGAGGATGTTTGGCGGAACAAACCTCTGTTTCCGTCGGGCTTGGAGCCCATACCGGTCATCTTGGTCGACGTGCAGTAGTTGTAGACGGCGGTGTAGAGATTCGTGTAGTTGGGGAACGTCAGGCCAGCCTCGAGATTGGTCATGATATGGTCGACGCCCGGGCTGAGGAAGGCCCACGTCTCCGTCAAGTCCGCCGTGCGCGGCGGCACCTTGGCGAACTTGTCGTTCGATGACGAGGAGGCGGCGGTCGACATGGTGGTCGGGATGTCAGTGACTCAATGGTAGAAAGGAAAGCCAAGGTAGCGCGCGGCACCGCCACTCGGCCCGTCACGCGGCGCAACTCGACCAAACAAGGCTTCACCTCCCTCCTTCAAGTCTTATTTTATCTGTTTGTTTATTTGCAAATAAATGTATGCTCGAACACCAGTGATGGTATCGCAATATCCCTCCTGCATGCACACGCAAAACACGCGCTTCGGGGTCCCGCTGATGCCCTCGTTCTCTGCGCTTCTTGGTTATGTAACGAAAGCTTATACGACTTGACGTTCTCAGGAAGTCACGGATTCTTTCTTGTTGACCATGACTGCGATGCAAGAAAACCGTAATGTTCTCATTCTGGAATGCAACAGCATTCTGAAGCTGCTTGAGGTGATAAATGGTAAGTCTTCTCGAGCTCGTGATAAGTTTAAAATTGATCATGCGTCAATGCAGAATGGAGGGAAGAACGTCTCGCCCTCGAAATCGTTCTCTTAAACTCTGATGCAAGCTTCTTGGGTGAGTTCTGTATGTCGACCAATCGTTGACAATTCATCAAGTCATGCATAGGCCAATGCTATGCCCAACTGAGTCTCCTCCTACGAACAGCGCCGAAGGACATATCCGGTGTCTTTACCGAGATGCCAATTCCGTTGTCCCATCTCCACAATCTACTATCGGATGAAAACATTGAACACACGTTCCCTAGCCTCATCGTTGCATCTCGACACACACTTTTTACCCTGCGTCGATATTGGCGAGCCCTATTATTGACGTCTATTGGAATGCTTCCGGAATTGACCTCCTGCTCGGAATCCTTTCAAGCCTTGAAGCGCTCAAAGGACTCCCTTCTGGATGGTTCTGTCAAACTTCACTTTGTCGCCGAAGACCCGGTTTCATGCCTATGCCTCAACGAACCGAGAGCATCATACAGCGGGCCGAAATCATTTCAGATCGTCTACCCTTCAGAGCGTTTCTCCCTACCCAGTATCATAACCTTCATCCCTCTTCTACCACAATCCAATGAATCCCTCATAGTGTTCGCTCGACCGTCTGACCATCAGAGGCATTTTGACCTCCTCCTCCTCCTAGGCATCACAGTGGTGCACTTCCCTCACAGACACTCTCATTTCTCCTTGACGCCTGCAATATGGACTTTACGTGACAACGAGTACGGGAGCATCCGCGCTGTCGTAGATCCGCAAAAGCTGGCTCGTTTCTGCGTCAATATCTACCTACGACGAGATGATGTTGCACTGCCCTTTGCCAGAGCCTTCGTCATCCTCCTGTCCCTCATCAAACAATACATCGATTTAGACTGGGATGTATTCATGAAAGGCTTGTTATCCCACCTCGAGAAGGTCCCGGGGGAGTCCAAGTACTTCCAGAACCTCTGCAGCGAGCTGTATGTCCAAGGCGTGTACGCCGTCGATGCGTTCACACCTTCCCTCCTTGCGCCCGTTAGCCTGGCTGGATCTCATCTCAGAGGAGAGCAGGTAACGCCAGTCGTATGTCTACTCCTGCGCTTTGCTTCAGGGCAGCAGGACTCAACTTTGGACCTTGGGCGGACATTTTGCGAAATTGTCAACACTGAGAGGAAAACCCAGCATACCTTTGGGAATCTTTCTATCGCGAGAGGAACGCTTACTTGGAAACAGTCCCATCCCTTTATAGAAGAGGACGACAAGACCGACTCGGACGTGTTCATAACGACATGGGTGCCTTTCTGGCTTTTGGACGCCGACCCCTACTCGACTATTGTCAACTTCCTTGTGGGAAAGGAACAACTCTGCTCCACCACCCTCGCGGCCAAACAGCACGTCTTCGTTCTTCCCAAGTGGCCAACGCTTTCACATTCCCCTAGTCGTCACATCGATATCGTTCGTACTCCAGCTCCTCGACCAAGTGGCGAGACGTCTGTGTTTGTCTTTGACAAGCGATGTCTGCGTATTGCCATAGTCGGGGCCAGGGTCACCTATGTGGACGATCGGTCTTGTCGGCTCATCATGGACGGGGAGGAGGTGTTCGTGAAGCAGGTGTCTCCGTTCGAGGTTGAAATTGTCTTGGACAATGTCCCGCGTTTGGTCACTCTCCCCGCCGCAATCGATTCGAGTAGAGACGCGCTCTCGACGTCTATTTGGCGTCAATCGTGTTTTGTTGAGGTGTGCTCTTTCGGTTCATGTTTAATGGTTCTTCTCAGTCCTGACTGGGCGTCATTCAGATACAGGCCAAGCCTCTGAGAGGTATCACGGTCTCGTGAGAGTCACGGCGCCGAAGGTAGAAGGGTGAATAAGTCGAAATGTGTATGATCTTGCTTTTGCTCTATTGTTGCTCTAGAGTCGCTATTGCTCTCGCTGTATGATGTTTTGTTGTATTTGCTATCAGTCGATGTAGACATGTATACAATCTTGATACAATCAGATCTACGAGACGTCCCACACCATAGATCTTTCAGGAGAGAAGATACTCGATCTTCATCTTCTCCGCCGCACCTACTGCAGGATTTATCTTGGCTTTGTCCGTCATCTTCCTCCTAGGCCTTCGCTTAACAGCACGCGAGAACTTATCCGCGTTGCGAATGTCCAGCGTCCAATAAGCACCACGCACAGACGAATGTGTCGCCTTGAGGTTCACGTACAACGCTCGTAGGGAAAGCATGTGACGAATTGAATCCTGGTAAAAGAGCCATAAACACGAGCCTTTCCTAGATGATATAAGAAAGCAAGCTTACCTTCCAGGTAGTTGTTTCCAAATCACGATAATACGCGAAACGCTTCATGATCGCATCGCATATCTCGCTGAGAAGAGCTCTGTGTTCGTGACAGCTGTATATTGCGAGCATAGTAAGCTCGTTCAGAGTATACGCAGGCCGACAGGATCCGGCAATGCTCTCCGGAAGAGCATCGAGGTTGACAGCGAGATGGGCGGGGATGAAGAATCGATCGCGCAAGAACTGTCCGGCGTCTGGAAAGTCCGAGTGGTCTATGGCACGCCCAGCAATGCATTCCCTGCGTGGGAGGCGGCTATCGCTATCGGAAGGGTCACGGCGGTACCACTGCGGCTTGGTAGCACAGGTAGTTTCCGAAGAAGTAAATGAAGATACAGAGGGAACGTCCGAATCCGCCAGGCTGTACTCGCTGGGTGAGTATTGTCGCGTCAAGCCAGCAATTGGAGGATCATGACATGTCAGGAATTGGGATTGTGGGCCTCGAAAAGAAGGAGAGTTTCGACTCTAATAAAAAAAGGCCCATCAGATGCAACGGCAAACGCAAATGAAGCTGGCTATCCTACCAGGTTGACGCGGGACCTGTCGGTTTCGCGCTCATCAGACTCCGCGTGCTTCTTCGATGCTTTCCCCGGCGAAGCAATGTCGAGAGGGAGGTGCTATCATCAAACTTCAGTATAGCTTTAGACGCGTCCCATCCATGTACGTACGTTTTCAAGACGAATATATGGGAGAGACATTTCTAAGCGAGGCTTGTTGGTTGCCCCCTACACGCCCTCCCTCCCCCGCATTTAAAGGTCTGGCATAGACGCTGTAGACGGCATCATCCACCACCATATATGGCTATTCGACGATTAGTCTCCTCTGACATCCTCCGGATCAGTCCCGACGAATTAGGCCCGTGTCAGAATCCTGGGTCCTCCGCCAAAGTGGACCCACCGGAGATGAGCGGATGCTGTGCGTGTGGGGACGAGCGATTGGTTTTCCTTTGATGGTAACATTCCAGTGCACGGAAAAATCTGCTTCTAGTCAAGAAAGAAAGGTGCCGCTAGTTATCCAACGGTGGCGCAAATAAGTAGGGTAGCATTTGCGAGAGCTTGCGAAAGCAGCCCCAGAAGTGGGCGGTGATAGTGAATGACCTGCTAACATAGTAGGCCAGTCGCACACGAGTAAGTCGAGACAGAATTTGCATGTGACGGTACGAGAGAGAATTGGGAATCAATTCGATCGGTAAATCAGGGCTGGCAACCGACCACCTACTGATAAGCAAAGTTCTGCGTATTTGGGTTGATGCTCTCTGAATCATTGATAAATCAGCTACATAGATACAGCATATACACGTAGACAACGAATAAGTAGATTATGATATATGATATGGAAACGAAACGGCGGAAAATCAAAGGAAAGTAAAGAGGTTCAAAGCCTCCGTAAGAACAGACCTAACAGTCCTTCAGACTATAGAATCCCGCTCTTCTCTTTCGAGCGGGACCTGCTCCGAAATACTCATTGCCCACCGCTAGTAACGTCTTTCAGCGACTTTGCGCGCCTGCGATCGACGACAACAGAGACGGTGGAGAAGGAAACTTTCCTTCCATGTCCTGCGCTTCGCGTCGGAGACTGTGACAGCCGCGCTGGCTTCAGTATGGGGGAGGTCGTTACAGTTGTGGGGAAGACTTTCGAGCTCGGACTGGCGGGCGTCTTCTTCGTCCTTGGCCTGGATTTTCGCTTCGGCTTGGACGCAGACGACGCGGCGTCGTCAACGTCCATATCGTCATCGTCCCCCTCTGAGACTTCCGAAGGCTTGAATGGCTTGTCTTCCGACTTTGTCTTTGCCCGCTTCTTCCTCGGTGCCCTGACTTTCGCAGCCTTGCCGACGCTGGCTGATTCCGCGTCGTTCACCACCGTCGCGTCTTCCTCTTCCTCCTCCTTCTTTGCTGCAGACTGCGTTCGTTTACGCTTTGTGGTTCTCCGCTTCGACGTGACGGATTCAGACGACTCGGAAGAGGACGATGGTGGTGGAGAGTTGAAGCATCGCATGTGAGCACACGAGGTGAGCTTGTCGTCGTGCAGCGTGGAGTCGAGACGGAAGCGGGCGCGTTTGAGGTCGGTCTGCAGCCGTGTCTGTGTCAGTCCGTATTCGGATCTGTTGGGGAATGAGGCATACCGTATGCTTGCCTTCGTAGCAGTAGCCATCCGGCGGACCCATGTCGCCATCGCCCTCCACGGTGTGCCCACAGCACCCATACAAGGTCTCGTAACCCGAGCCCCGCCCGACGCGTTCGACCACGGCGCTCTCGTCGTCGTGCGCAACCAAACAGCTGCGGTCCGTGTTTTCCACGTCAAAGTACGACTTGTGGCATCGCACGCAATGCAGCCTTGGCGGTGGTGCAAGTTGCGAAAAGAAGGATGTTATCGAGGTGACGGTGTTGGGGGATGGAGGTGCTGTGGTTGATGATAGGCGGGTGACGGTGTAGGTGTGCAAAGTTTGCGGTGGTATGGAGGTTACCAGAGTCAAGAGCTCCTCCTTCGTCGCGGGTATCGATGCTGTAGGAGGCGGCGAAGGCGTGGCCGGCGGCACAGAAGGGTATTCATTTGGGTCAGCTATCGCTATGATTTCCCTTTGGCCGTCAACCGATGGCGACGGGGTGCGCAGCTGTTGCTCCGGCTGGGCTTTGCGCGAGAAAAACCCGAAAACCATCGTGCGTACAACGCGAAATGAAAGGGAAGGAGATAGGGAAAATGAAAGATGGAACTCGAAAGCAAGCAGATAAGTAAATGCGTCAGTGGGGCACGATTGGTTTGGTTAAAGTTTCACACGGCACGCGCCCTGCACGTGTTTGTCCCTGGCGTATCGTGCAATCAGCGTGCTGCAGCTGAGCTAGACAGCCAGCATACAACGTGCTAGGTGCATTTCCACTCTGTGAAGATGGCGAGGCAGTCAAGTGTATGAAACGAACCTCGGATTGAAATCTACAATTTTCAGTGCGTCAGAACAAGTCGCTGGTCCCATGCTACATACCTCACCCAGATCAAAGGTAACTCAGTAAGATGGTCCCATGGCATCGACGGTCAATACGTCAGTGCTATATAAATACAGCTTAGCATTGCTGGTTCTTCAGATACATACTCGAACAGGATCTATTCTATTATGAAACTGACCGAGTCTCGCATTTAGTCGATGACTTCCATGCTTCCTTGCTCGACAGAGAATTTGGCCTGCTTTCGGGCGGGTCTCGAGGACGTTTGACGATTCACCCGGGTGCGCTTGTATGAGCCGCTGGGAGGTCTTGCCAGCAAGGCAAGCGTATGTCTGATGGATCTTCCCTTTTCTCTTCTTTTGTTCAGAGCTATCTGGGACTCGTCTGTTGGCGGTCCTGGGGCCATGGCAAAGAACAAAGTTCTCCCTCATGTGGCGCCTTTGTTATGTACACTCATAGTTGGCAGTAGTTGCATGTAGCATATCATTCAATTCACTGTTGCCCAACCTTGTGGTCCGTGGAAGTCTGAGTATAGTGTGCACAGTGAGCTGGAGAAGGCCAGCACAAAGGAGAGCATCCCTTCCATGGACCATGCTACATACATCCGTCGAAGGCGAAAAAGAAACGATCATCAATCACCTTGGGCGCATCGGCGTGGCGATAATGACTGCACCTCTTCCTGTGGTGGAGCAGATCATGTCTAATCTGTGAATCGGATACTGTAGACCGAAAGCGTCGATATCTACGCGCCAGTCACTCGCTCCTAACGCTTATAGCTTGGATTGCGACGGTTCCATCTTGACATGGATACCTGACGCGACGAGACGTTTGCGTGTCGCATTCCAGATCTAGTGTCCGGTCAGTACCCTCATATATCTGCCTGCAGCCTCGGAGGTTGTACAGACCTCACAACGCGCCACCATTGACTTGACGCCCATTGTCATGGTCGTGCTCACTATCTTGAGTTCGTCATTTCTGTGCAGCTCTTCACTGAGGTACCGGTCGCGACAAAATAAAAAGATACCAACAAAAGAGCAGGAGAGTGGTACACCATGTTGATCGACTGCGAGACGGTGTTACGGTATTTCTCAAATGCGAGGCAGTACGCGACGATGGGAAAGGTCGAGCATCTAATCAGTCATTAGATCAGGTCGAGGGATAGGCGAGAAGGGTACAGACACGTCGACGAGGAAAGCAGAGCATCCGCCGTGCATTGTGTGAGCTCCATTCAAAACCTCTACCCTAGTCTGTCAGACCACTAAATTATGCACAGCACCACAACTTACCCTCATTAACGGTTAATGAGCACACGACGCGCGCCTCCCTTTTGGAGGGCTCCTCCGCCTTATCCAGTAGCGACACTTCCGTCACGACCAGATCCGCCATGACCGCCCGCCCAAACCCGAACGCACGCTTTTCTTCGTCATCGGTAAACATGCGCAAGAGAGACATGGGATTCAAGAATACGTCCTTGACCTCGAGGGGGGCATTCCCTGCAATGGTTGAGCTAGACATGATGGGAGGATGAAGAGTAGCATTGACGACCACTCTGGCGCGTAAATCCGGTTCCGGGTATTATAGGTACCGCTGGATGCAGTGTCGCGTACTAAGACGCGTAGAGCTCAGTGCACGTTTCACTTATGATGCGTAGTTATATACATATATCATATATGCAAAGGTCTAATGCGTTGTTCGTTGCACTCGAAAGTGCTCACGAAATACGCTGCGGCAAATCGATGTATCGCATGCATATGTACAGTGCCTCTTGTGCGAAATTTGTGGTGTTAGCAAGTACTGTGTCTGTAAAAAGTTCGCGCGGTGAATCTCGCGACTGGTCCTTGCTCGAGGCCCAGATTCAGAATGACAAAAAGATAATATGCATACCGTACTATGGATATAATGAATATAAAAACTCGAGTAAAGTAGTCAAACACCAAAACTACGGTGACGTCTAATGTGAATTAGCACTCCGCCCTTTCCTGCTAACATATCCCTCAATCATGTTCATCATATTGCCGAGTCCCGTCTCCTCTGGCAACCATTCGCCGTTATTCACACAAAGCACCTTCATCTTCGGGTGGTATTGCAGATCCGGCAGAAGTTTGGGCGTGATCAAGAAGTATTGGCCAGAGTCTTCCTTGCAGGTAACGCGAACCATGTTGTTATGGACGAGACGCTCGGCACGTTGGTCCATGCCCTGCAATATATAAATGGACGCTCACAGCCATAATCACGTTGAGACAAACCTGATTGATCTCGTCGACGAGCGAGAACGGAGCGCGCGCCTGTTCCGTAAGACTCATGAGATAGAGGATCGTCGTCAACGAGCGTTCCTGCCACGGATGTTAAGCAATTTCGAGATGATTGAAGCGAGCATACCCCTCCGGATTGGCGTTGGCCAGTGAGCAACTGCAGCTTCTCGTCGTCACGGAACTTGACAAGAATGTCGATGGCCCACTTGTCGTAGTCGTCGTGAGGAGTAACTCGAATTTCACCAGCGCACCCAATTCCTGTTGGATGTAATCAGAGACAGGTCTTCACATCGATCTGACAACCTATACCATCGAATGCCTCAGAGAACTTGGCCCCAATGGCATCCACGAGCTCACGAAGAGCGGGCTCCCAGTTGTCCTGGGATAGTTAAGTTTTTCGCACTTTGGAAGAAGCCGAATGATTACCCTCGCTTTCTTGATGTTCTTGGCAACACGCTCTCGGTTGGTCTGCTTGGCCTCCAATGTTCGCTCCAAGACTTCGATCTACGCCATTCTAATCAGTCCTTTCCAACATTCGAGGCCAGCACCCAACTCACATCGCGTTTCCGCTTCTCGTATTCCTCCATAACACCGGGGTTGGTGTTCAGAGTGATCTCGAGCTGCGCTTGCTGGCGCTCTAGTTCCGTCTCGAGCTCGTCGCTAGTCCTGAGATCGATACCCTCAGAGTTGGGAGGCGTGCTTCCAGAAGCCTCTGCGGCCTTCAACTCAGCCTTGTACTGGTTTTTCTTGTTCGTTATGACTTGGTGCTGCTCCTTGATGGCCGGTTCAGCCTCGTCAATGGCGCGCCGACTGTCGTCTAGGGCTTCCTTCGAATCCGTCTTGGACTGAACGAAGGCCTTGTCGACTATGCAAGTAGAGACCGTGAACAATTGCTCATTGATGTCTAGAAAGAAACCAACCTTTGTTGAAGGCTTGGACAGCATTCTCGTACTTGACGTCTTTCTCAGCACAGAGTCGTTTGAGAGCAGCTACGTTGGCGCCGACTTGGAGGTATTCGAGACCGATGCGAGTGGCGTCATTTTGATCTTTGATAACATCGCCAGCGAGGGTCTGGAATGACATGAGACGGTATGAAGAACAGCCACAAGACATATAACTAACCCGATATTCCTTCACCATCGCAAGGCGTCGGTTGCAAATCTTGGTCAATTGCGTCTTGAACTTTTGACGATCCTGTTCAACAGACGGTGCAGCTTTCAGCTGCTTGACGCTAGTCTCCTCGCGAGCTGAGAAAAAAATTTAGGAGGAAGTGCTGCTGACAACCTAGAACACGCACAGAGTTGCGTTTTGAGTCTTGTCTTGCGTTGCACTTCAGCCTCGATCTTTTTCTTCCGGTCCTTTAAAGCGGTCTGTGATCAGCCTTGTAAGTATAAGAACTTCGCGAGGATGAAGCACGGCTTCATACCGAGCGTTTAGCGAAGTCCGTATCCTCGGACTCCAAAACACCCCACTGCTGTTGAAGTTTGGCCTCCTCATCCTTAAAAACCGCCAACTCCACTTCCAGTTCTTTGAGCTCGCTATCAAGGCGCGCCTTGGCCTCCGGATCAACTGTACAAGTTCACACATCATTGATACCTTTGCCACAACACAACACAGAGCGGTAATCTTACCACTGGCGGTACTGAACGTTCTTGCGGGTCGGAGAGCTCGTGTCATGTTTTGCGCCAGACGACGACCGTAGCGAGAGCGGGTAACTTGATTCATCGTATTCCCGGTGATGAAATTAGCAGCTTCACGTCTGGTGACAGCGTCCATAGCACGCTTAACATCGACGCGGTTGCCACCGACAGCCTGGAAGAGTGTCACGATCCAGGAGATCTTGAAAGGAGAGAAAAGTACAAACCACACGATGCATGCTCAACTCGCACTGCAGGAACCATAGCAAGCCTTCTGGGTATGTAACGTAGTCGAGTACGTAGCCGTCGAAGCCTAATTCCGCAAGCTGAAGGAATAAATCAGGGCTAGCTGTGACGAGGGATAATACAACATACCTCTTCTCTTGTGCAGGGAGGGTCGATGATCATACCCGGCCTTTGTGGGCGATGCCAAGCAGTAACTCGAATTCTTCGACCACAAACGGCGGTCGTGTCGTTGACGATTCTGTTGAACGTGTCATAGTCCTCCTTGCATTGGGTCACGAAAGTCTTCAGAACACGCGTCAAAACCATCGATCAGCGGCATGTCTCAAAATTCACAGACCAAGCTGTTGCTACCAACGACCGTCTCAACGGCATCGGCATAGGATCTGTTCGTCACGGTGACAGAGAGACAAGGCGGCTCGAAGACCTCCATCTTGAACTTGTCCTTATTCTGTCGGAGCCACACTACAGTTCGAGCTGTCTCATCAGCCCAATGCTGGAGCCTATTGAGCTTCACGTTCTCGACACTGTTGAGCTGTTGAATCCTGTAATAATGTGTCAGCGAAGCTGTACAAAACAGCAGTCAAGATGAGGGGACTAACTCGCCGTGCTTGGACTGGATTTTGCGATCTTGACGAGTTATGGACTCCACAACGTCTTTGATTTGCCCGTCCAATTGCGCCCTACGGTCAAGTACACCTTGCCTCTCTCTCCGAAGTTCCCTCTGAAGGGCATCGTCAGCATAACAGGGAGCCTAGAGGCGAAACAAGGCACCATCTCTTCGTTGACGACGTCGTCGGATTCGACTTTGACATCCTTGGACAACTCGGCCTTGATCTTTTCAATTTTTTCCTCGCCGTTCTTGATTTTGGTTGCGCGGCCTTTTTCTTCCTTCGCAAGGTTGTCTATCTTCATACAAAGTTCCTCAGCATCGGCATCCTGTACAAGTGGTGAATATCGATCTGAGAAGCGACGAATTGCACTTGCCAGTTTCTCATTAGCAGTGATCTTACTATTGATCTGCTTCATCCTGTCCTGGATGGAGCGCTTCAAACGGTCACGTTCCTTGTCGAGCTTAGAGTGTTGGCGTTCGAGTTTGCTAGAAAGACCCTGAGAAGATTACGACTCAACAAGAAGAAGGACATACTCTCTGAATGCGTGCGCTGGGGCGTTCTTCTCCTTTAGCGCCTTGACCCTTTCGTGTAGGCGGCGTTGCTCAATCTTGAGTGCGAAGTACTGGTCTCGAAGTTCGCTATACTGCTGCACAGGAATCAAGACGTGCAATAGTTTGATCTGGAGACCACGATGAGATGACGCAGAGCGAGGAGCGTGGAATGTTACCTCCTCCTCAATCTTCCTGCGCTCCTTGTAGCGCTGCACATCCCTCTCAATGGCTTCGTTTCTGTCACGCATTTGCTTGAGTTGTTCGATCTCTGTGTTGATTGTCTGCGAGGAGTTTGATGCCATTTCAGAGCAGGTAATTGAGAACGTACATCGAGGAGCTTCTTGAGTTCGGCGCCTTCCTCAATCAGGGTTTGGTGCCAGGCTTCAAGATGCTCGTCGCCGGCGGCCCGTTGCGTCTCCCTCAAAAGTGCTTGTGGAGTCATTGCGGCAAATTCGGAGACCTTGTCTTGCGGAAGAAAGGAGCTTGGAGGGAGTATGAGATTGGATAGACCGCTTGGCAGGAGACAAAAGCGCACCAAAGATTTCCAACTTGAACGTTGAGAGCGGCCATTTGATTGGAGACCTCCTTGCCGGTAGCACTGACGCCGTTGAGCGTGAACGTCGAGGTTTTTGAGTCGGCTTTCAGAATACGGCGGATGACGAGATTGCCCTTTCCTTTGGGACCTTTGAGTTCAATTTCGATGTAGCCTTCTCTGGTGCCCTGCTTGACGAAGAGATTGACCTCGTTCGCGCGTCCCAACGTCTGTGGAGACGATTAACGTGGAGCGACGAACGGTGAAAGAAAACGTACAGATGGTGGCCAGTTCAGACCGATGCAAATAGCGCATGCAATAGTGCTCTTCCCAGTTCCATTCGGGCCGATGATCATGTTCAAATGCGCGCCCAGGCGGAATTCGACGAAGTCGTAGGTGACAAAGTTTTTCAGCTGGATTCGCACAATCGACCCCGGAATATAGCTGGAAGGGCGTGTCAGGTATGGATAGAGCAGAGAATTACGCGACGCACCCGTCCACGTCTCTGGGCAGCGTTGCAACGCGTTTTCCTGGCGCGTCTTCACCGGCCGGGTGAGAGTCACCATTCGTGTTGGCGCGAGCGCGTTTGCGACCCTTGGGAGAGCCGCCATCGTCGTCGTCGTTATCCCCATCTCTCTCGGCGTCAGACGCGCCATCTCCCTCCTCGTCTTCTGGCTCTTCCTCTGCGCGACGCTTGCCTTTGTCGCGTTTGGGCTCCTCCTTGACCTTCTTCTCCGCCTTGACTTTGACAGGCGTCATTGGAGCGTTCCCAGAGTTATTGCGGTCGACTAATGGGCGGCCAGAACGCGCCATCAACGCGTGTGCTGGTATTTCAGGTGGTGGTGCGGATAAGGGAGTGGCTCGGCAAAGGTAGACATGTTGCCGCAATTCGGGCGGCGCCTGAATTTTGGAGTCCGCAATGAGCATGTCTACTCTGGCCCCTGGGTCGACACTATACGCATTCGCATCTCAACGGGTTGCGAACAGTAAACGGTTGATACTGAAGTCATTTCGGACAGCATTTTCCATTCTGAGGATCCTTGTCCGCAGATCAACTGTCCGTTTCGATGGAACTGTGAGTGCCCGAGGCACGGATTTGGCGTCTCGGAGCCAGACGTAAGACCGTCTCGATCTCACGACTTCGTGCTCTTGCGGTAACCATAGTAGTCCACTGCACTGCCTTCTTATCGGTCCCCAACCACATTCATCCAGACTATGTAAGTACTATGTTGCAGGTTTGGGGCCACGACCTGTCCTTCGGTTTTTTTGGTGGTCAGTTGACTCAAGCTAATGACTACCAGATGACTACATGATAATTCTCCGCTCTAAAAAAAGCCGTCATTTGTGTACGCGTTCACTTCCGACCATCTCTTGTCTCTCTCTCCTGCTACCTTACCACTGGACGAGGTCACGGCTTTCTCCTATCAAATAATGGCTACTCGGACTGATTTCGGCGTCCCCTACACACCTTTGGATGATTTTTCGTCTGGAACCGTCAAGTTCTACGAGCTCCCCGGTCTTGGCATATGTACGACCAACCTACACTCGCTAGTGTCTGCGTCTGAGCTCATCCCCGGCCTCTAGCCTACATCCGCATACTATGGGTGGACTTTACAAACATCGTCAGGTGTCGCCTTGTAGCGTTGAGTTACTTCATCAAGATGATGAACTCCACGCGGCCTTCCATTGCTCTGGCAGAGGCTGTATTGGGTATGGTGGTCCTACGACTTGTCGACGGCCTCTCAGCGACTGGCGAGTACCTCTATGTGATTGATCCGTCTACTTTGCGGATCTGTCCTTACGAGGAGGGAACGGCGACGGTGATGGGCTGGTTTCAGCACAAGACCCCTATCATGATCAACAATTGCCCGTCCTTGGAAGTCGATCTTTGTCCTCGGACCGTCCTCAAACGCGTCATCGAGTAAGTATATTTCTTCGCTTCGTCGGTCTGCTCTGCCCTCAGCTTCGCATATTCATGTCGCCTCTAGCTCAGCCAAACGCGAAGCATTCGCAGAATTCCTCGTCGGATTTGAGATAGAGTTCATCCTTCTCAGATCCACGAGCCCAATCTCCGGCGGCCACGAACATCTGTATTCTGGCGTAGATGGCCTTATGACAGGGAGCATCGAGTCTCGTATTCTACGAGAGATATGCGACTCTCTGATCGCTGGCGGTGTTGACGTTACAATGTATCATCCCGAAGCCGCGCCTGGACAGGTCAGTGCCAACAGCTCTTTACTCGTCACAGTAACCTTAGCCTCATTGATGGTCTTCTGCAGTATGAAATCGACACCGGCCCCATGCCGCCGCTTCAAGCGGCCGATGCACTGGTATACACACGAGAGACCATCCGCAACGTGGCCGCCAAGCACGGCCTCAAGGCGACCTTCGCTCCCCGTATCAACGCAAACATGCCCGGCAACGGAGCTCACACTCACGTCTCCGTCCATTCGACCAAGGGCGAACTAAAAGCTCCGGAAAAGCTCGCCTCCTTCGAAGAGGCATTTCTAGCAGGAGTCCTCAAAAACGCAAGGGCCATCCCGGCCGTCAGTCTTCCTCTTCCTGCGTCTTACAAGCGGATGATGGACGGCGTCTGGTCGGGAGGAACATATGTCTGCTGGGGGACTGATAACCGCGAAGCGCCTGTCCGTTTGACGAACGTCTCCTCTCCACTGTCTAGAAATTTTGAGGTCCGTTTCGTCGACCCAACTTCGAACCCGGTATGTCAACTCTGTATCTTTCACCTCATGTATGTGCTTATTTGGTATCTGAATCTTCCAGTACTTGGCTCTCGCTATGCTTCTCGGAGCAGGCGCCCAGGGCATCGCACACTCAGAGGCGCTTACATTGAAGGACTGCATGGGTCATCTCAGTGCTGCACAGCTATCCGTCGACGAGCGTACAGCATTGGGAATAACGGAGCGGCTGCCGTTGACTTGGGAGGAAGCCAGAGAGGCCTTCGTCGAGAATCCATTGTCGGAGACGGTCCTGGGCAAGCGAGTGATGAAACAATTTTTGGACGCCACTAAGTTGATGGCTGACCACTTGAATGTCCAAGGTGGAGACGATGCCAAAGCTACGAAGCTGGTGGAATGCTACTAATCTACGCCAGCCATTGAGAAATAGCTATACTATCTTGTTCTATCGTCATGTTGCGTTCGCCACAACCGATGTGCGTCAAAACAAGGCGCAAAATTTGCGAACTGCTTTGCCATGTTTTCTTGACTATGGGAGTAGGTGATGTTGAGAATGTATGCACTGTTCAAGGATAGGGATGTGTGCATAGGATTTTGAGGACTGGGAGTCGACTGCGACCTCTGCCTGCCACGATCTCTGAGCATGACTTGGTCAGACACAGGTAAGAATCGAAGAAAAAGACACGACAGCACGTCAAACTCGTTGAGGGAACGAAGCAACACAAACAAACACCCACAACTTGTTCTGGATCTACCACGATTGAGACCGGACTTCAGGCTTGCCTCCATTCGACCAGGACTCCAATGACGGCCGACCACAAACGCGCGGGTTCTCCTTTGGAAAGCAGCCGGAAGAGAGGCGCATCATCCGAAGCACAGGCCT
Organism: Strobilurus pachycystidiatus; assembly: GCA_019915135.1. Lineage (NCBI taxonomy): Eukaryota > Fungi > Basidiomycota > Agaricomycetes > Agaricales > Physalacriaceae > Strobilurus > Strobilurus pachycystidiatus. Next base: position 1,487,224 of record JAHLMK010000011.1, read on the forward strand.
GCGTTGGACACATTCGGAATGTCCCTGTCAATGCTCTCGTGCTACCTCGCGAAACCAAAAGGCAGCGGTTGGAACTAGACACCTCAATGCCACTTGTTGCAGACTTCCAATCATCTGAAAGAACCTCCACGTTGGCATCGCCAATGTCTCAACCGGACTCCTTATTCGACGGAGAGTTCTCCGACTGTGATCCTGTACCCGCCCTTCTCCTCGCCCCACCCATACCTGGGTTCTTCTACGACCCATCCTTACGACTTCCTGCAGAGCTGGCAGACGCCATCGTCTCTCACTGCCTGGAGACATACTTCACCGAACCCCACATCAATCAGATTATGCTCTTCTGTCGCGCCGGAACGGCCGAATTCCCTCCAACGGGTCTACCGCCCATACTCTTAAACCTCCTTCAGACCCTCTCGGTCTTGCTGAAACCAACGCTACCTCCGGATGTCCATGCTTTATTGTTTCCGAGTAACACGACACTTGCCCGTCAGGCCATCATAAATCGTTACGATCCAGGGGAGGGCATTACGGCCCATGTGGATCTGTTAAAGCGCTTCGGAGATGGGATTATTGGCGTCAGTTTTGGGAGTGGCTCCGTCATGCAGTTTGCATCAGTCGGAGGGGTTGACAAGTACGATTTGTATCTTCCTGAGCGAAGCATCGTCGTCATGTCGGGGGATGCGCGCTACAAATGGACACATGGGATTGAAAAGAAGAGGGCGGATTTCGTCGAGTATATTTCTGATGTCGGGAGCGAGGAGGCGAGGGATCGCTCGGACCTGCCTTCAGGCCGATGGCTCAATAGGACGATGCGGTTGAGTGTTACCATTCGGTGGTTACTTCCTGGGGCAGATATTCTGGCCTGACGGGCTGTTAACATATGTCCCGCCGCTATCTATAATGAAGTGATGAACGTGGAACATGTCCGGGTCTGGCATGAAACCGCTAAGCTCTCAAATCTTACGGCTTCCCGAAGAAACATCTAAGCTGTCAGAAATCAAGCTCCTCCCTGCCAGATGCATGTGAAGTAAGTCTGGTCCAAGCTCTTGTCTCTCATTGTGCTGACACAGCTTTCTCCTGGTAACGCGATGGGCCCATATAGCGCTCGCTGCTATTGTTTGCTCGGCGCCACTCCATGAGCGCATGCCATAAAAGAAATTGGATTCGAGGAACGAACAATGAACCACCATGTCAGAGGAATATCGCTCTCTTCTCCTCCAAGTTGATGTACTGCTTGAGCGGGCTCGGACTTGCCAAATGATTGAACCTCGTCGTCCCGATGTCATTCAGGGTTTACGCAGGTAGACTTTTTGCTGGCCTGTGCCGCCGCTACTCAATTCTGAACCCTCATGCGTAGCTTGAAGCGGCGTATCGAGCGCCACATGAACCAGCCTGATGCAGAAGATCCAGCCACCAAAGAGGAATACATCCTTGACATTGAATGCCGGTATGAGGCATGGGAATGTGTCTTACAAGTGAGTTTCTGCTCACTGATGGCCACATTTGATAGGACGCCCACATGTATTCAGGATTATATGAAGATGGAAAGGCGAGACAGGGAACGTCGAGCCCACCAAAGCTTAACGCGAAAGACGAGTCGAAATTATAACATACGAGGGTGATATATACACGCTTTATACATGATCTACACGCTACAGTTACAGGGTTATGATTACACTTACTGCTACAAGTATGTTTTGAATCATGACAACATTAGAAATCCGGCGTCAGCAACTCGACATCCAGCCCGTTATCGACGAAGGGCTGTACCATGGCCTGCCATGATCCACTTATATCCATACGCTGTAATCCGTCGATTGAAATCCCGCAGTACTCGAGTCCACATTCGTATCGCGCTTCCAGAAATTGCCGTACAGAGGCGATGTGTTCGTGATGTACCCAAAAGCGAAAGCTCTCGAGTGCAGGAACGGGATATCCACCAACCAATCCTTTATAAGATAGGAAGTGGAGAGCGGGAGGTGGGATACCCGCCATAGGGGAAGTTGAACTATCCTGCAAATGGAGGTCAACCAGTTCCACCTGCGTCGCGAGTATCTCCGTGATAAGGTCGTGTATAGCGACATTGCGCACAATGAGAGCCTTCAATAGACATGCCGAACGTGCAAAGAACTCCACGTCATCATCCCTCGGCCACCGTAAGCCTGGCGGAAGGCTGGGTTGGTAATCCAAATGCGTGAGGGCGGGCAAGGTAAGGTAATCCAAAACCTCTCTTCCAGGTTGTTCGCTGGCGAACTCAACGCAGAGCCTGGTGAGCCTGTTGTGTAGAGCCATAGGAGCGGGTACGGAGTCAAACATGACTTGTCGAATCGACAGGCCCTCTAAGGAAGGCGCATTTTGCATCAGCTGAAGGAGGGCAGAGACATTGATGCTCCCTACAACGACGGTGCGCACATTTCCAAGCCTGCCGGGATCGACGCAGGATCCAAGATGTGATGGACCCCGCAATTCGATGCTTCTCAGCTGAACGAAGTGGGACAGCAGGTTGCGACTCCAGGAGAGGTACACCTTTTCCTGGTCGCCCAACTGGCAAGATTCAAGCGTAAGAACTAACGTCTCTGGCGCCCAAGCCTCGTTAAGTTTAACGTGCGTGAGCCAATGGTGGAAAGCAATCTTGAGTGTGAGCTGTCTGGCGCGAGGTATAAGGTCCGCGATAGTCTGAACGAGATGTATGGAATCCTCGGTAGTAAATCCCTCATCAGGGCATCCAGGGTACGAGAACAATAACCTTTCGATGGGTAGAGACCCTGAACGGGCTATCTGCGCGTGGAGATAAGTTCTGTAATCCTCGCGCCTCCGATGATCGAAGAAACGGGAAAAGTTGGCCGGTGCACGAACGCCCACCGTCGTCCAAAGACGGGGAAGAAAAAGGGCGACAGAGCGCCAATTACGGCAGATCTGCAGCAGGAGATTTTGGGAGCGTCTAATGAGTGAAATTTGGTTTTCGAGGCGGTCGGCGCTGTCCGGAAGATCCATGGCGTCGGATTGACACGAATGAAAGTAGTCAATGAATAATGCCTGTAAGATTGGGTCGGGGAGTAGGTTGACTGGGCGAATGTCTGAGGAGAGGGAGGAACGCGAATGGGGAGAGGGAGGAATAGGATCGACAAGCATCTTTTGGGCTGAATCTGGTCGGAGATTCTCGCTCGAGCGTGCACGGACGCGTCGGTACTCGTCTTGACTAAACTCCCAGGCTTTTCTTTTATAGAAAGATTCTTCGTCATTAACAGTTGTCATAGAGGGCGTATCCTGTCTGAACATGATTCTGCCAAGCAAAAGTGAGCTGGAACCAAAAAATGCAAAGTGATGGAGAGATACCGTGAACAAAAGCAGAGAAAGCAATAAATAGAGGAAGAAGAGTCGCAGATGCTCTGGACGTTGTGCCCAGACGAGCCAAACCGTCCTTCGAAAGACGATGCTTGCCCTCTTGGGAGTCAAAGCACTACAGCGATAAGATCTCCCTTATCCTTTATCTCCAGCTATATTACATAATTCAATTGCTCAGATACGCGCTCAGATGAAGAAGAAAGAAGAGGAATGAAAGTTGGCTACAGAAAGAGAAACGTAGAACAAGTGAAGTGGAACCAAACAAGATGGCGATGAGATATATGTAACACACGGAAAGCGAAGTATAACCGTTGAACAACATGAGAACATGAAAAACCGTAGAACGAGTGTGAAAGAAGAAACCAACGTCTTCGAGGCCTGCCCGTTACATAGCTGTCCATGGGGTCACACTCGGCGCCATGAAACCTCCCGCCGATAAACTCCCTTTTCCGATACTATTCGCCAAACTCCTGCGCTTCTCCTCCCACTGCTTCAACGCTTTCAACATCTGGATGATCTTGTCCCGTTTACCCAACCGCACGTCATTGATGCTGACGCTCCCCATCTTCACATCATTGTCCAACAAAAAATCGAACAGCTTGAATAGCCCTTCCAACCTCTCATCGTTCCCATCCACCGGGAACGCAGAATCCGGCACGGGCGGAGACAAGGGGCGCCCTTTGACCGACTCTGCGATCCTAGATAGCTCGAGTCCACCACAGATAGCACCAGCCGTATCTGTGATGCGCAAATTGGCCGGTAAATGTGAATTCGCCCACTCAACCAGGGAGTCATCGATGGGTGAGGCAGGAGTCTACAAGAGGGATACAAATGAGAACCGTGTTACAAGACAGCCGATCAGTCACATACAACGGACACGGCAGAGCTCTTTCTGCGGGATGGCCGTGGGGGAGGAACTGACGTCCGAGGGCTTTCCATGAACGATGCGCTATCGAGCGACTGCTGACTGAAGAACGATTCCAGTCTAGTCCGTTCTTCCTTTCCTTCACCGTCCGAAGGCAGACCCATCAGTACCCGAGCGTCTCGGCTTGAAAGCTGGTTAGGATTTTCCCGACGAAGAGCCTTCTGTGTCGCCTCGCGAGCGGTAGGGGATGGCGGTCTGGGAGCAGGGTTCATCGCTTGCGCTACCATTAACGGAATGGTCGGGATGTTGCATGACGAGATGACTGGTTCTGAAGGCGAGTCAGCGACCAGCAGAGTTAACAAATGAAAGACAGTTTACGTGTGTAGTCGCGAGCAATGGTCGCCTTCATAATAGCCTTCATCCACTCCCTGATGACCGACTTGTCATCAGAGCTGAAGAAGTGCATCTTATCCTGCTCGTGCTCGATGCGAAATCCATACTTGCCCGGGTTCACATTCTCGTCCACAGTGACTCGGTAGCCGATGATGTTGATGTATCCCTTGATTTTCGTTTGCTGCGAAAGAAAAGAAAAAAAATTAATCCCAGATGAGCCTACAAAGTGACTGGCATACCGCTGGACTCTCGCTCTTCAAGCAATAGAGATGTGGACCTTTCAAGACGAAGTACCGGTTCTTCCAACTGTTGTACCGATCACCACGTTTCCTCATCCACCCACTATGATCAGGCTTCCCAATCTGCTCGAGGATGTTCTGGCCGGACTTGAGTGGACTCGCGACATTCTTGTCGTCATGCGGTAAGGTGGGGCTGGTAGTCGTGCCGGGATACGATGAAGTTCTCTTCCTGAGAAGGTGCGGCTCCTTATCCTTCACATCAGCAGCTCCTACAGCCTCCTTCGAAGACGCCGGAACAGACTGGCTCTTGTTCATCGCAGCGCCAGGCGTGGAAGGTCGGCCAGTCGACTTGCGTCCGCTGGTGCTGTACAGCCTTGGCAGATGGAAAGACGAAGACGAATTCTTCTCAGGAACAATGTCATCCCCACTATAACAGTGATAACACGTATGAGCTCAAAGTAACTATAGCGGGAAGCAAAAGTCTGGTCACTCACGAATACTTCGGTGGCGGCTTACGACCCTTCCCAAGCGTGCCTCCAAACGAGCCTCCAAACAGACTGAGCCTATCGCTATTCTTCCCGGCATCAAGACTCTTCTTCGCCCGCCCGTGCCGGGTCGCGCTAGACTCCTTCTCGTGGTTGTTTTGCTTCTTCTCCTTGACTTCCTTCTCCTCCTCAGCATGGACCAGTGACGTCGGAGAGACACCATCCTTGGTCGAATGGCGTGGGGAAGGAGCAGATCCAGAGGAGTCATAAGAGCGTCCGAACAACTTGCGGCGCATGCTAGGATGGCGTGCGGCTTCTCCCTACGATGATGCATTAATTGAAGAAGCTCTGAAAAAGCTTGGGACTTACATCGCTAAGTGCTGCTCGGTCTTCCTCCGCTTCTTCGGGTATACCAACGGCCTTGACGGATGCATTGAGCGCACCGTCGCTAGGAGACAGTGACAGCTGAGTAGGACGCGGCTTCTGCTAGATGCGTCAACATTTGAAAAACTATTTCATCGGCCAGAGTACTACGCACAGTGATGGTCCCAGTCGACCCTCCATTGAGCTCGGAATCTACAGCCGTCGATGTAACTGGCGAAGGCAAGTCACCCGCCGCGCTGTCCGCACTCAACAGCGTCGACAAACCATTCAATGAGCCCTTGACCGAACCAGGGTACGAGTGGTGGGATGTCTGGCTTTGGGACACGTTGCGAGAGTGGCTAAATGCAGCGCCATAGGACAAGGGCGAGTCGTACAGAGGGGCTTGACCGCCACTACTACCACCAGCGGATATCAGAGGTGAAGAGGGCGATGGCAGTCCAGGATGGTCAGAGTACACAATCGATGGGGGGCGGCGCAGATCCGTGATCGCGTTGGCGATGCGTACGCGTTTGCCATACGCCACGATGCCAATTTCGGTCTTCAGGAGGTTCACGTCGAGTTCCAAGAGAACATCGCCGGTTATTTCTTGCTCTGTACACGACGAGATGAATGTGTGGGCCTTGAGAAAGTACTGGAAACGCACCGGTGAACTTATCGCAGACGTCTTCGTCAAAGCCTTTGCTCTGGAGCCACTCGACGACATCATTTAATGTCCAATCAGACGGAGGTTTCTCCTTCCTGTCCGCTGATGAGGGTAAGGTGGTCGTGGTTGCAGAAGTTGAGGTTGAGGACTCTGCAGCATGGGAGGCTGAATACATGGTCGATGAGGGGGCAGAAGCCGGACTGTTCCCATCGGACTTGGGCTGCTGCTGCTGCTGCGTGTCGTGCACGAGAGCTGGAGACGGGTAGCCTTCCATGAGCGGGGTGCTTGTGCGCTTCCCAGGCGGTGATTGGGGCATGGGAACAGCTATAGCTTGCGCAAGACTGGCTGAGGGTGATGACAAGTGTTTGGGCTCTGGCGGAGGTGAAGGGGGCGGTACACCAAGAGCTTCCTGTGGGAAGGTGGCGCGCGTAGCCGTGGCCGTCTGCGGTTCTGGAACGTCGGTATCCGGTATAGATAGATTGTTGGAGTACTCGGAGCCAATGTCAGTGATATTTCTATCTTCTTCAGCAGGGTGTAGGGTGTCCGCAGGGGCTGTGTGCTCAGATTCCTCGTCCTCCTCGGGTATATACGAATGACGCCTGAAGCCGGAAGGGCGGACGTATGGCTCTTCTTCCTCGTCCTCGCTTTCGTCGCTGAGCTCAACTTGTATTGGCGGAACGTAGGACCGATTGCTGGCGGTGCGCGTCATGCCAATCATCTCGAGACGTTCGGCGTCAGCAAGAGCCTGTCTGGCCTTTTCTGCCAGCTTCTGTCTCGTACGCTTGTGGTCCCGCTCGCCATGCTCGGACGCCCCATCATCACCGCTCATCTCGAAGTCAGTGTCCGTCTCGTTTTCTGTGTCCACACCGCCGCCAGTGCTAGCAAAGCTGAAACTTTTCGAGTCTTCAGCATCGCTGAGACCGCCCCTTCCTCTGCCGAGCTGCTCGATCGCCTTCTGAACGTCTGTCATGGTTGCCTTCATGACCTCTCCATTGCCGTTGGTGTCTTCGCCGTTCAAAAGGATAGCCGGAGCGGGGATTTGGGGAGTTTGGTCGGGATGTGGCGTAGAGGTTTCGTCGGAGGCAGAGGGATCGCTGGATGAGGCGACTGCCGGGGGAACGGATGAAGTGTAGCTCTGAGGGAAAAGACCCGCCCTGCCAGCGAGATTGCGGCCCTTGAGAACGACGAGTGAGTACATTGGTGTCATGTTAGAGGCAGAGAAAGGTGGATGGCGCAGAGTAGGTCTATTACTAGGCGCCATGTTTCACCGAGGCACCACTGTCGCCAGACATAACGGCGTGAGGAATGAACAGACGGCATGTCCGCCATGTCCGCCAAGAATTATGCGGACACTCACCTGCCACCAGCCATCGCCATATGCATCGTCCTTTTCTATGACCTCAATGCGCTCGCCAAGGCGAAAAGGCACCTCGTCGTCATTCTCCGGGGTGAAGTCGTGCAGCGCATAGACGTATTCCGGCATCAAGAGAGGTGTAACAGTAACTGTAAGCCAAAGAAAGAGAGCGGTCGGCTGATGTTGTCGGAGGATGTCGGTAGATGGATGTCAAGATGCGCTGTTGAGAGATGTCGCCCGCACCTGCCCGCCCAGTGGCCTGAAGTAGCTCGACGTTGCGGAGGATGATGGACGTTCCAGCCAAGCCGTTGCCCGCCATTTGCCGCATTGTCAGCCCATCTTGGGCAACTCGGGCCCAATTTCCCGGCCCAATTTCCCGCGACGTGACATCACCTTACAGTACCTTTCCTTCGACAGCTAGTCTATCCTCTTTTCAAAACACAATGACTACGCCTCGCTGGCGCGTGCCCGGCTCATGATCGTCTTTTTCTTGAGATACAGCTTCTTGGACAGACTGCGGGCGCGGCGATGGTCCGATGCGACGATAATCTCACAGGAGCCAAAGGAGCGTGGCGAGAATGCTGGAGTGTGTCTTCTTTAGGTGTTTATAGGCCAATCACGCATGGACACGGTGCAACTGGCGCCCAAGTTCGGCCGTCACGAATCATTGGGAAGAGGACGCGGTAAAGAGTCTGGTATGGCATACCTAGTCCTCTTTGAAACTCACTACTGACAATTCGCAAGATTGCCGGGATGCTTCCGTGGCCCACTCTCCTCGTCAATAGTTGGTCCCTGTCGAGATTGGAGCAAACAGGAATGGGGCCAATTCAAAGGTTGCCCTCGAAATGCAGGCTGAACCGTATGCCATATTTTTGACGTTTCCCCGATGCATAAATAACCAAATCCAAGTAGTCCCTCTCATAGAGCCCATGATCATCACGCCCATTCCACGATCCTCTCGCCCGTGGTGAAAGATGACGGCTTGGACTTCACATCTAATAATATCACCATGGGAAGTGTCATGCTAGGTGCACTTTACTTGTCGTGACTTGTGGCGGGATGCGACCTTACGATTTGCCAGGGAACTGCCAACAAACGCCCGTAAAGGAACGTTGACGACCACTGAGCAGGTGTGCGGACGACACTAACGGAAGCTTCTCATGCAACACAAATCTCTCTTCCATCCTTGATCATCGTAGTGGGGCTTGGCGCGCGCTGCAATCTCAATCTATACAACTCCAGCACCTTCTCACGCCCCTCTGGTTTCTTCGTGCTTCTCTCTTTCCTCTTCATCTGTCACGTTCGAGCCTCGCGATTAAGTCGCGCAATCTTTTCAAGCATCGGCAGAGCGGGGTGTTTAAGCTGCTGGAGACAGTTTTCGAACGGGACATCCAGCAAAAGTCGATCTTGCCATGTCGTGGCGCGGAGAGGGACGAGGAGCGTGTATCACCAGATTTGTCACTTCTCTGGGTTGGCGGATGGGACCAGGATGAAGCGATCATCCACGCTCTAGATGAGGGGCTTTCTCTCCTCGAATCGGTTCTCTGCTCGCAGACGACGAGATCGACGTCCTACCAGCTGTTAGCGGCGACTTGTCGCGCAGTGTGGCGTACAGACCCAAAGCGCCCGGTGCTTCATGTCATGTAATGCACATGCGGTGCTGCCGAATAAGCATGCAGGAATCATGGCATCGAGCCGGAGGGCGGCGAAGCAGCCTCGGCAGCGGTGCCAATTCCCGAGAGGGTCTCAGATGGTCGCATTCCGGTACTTGTCGTCCAAGATTAGGATGACTGCAAGCGCTTGACCCTGGGAAAGCGGTATGGGATTAGTGCGTGGATCGTCAAGAAGCGTGGCGCATCGAGGCAGTCTTATGCATGCTTGTCACACGGTGTTAGTCGCAAGGCGAGCATTACTTTCGCGCCTGTCATTTTTACATCTGTTCATGAGCGCTGCTCTAGACGCTCCCTTCTTACTCCCCATCAAGAGTCCGCTTTCGTGATCTGCGATACTCCTACGACTACGAGCCACAAATTGGAGCCACAACACTCATCTCTTCGTAAGCCTCACCATTAGCCTCCATTAGATATTCTAATTGTTCTAGGAACATGATCTACATCCAGGCTTGTATCTCTTACGTTACCTCTGTATGCACATTCGACAATTAAGAACAAGAACAAAAGGAAGAGAACAACAGTCTTTGTTACGCTTCGGAATGAACGCCGTTACTCGTTTCGTTATAACGTCGATGTTTTGTTGTTGGCGATGCCCCCCAATTTATCAACTACCGCAACAACGACGCTTTAGAATGGTAAAGTCTTGTATCGTGATCTTGAGTCAATGTGATTGACGGCATCCTCTAGGCTATCTGTCGATTCTTTCTGCGAGGATATTGTAGGTTTCGATTGAACTGCCGGAACGAACATACGCGAGACTGTCGGTCTTCTGGCGAAAGTCATTGGGACGCAGTATCAGACGATGGTGCGTACAGACGGCCTGGCCCGTTTTAGCTCTTTCTCAATGGGTCTACAGTTTCTTGGGATGCTTCCATGTACGGTGGCGAGGAACCCAACATATGCGGGCCAGAAAAAACGATCCTTGACAAAAAGGCCCGGCAAGACGAAGCGGTCATGCCCGAAAATATCGACTTCGAGTCCCTCGTCCAGGAGCTTGCCGATCCGGATCCTTGGCCGGCTGCGATTATGATGCGGTTCTGTTCTATCCCCAAGAGCCCCCGAGAAAGTGATTTCTATGCGCCCTATCACGAACTGCTCAGTTTACTCTACCCCCCGACCAACGGTTTCAGTGTGGTACCACAATATCTGTTTCTGCTCGGGCTGCCTGCTTTCTTCCTCGAGGTATATTACGGCGCCACGCCAATCTTCACGATGCATATAAGTCCAGAGCAGCTCCTCACATGTACCAGTGCCCGAGATCTTGCCGACGGTCAGGTTCGGAGGCGACTCCAGGAATTGGCATTGTTGCGTCCAGTTGGGTCAAGGACGCTCCACGCGGTCAGCGCCTTTGGGAGGCGTCTTGCGTTCTACTGCGGGAACGATCGTTACACTTCTCCTCCACCTTTGGCAGCGAAAGAGGGTATTACCGATACCGCACCTGTGGCCTGGTGGGATAGCGATGTGCTACAGAAGGATGGGGCTAATGGCAGACTGTGGTTGATTGCCTCGCAAGCGAACCCGTTTACGGGTATGTTGTGGGTGATTCTCTTGCTCCTTCGTCTTGATCTTATTGATTCTTACATGCAGAAATTAAATTTGATCGGAAATTGTATCCTCGTACAGTAATGACATAGGGATGGCATCATGATCCTGTACCTAGTTCATCCCAGGGGAGGAAGGCGGTGGGTCATTCGTTACGCCATACGACGCCCATGTGTGGCACATTTGGTCCGCGCCGAGTTTGAATGATAGGTTGTTCATCGTCTTCCACGTGAACATCGCTTTGTAGCAGTGTGTGTGCATTTGTTCATTTGTTCAGTGTCCGGTCGATTCTCATCCTTGGTTCCTCTTCCTATGTAATCGACATGGCTGACTGTATCGCGGCCGTTCATCCCCGCTTTGACTGTTCTATCGATGGTTCCAACTATCCGGGACTTCTCCGCACACCAAACCAGACATGAGGTTTGATTCGCTACTGGTCGCAAGGCGCATTTCGACCCGCAGGTGATCAACATCCGGTTTGACAGGCATTATCATGTTGATGGTACTCCCTCAGATGCGGCATATTCTTGGTTCATTGTTGGCCAAGAAAACCCCTTTTCTGTTTGTTTGTCATTCCTTATGATGAGCTCACGGTGCGAGGGTGGCCTACCATGTCCGTGCAACACCTCCCTCGAGCATATTCAGGTACACCGCTCAAGTGGCGCTCGCATGCGTCGCGGTGGTGGACTGTTGGGCTTGCTGTCGCGTCGATGCTCTCCTTTACCCTCATCTCTCTTTCGCTGCAGTGGTCGTCATATCGACTACCCGATGTCTGAAGTACTCCTTACTCTCGCGGTCAACCCATCTAAACATCGCCGGCAGATTTCTAGAACGGCACCCTATACCACTCCCACCACCGGGGAACTCAGCGTGCCTGAAATTCAAGAAATAGTCGCTACTACTAATGGCTTTTTCGCGCGGGATTACAACCTTGAACTCGGCTGGAACAACGTCAGTCGCTTGAACACCGCTCATGATCGTGGCCGACCCTCGAGACTGCTATAGATGCGGTACATCCTGGAAGCAGCTTTTCTTCAGGCTCAAATTCTGGGAAGGACTTTGATCATCCCCTCATTTGTATATGCGCGCGGGTGCGAGTACGAAAAGTACGTTTCCTCGAACGCTTCTGCGTCCACTGGAACTCGGAGCCGGCTAATTGCTCATACAGTCTTGTATGTGCTGACTACCTGCCTATGGTCAACAGAGGGTGGGTCTTCACCATGCATCCACTTTGTACCCTTATTGACAGCGATGGTCCACCTTTAGTGACGCAGTTGGGAGTGATGAATGGCGCGAGCTTCCCGAAGATAAACAAATGGCGTGGCGTATTCCCATCGGTGTCATGATCAATGTCACCCACCTCCGCCAAGCACATCCAGTAATCACGACTGGTGACTATCTTCGTCTGCATGGGCAAAACCCCGATGTCGAGGCCTCGAATGGACATTGGACCCGCGATCTCTATCACGTCCGTCCAAATCTTATCACTGGCCGACTTCCTTCCCTATCCGTCATCAAGAACGAGATGTATGACCCACAGGAAATTGTTCGTGTGAATGAGGTTCTGGACGACGACTCAGAAGCATCGCGAACCAGGTTCTCAGTGGCAGACGAACGAACACTTCAGGCGTTATATGCCGCACTGCCTCCGGGAAGACAAAAGCTGGACTGGATACAGGCGCAGTCTGCCCTTGACATATGGAGTGATTTGGGATTGGAGAAAGCTGTCCTAGAGAATGGATGGAGGATACTCTACACTTACGATGAAGTGTTCGTTGATCATTCGCTTGCTCTCTTCTTCGCCAGTGTCCGCCTGTACTGACAAGCATGACAGGGCGAACTTGGACTACAACAAGGCTGTCGCTACGCCAATACGAATGGTTACTCCACGATCAAGTCTTCGCGGCTTCAAGAACGACTTTGAACATCTCCTCACAGATGTTCTCCTACTCGAAGGCGCAGTACATTACGGACGAAAACCGGTATGACTGACTGCATCCTTTGCTGTATGGCGTATTCATGGATGCCTGAGGGGTCTATGTATTTCACTACTCGCGCTGCTCAAGACCGCTATACGAGCAACGTCCTCTATGATTTTCAGCGCATTGACACTGTACAGGCCCTTGCAATGAGGATTGTGAAGCACATGTCTGACCTTAACGAGGGTCGTCTGTGGATGGCAGCCCACGTTCGCCGAGGCGATTGTGAGTCTATCACCTCATTTAGTTCACTGTTTCCTTACTAGTACTCTTCGATCAGTTGTTCGTTACAATTGGGTCATGGAATCAACACCACAAGCTCATATAGGCCGTGTCAAGGAATATCTTGCCGAGGGACGCAACCTTCTCATACACCTGCACTTTCCCAAATTGTACGATGTCCCCGGAAATCAAACAGCTACTCTTGACGTCCAGCCTCGTGAACTACCAAAGATCTATGACAGGCAAGTTGACACTCTTCCATGGCTGCCCCTCAAATCATTGACACCTTTGTATTTTAGATTCTATGTAGCCACAGATGAGCGAGATCCTGAAGTGTTGAACCTATTTCGGCGAGAGGGCGCGGTGATGATGGATGACCTTTTGACCATCGAGGATCGTGGACTGTTTGGCAGAAGTCATGGCCCAAATGAGAAGGACTATTCTTGGGGACTGCTGTTCAGTGATGTTCGCGCCGTCGTTGAACAAGTAGTATTGTCTGAGGCGGCGTTCTTCTATGGACATGCTATGAGCTCTGTTCCTGGAGGGGTCCTGAATCTGCGGGCGGCTCGTGGAGCAGATCCAAGAACTGCGTGTATCAACTGAAATGATGGGCCTCTTGGGGTATCATTTGGATGGTCTGACTCTTGACGAAGAGTACTAGTTCAGTACTCATAAATTCGAAACAGTACATTACTAACCATAATATTTGACGTATCATTCGACGAACGATGAACTAGCAAAGACATTCGACGCTGTACCGTCAGGTAGAACGCTTGGCATGGCAGCCCGCCCCCAGCCCGCCCCTGTACGTTGCGCTTCCCGACAAAATGAGAATGGAAGCGGGCGAGACTACCCCATTTGGACACCACTGCTGCCGCCCATGGTCGAAAATAGTATTGCCACTCCTGCACCTCGGAAGAGTTGAATTCTAGATGCATTGTGCGTTACGGCCTCTGAAACCCAATCTATCGCGACACAGTATGGACATGATACTTGAATTTTTTGTAACTGACAAGTTTACATGCATGATTTTCGGTGTTTTCGGTGTCTGAACACGGTCTCATTAGAAGCACTGAAGTCAAGCAGGTATTACACTGATTTTCAACGTCTCAAATCAACGTCTGGTTAACCGTTGAACCGACATCAACGTACAACTAGCGGGAAATACGCTGATTCCGATATTTAGGCGTCTCGGACGTTGATTTTCAACGTCCACGTCGTTCACAGTGACACTCCCTCTCGCCCTCCATCACCGAGCTTGCCCTCGTATCGAGCCGTCCCGCAACCTCCTGCGACCAACTCTAACTGTGGGACGGCCTCACACGACTACATGACTTGGAGGTCCTCAAAATAGAGAAGGAAATCACGATGCGCGAGTGACCGTCTAGGCTCGGGGCCCTCATCCATCTCCCTCATCTCCGCATTCTGTCCCTCACCGCTGCCCTACCCTCACTTCGTCAACGTTTCTGCCATACTGCAGTGGACACACGCCGTTATCCGTTGTGATGCCTCCCAAGAGTTGGTTGCGTACTGTTGCGTACTGCAGATCTACTATGACTCTAGATCTACTATGCCTATACCGTTGATTCCGGAATACTCGGATGTTTTGGCCGGAGATGGGTGATGACGTTTCTCCGCTTATGCTCAAGGTCTACGGCGGCGGCGGATACTGCCAAGTAAATGTTGATGTCGACCGCAAGCTCGGCTTGTTTGTAAATATGGGTGGTTAAGTTGTGTGATGCAGTAGTAGTGCTTTGACTGTAGCGTCTGGCGATCAGGAATGGTCCGTGCCGACTAATGATTGAATGATTGGCTTGATAGTGCCTGGATGTGGCAGATTAGCACGTGGCAGTGTCACTCGAAGGCGTTGCGCGACCTCCAAATCGGAGTCCAATTCAATTGGTCATTTCTCCCTTTGATTTCGTCGCGCGTCGGGAGAGCAGCCCCAATAGTGCATCGCCGACGGTTTTCGTCCGCCGCACGAAAGCGAAGCTCGACGTTTTATGGTTTTTGCTCACATCTTCTCGCACAAATGCGTTTCCGGAAATGCGAAGGCCAGCCACCGAATTGTGTGACGTCCTGACTCCTCATTCTGGTTTGGCCGACTATAGCTACAGATTGACGCGTGGAATATGGTGCTCTGACGACCCTCGAGGGAATTCTCGCGCCCATCCTTCGCCACCAGGTATCCGACAGGATCACGACCAGTCTCGGCGCTCGCTCTGTTTCCTTTTGGAAACAAGGGAGCAACATCAACAATCGCCCATTGTTCCATGTAATTGCTCACTTCGGTAGTGCTCTGCCCAGCTGCTCTACCATGCCGCATGTCTCTGCCTCGTGCTTGCAGGTCTGCGATCTCTACGACCTCTTGCGATTGTACGGGAAAGAAAAGTGTTCGCCTGTATCCGCGAGTAATGAATCCGCTTTCTGAGTGCCCTGAACATCCTGCTCAGCGCCATCAAGGCAAACCACCTCCAAATCGGGTACAAAGGAGAGAAGAGTATAAAACAAATTCCACAACGACACCACCACGAGTTCACCAAATTGGGATAGCTTCCAACCCCGATTTCTGTGTTATAACTTCGACTCTGACCACGATCAACGAGTGCCGTCTATCTCTTCCTCCCCTCCGATTTGAGCACCGTCATGCCGGTTCGTACATCTCTCTCTAAATGATCGACAGTGCTCATGATCTTTCCAGAAAGCTAGAACTAACAAGCAGCTGGTACGGCCGATCTCATCAGCGCCACCTGCGACGGGAGTCAAGAAGCCGCCGAAATTCCATTGCCAGTACGACTTTTGTCGCAGACCTTTTGATCGCAGAGGCGATCTCAAGCGCCACGAGATTACTCACCTCACGAAGGCCGAGCAAGAAATGTAGTCAGTGTCTTAGTACCGCTCGTGATATCATCAACATCTCACGATTCGTTTAGCATGTTCAAGTGTCCATTTTGCCCATTTCAGAACCTACAAAGCCACAATGTTACTGTTCACGTCAATAAGCAGTGTGTACAATTCCCTAGTACCGGCGGGCCTCGTCGTTGTTGACCTAGCTTCACAGTAAAGGCATCAAAATGTATGGCTGCAAGGAATGCGACAAGCAATACGCCGATCCCGCGACTCTCACCCGCCACAAAATTAAGCACCACGATTATGAACCCCATCACACGGCCGAATATCGCAAGACAAAGAAATCTGGACGAGCTAGGCATTCTACTGCTGTTGACTCGGAGCCTGAGACCGCCTCGTCGGAATCCGGTCTGGGGACAGATCATTCATACCACTCCCCATCGCCGGCACATGACGACGGCCTGCCTTTGCTACCTTTTGAGAGCCTCACTTTGGGACGGAGACGCTCAGTAAACAGCTCGTCGCCCGACATCGACGACTCGTCGTCGGGCGAATCACTTTTCTCGAAGTGTCCAGATGGCCGTCTGAAGTTGGCACCTATTCCAGACACCTCCCTCCCAGCGCTGCACTACAACCCGTCGCCCTTCGTCTATCACCCAATGCCGCCTCGAGAGATGTCTTATCCCTATCCGACTAGATCCAGGCCTTATGGATCTTCCCCTCGTGGCGCTTACAGAAAGTTATCGCCTACCTCCACTGCGCTGGCAGAGTCATCTCCCCATGAGCTCACCGACGACAACGAACCGATGTTTTCCTCGAGATGGGTGTCTTTGTACTCATCACGGCCGAGCAGCTCGTCTGACCAGCGTACTGCTTCTGATGACAGAGCTCGAAGACTCTCATTGCGCCCTGTCAAACCAGGCTATCAGGAAGATTCTAGGTCCGATGAGCTCGATGACTCAGACGAAGAGTTCGACGAGCTTTCTGAAGAGTAGATGACCGAGATTGGCTGTCGTGATGCCCTCGGAAATCCGCTCCCGATAGACCAGCTACGTGGCCACGCATATGGCCAGCTCTTGTTTACGTCCTTTATCATGCCTATTCATTCTTGCTTTTCATCATGATGTATCTTATCCAGTGCTCTCGTTTATTGCTCTGCCCCATGCTACTTGTTTTTGAATAACATCACCCATTGCCATAGTCCTTATATACACAATATTATTATATTGTCTGTGTTCCGTGAAACTTCTTTAGTCCTCCTACTGATTACCTCAGCTCGAATTTCTTAATCTGCTGCAACTGTTCACATCCATACAATGTTCCCTCCGAGTCGTCGCATAGATAAGCCATTGAAGAAGAAAATGTGGACTGTAGGTCCTCGCTTTGGATGAAGCATTGACTTCGCGTCAGTTCTAAAGCTTCAGCGCTTCAGCTCCTGGTGGGAGACATAGGCATCATTGAAAGGATGCAAGTCTAGAAGCGTGTGAACGGCCGCCTCAGATGCGTCCTTGGAGGACGTACGTACGTACTACGAGAGTTATGTTCTAGGTGTTCGGTGTGAAGTTTCCTAGAGAGGGGGTCAGTGCAGACGCAAAATGGGCATCTCGATGTCCCTACTTGTCAATCGTTCGACGCGATAGAGGTCCCGTACTTATTGGTATACCGATCATTTTCGTTCTTATACAGTACGACTGGGACATGTTCATGCAAAACGCTGGAAAGGATAGAGAGGAAATGAGACGAAAATACGCCTGGTAAATCATCAGTTCCGCTGCCGTTGTTACGTCCCATTCCAGTTCTCCAACAAATCTGAGGACCTGTCATCGATTAGCACCTCGCCTCGGTTCTGTAGGAAGAGTCACGGCGACAGAACGCACATCCTTAACGCACCCGAAAGAAGAGTGAACTCACTCCTCCATGTCCATGGTAGGCATGTCCTGTTTTAGGTTGAAAGCGTGTTTATTGAATTGAACAATGCCTGGAGATAACCCAGCACGATCAGATCCTGAAGAGGAATCCGAAAGGGAGGCGCCCTCCCAGAATCAAAACATGATCGCCTAGCAACAATAGACACAATACCATCGTCTTGCCTCCGACTATCATCGTGAGTGGTGACGAGAGCCTCAGTAGCCTTCACAATCACCTTTCATCATTGACGACGCATATATTAAGGGCACGACGAAGGGGGTACACGGTGCGGTCCCCGCCAAGGTCATACGCTAAGACCCATGGCGTTTAGCCGAATGTCGGCATCGAACTGCCTGCCTCTCTTCAAGTGACAGGATTCCATCGACCTTGTGGGTGAAAATCTCGCGCCTTTGTGTGGGACGAGGCCGTGAAATGAGTTGTGTCCCCAGAGTGAGCGAGGGTACATACTTGGGACAGAAGGAGTTAGCTCGACTCGTTGAACCACGAATCCTTGCTCACCAAAGCTCTCATCCATTTGGACTTCCCGTGATGCAGCGTCACTGCACCAGCACCACCCATTGCCTTGCTCAAGCACATGCTGTGGGTATTGTTCCAGTCTTCCGCGGCTACAACAGTCTTTGTATACGCCTAGTACCATATGTCACATTTCCCGATGCACTCTTTCGGCTGCATCTGAAAGGGATCGCGTAGAGAACTGGGTTTGTTACGTAGACTTGGTTCCATTCCTCCCCACCGGGCCTCAAGAAAGGAGCAATGCTCCGTCTCGGGCTCCCTTGGCGCAGTTCTACGTTGTTGTTCGATCTGTATCCTTGTATGGCAATGGACACCGAGTTCTGGTTTGATTCGGATAAGTACCCGGTTACATTCATGTCAGTACCTCCGCGCCGTTCTTCGTGATAAGTACCATATGCTCCGCCTGTGCGCTTCGAGCGCAATTCTACTAACGATTAGAGACAGACAGTCAGAAGAGGAGACGACGAACCTCTGTACTCGCAGTCCAGCCATCTGGGAATATCCACCCTCGTGGATCCGATCCATGAACGAGTGGTGGCTATAGAAATGAGGATTCGATTCCACCTACATGTCAAGACAGTCACCTCGATTGTAAACAGATGCCCTGGGACCATGACTTCTGGTTCCTCGTTCCAAGTGTGCAAAATCCACGGCGGTGTGTGGAACGTCTTCCCAATTCCATGTCCCGTGAACTGGGACGATATTGAAAAATCCATGCCTCTAAAGGGTTTCTTGACAAGGTCATGTATCGCGCGTCCGATATCCCTAAAGTGTCTTCCGGGTCCGCAGGCGCTTACTCCCGTGCGAAGGGCATTGTTGGTGAGGGCGCAAAGGGCCTGGCCTTGTGGGTCCACCTCGCCGACAAGGAACGTCTGAGAGGTGTCGCCGTGGTATCCGTCGAGATAGATGGTAACGTCTATGTTGACGATGTCACCGCTCTCGAGCGGCCGGGAGTCGGGGATGCCGTGCGCGATAACATTGTTGATGCTTGTGCATATCGACTTTGGGAAGCCGTTGTATTGCAAGGGAGAAGGATAGGCGCCACGGGCGATAATGAAGTCGTGTACCGCAGCATCTATCTCGTCCGTGGTTACACCGACCTGCCATTTGAGTCAGCGAGTCCGACAAGCGGGGACGACCGAGACAGAACGACCCACCTTGACCAACGACCCGGCATAATCCCTCGTCTTTCTCGCTAGCGCCGCGGCGCGTCGAACGCGCTTCTCCTCCATTCCGCCGAGCTCAATCACGCCGTTTCCTTTAATCTCCTTGATGCCCTCGACATATGGCGGGCGGGGTATGTTTGGCGGCACAGATCGCTGCCTTATGTGCGATACACCAAAGATGAACGGCTCATCGGGCAGTATTACGCTGTATGTCCCGAGGCCGTCTGGGTCGCTGACGGGCGTTGAGAAGCGCCGCCGCGTGGTGTGTTTGGCGGGGAGGCGGCCTGCATGTGGGAATTTTCTAGAGCAGGCAAGACGACATGACATGAGGAGGCAAGTTGCCAAAAAGGCAAATGCCGTCTCCCCGCCCGCTTTGATAAGCCGCTTCGCCTTTTCAAGACACTGCACAGATTGTCCAGGGTCCTAGACTGATCTCCGACTGCAGTGTATGTATGTAGGTCTTCGCTCAAATTTTAGCTTGACGTCAAGAGCAGAGCTGCCGATGTTTCAGTGTTAATAGCCATGGCTCGAGGGGATGTGTACATCGTAAAAGTCAGTCTGGCATACATACGATCTGGCGGAAAACGATATGAAGTCCTGTCTGCACAGTGGTACGAGAACAATTCCCATTATGTCCATCCTCTCGCAGCACCACGTCCGCCTCCATGTCCACGTTCCTTCTCAACAACAAACATGGCATCCCTCAAAGTCACTGCAAGTCGTTTGTCATCCTCCACCGGGGCGGGCGTAGGCGTAACTGGCTTCTTTGTCGCTTGGTAAGGCCTGGCCCATCCACCACCGGTCCCCGTAGTAGATGTCGTCGTTGCTGCAGGATTTGGAGACGAGGACCCAGCCGGCGTTGACGCTGCAGGCTTCGGTTTCACCGGCCCCGCCGCCGAACTAGCATTCGCAGAAGTCATCCACGAATACTTACCGCCAATCCCCGCCGCCTGACTCGCCACAGCATTCGACATCTTCTTTCTCACATCCTCCGACATATTACGCGCAGTCACACCTGGCCCGTCCTTCTTCTTTCGCTTCTTCCCTGACCCTTCTCCATCGTCAAAGCCCGAGTCAGCACCGTTACCGCTCGGTGCACCAGCCTGAGCAGCGAGGGCCGCCGCGTGCGCTGCAGCCATGTCTGCTCGTTCCTTCCTTTCTCTTCGTATGCGCGTCTCCTCCTCCCTCTCCACCTTTTCAATCGCCGCCAGCTGCTTTGCGACATCGCTTCTCAGGACGATGCTCCACATTGGCTGCCCGTCCTCGTACGTTGACGGCCTGCGGTCGAATTGTGTGTCCGTGCGGTGGTGCGCTGCGGCTATCATGGCCGTGATGAGGTCCTGCAGGCGTGCTCGGAGGGCGAGGGCCATGTAATTGACCGAGTCTTCTGGTACGCTGCGGATTTTGTGTTCGGTGGATATGGTGCGCATGGTCGTCCCCAGAAAATGAGTATCGAATGCGGGTTTGCTGGCCTGTTTTCGGGTACGGTCTTCGTTGTAGGCGGAGCGGTAGACCGGGTTTGAGCGAGATTGTTGGAGAGACTCTTCTTCAGCCTGGACGAAATTTAGATGGAACTTGAATGGACTGAAATCAGCATAACGTACCCGTAGATCAACACCAGCGCTCGCTATGGCGTCGTTCAACGTTGCACTATCGGACTGGTCCGCTGCATTTGTAGCAGCAGAGCTTGTGCTGGCTTGGGCAGACTGTGCAGGAGCCACCTGAACAGGCCTGATCTGCTGGGGCGCCGGCTGAGGAGTGTGTTGATACTGGTAGCCGCCATAGTATTGGTATGGCTGGTAATGATGGTACGGCGAACTCCTACGCAAAAGTTGAGCGGTGAGACAGCATCATAGTCGAACAGATGTACGTCGCCGGAGTCGCCGTAGTCGCAGGTGTTGCCGTCGTTGTTGCTGCCGTGGTCTGCTGCTGTAGGGCAGGATCAATGGGAATGTCTACAGAGGCGAATTCGCTGTCAATTCGGGGTGTAATGGGCTGCGACGAACGAGTGGGCCATTGTGGGTAGGTGGCGGGGGCGGCGGGCTGTGGGGTCTGCGGTTGCGGAGTTGTGGCGCTGCTTTCCGGCTTGGGCGTGTTCATCAAGTACAGACTGTACAGTGGCTGGCTGACGGTGGGATCCAAGACGCGCTGAGTCACGCGCGTGACCAAAAGCGATCGAGCGGTCCTGAGCGCCTTGTCCTTGGCCATCATGGTGAGTTGCGTCTTATTTCTCTATTTGTCCTGTACTTGACTTTTGCAGGCCATATGTCAATTCTTTGTGAAAGGGCAGTGTAGATTTGGCGACCAGTGCCGTAACGAACATCCCAAGAACGGCGTAAACGGGCAAGGTCAATTTGGAAGTGCGTCCAGCCGTCCTTTGCATGTTCCATGTTCTTGGCTCACCATATTTTTCACCTCAGATTCAAGCTGGGGAACTACCCCGACTGCTAAGAAGAGCGATACAACCCTTCCCTTTACGTGCGTTGCTGGCCCTCAGTCCCTACGATTCACTTATATTTTATGACCAGGCAAGAATCCATCACGAGAGATGTTACGCTGAACATCGAGAAACCACTGTGGCCACTATCATCGTTCGCTCCTGCAAAGCATGAACCCCTTCTCGTGACGGGACTGGATCAATCATTTGAGGAACTACGCGTCCGGGCGCTTCAAGCTATCAAGTCTGGCAACGTTAATGACTACGTGAAGCCCCCTTGCTTTTACAGATATTGTACAGGAACTGACGAGATTTAAGGTGACCTATGAGAACCAGCAGATTGCAGCTGCAGATCAAACCTACAATGTTCGTTTTCGTTGTAGCCTCGTCTCTTACCAAACTGAAGTCACCTTCCTCGCAGAACGTCAAATCCAACCCTCAACAAGCCTTCCAAAGTGCACATCAGAACTCTCAAGTCGGCGGCGTATTCGCCAAGACCACAACCACAACCACTAGTACCCCTTCAGCGTTCGGTCAATCAGCATTTGCTAGCAGTTCTGGGGCATCCGGCTCTGCGTTCGGTCAGCCATCAACCTTCGGACAGTCTACCCAAACGTCGGCTTTCGGGCAACCATCCGCCTTTGGCAGTACTTCAGCTCCAACATCTGCCTTCGGAACGACTGCTCCCACGTCTGCTTTCGGGTCCACCCCTGCCCCCACTTCCGCATTCGCCATTACGGCGCCCACCTCAGCGTTTGGCAACGCGAATGCTCCCAAATCTGCATTTGGTACCACAGCACCTACGTCTGCATTTGGCCAACCCTCTGCCTTCGGACAGGTTGCTGGGTCTTCCGTTATCAAGCCCGCCACAGGCGCCTTTGCAGCCTACGCAAATAAAGGGACGAGTGCTTTCGGCTCTGGTGCGACTTCGAGTGGTGGTGGATTCTCGGCATTCGCCAGCCAGCCATCGAGTTTCACTGCCGCCGCGGCTGCGAACAGCAATGCTGATAGCACCGCTCCTCTAGCAAATTCGCCTTTTGGACAACAGAGCAATACCAACAATGCGTCACCCTTCAGCGGCGGCGGGACCTTTGGGCAACAGAATAACCCTGCACCCGCTTTCGGTTCGAGCCCATTCAGTGGGGGTAATGCGACGAATACCACCACGACCGCACCTGTACTAGGAGCGTTTGGGATCCCTGTACAACAGCCACAGCAGACTTCTGCGTTCGGGGCGCCTGCGCAGACATCAGCTTTTGACACTGCTGCACCCACTCAGACATCGGCATTTGGGTCAGCTGCACCACAAACCTCCGCCTTCGGGTCAACTGCACCACAAGCCTCCGCTTTCGGGTCCGCTGCCCCGCAGACATCTGCCTTCGCCCCTCTGGCGAACTCTCCCTTCGGTGCTCAACCTGCGACTACAAACCCCAACACTCAGTCCGCGTTCGGTGCGACACCCGCCCAGCCATCCGCGTTCGCCACAGCGCCACAAACCTCCGCCTTTGGTACCAGCACCCAACAGACCCAACCATCCGCTTTCGGTACTACCACTGCTCAACCCTCTGCATTTGGCACCACCTCCCAGCCTTCCAGCTTTGGCACCAACACTAACACCAATACTCAGCAACAATCAGCATTCGGCGCCCCGCCCATGGCCTCGCAACCTACGGTCAGTATGACGTCTCCCACTGGACCAGATTTTGGCCTGAAACCGGGGGTGTACAAGCCGGGTTCTACGCCGTATGACTCGATGCTGCCGCCGGATTATATGAGCAAGTTATCGGAGGAGACGAGAGAGGCGTTCAAGGCGCTCAAGTTTACGTGGGGAAAGGTGCCGGATTGGGTTCCGCCGCTAGAGTTGAGGTGAAGGAGGTGATGATGGTGTATTTCTAGGCACCTCATGATACGGTCCTCTATGTAGCATAATTCGAGAAACATCTTAAAACATATATAAACTCATCTGTGAGTCGCAGTATAGAGTTATTGCCCAGAAGCTAATTCGACATCGAGAACAATAGTGTTCCCAGGGCTAAGATACTGTTGTTGGAGTTGAGCTGAGACGAGGATTATGAAGGTGATGTACTTCTATGGGTACCACTTTCATCTGGTCTCTTGTGTAGTCAGGTAAGGTAATCCGACCAACAATCGTTTGTTCACAATTCTACTCGCGAGTCATATCACTGGTATAATATGTCTATAACCGAATTGTAGAGGCGAAAACGGCAGCGCCTCTACATCCAAAGTTCCAGCTTCGATCATTCTGTTGATATACTGCGCTGCCGTGAAGCTGAACCACACTCCCACCCATATGAAGCCAGCAATTTTCCAATATGCCCCATGCAACCCTCTGCGTTTGGCTTTCGTGATGACCAACTCTTCCAGCACGATACCCACTGGCTGAAGAAGGAAGAACGGCATGGACTTGCCCGTATGGCTCAAAGCCATCATGGCATCCCCGCCAGAGTGCATCAACCCAGAGACGCCAAACGCGATGAATAGCATCGTGACGTACGCGATGAAGGAACCACGTCGAATTCCCAAGGCATTGGTCGTGCGTTTGGCAATGATAGACACGTTCTGTAATGATCCTTTAGAGACAAGAAGCGAACGAGGGGCGAAAACCCACTCTGGTAAACATCTGATGCCAGGTCTTCCTATTCAACTCGAACCCCGTCAGCTCCCCCACTTGCACCCTAGAAGAGGGTAACCTTACCCCCAAAACCTCCGAATCGTATACGCCTCCCGGACACTCCCAAAATTGTCTGGCCAATCCCTCGGTTCTGACAGTCCTAGCACACAACAGTGCACCAGGGCTAAAGCACTATACTGCACAATTATGCCCGAGGACATGACAATCGCGGTCCCGAAGAGAAACACAGACCGCGATAGGTATGGTTGCGCCAGGAAGGGATGTGACGGGGTGGAGGAGAATATATGTGGATTGCGGACGAGGTAGATCTGGCCTGCGTCCATTATGAGATAGCACAAGATTATGCGGAGGAGGAGACGCTTAGTGTGTTGGGTTCTGGTGCAATTCGTGACAGGAGGAAGCGAATACTGTTGACGCGTCGGTCAGAGTTGTTGAACACAATAGGGACCAAGTACCGACCTGATAGTTCCAACCAACTCCACGCACACTGAATATGACACACAAACACCAATACACCCTGTACACCAAGCCATAGTCCGCTGGAGGCTTTTTGTCGCTTCGATGTCTATACTCTCTGACGGGGTTCGCGAAGAAGAGTAGAGTAAAAGCAGTAATCCAGTTTGCCGAAAGCCCATTCCCAATAGTGTAGTCTTGAAGCTTGTCACCAGTTGTCGAGTATAAACCGATCAAGGTGACCAGCGAAAACCCGAAGAAGAAGATCAGTTTTGAGAAGAATGGAGCGTCTAAGGCCAGGACGACTGCGTGCAGCAAAGTTGGGCCAGCGAGTGTGAGCACGTTGAAAGTAGGGCGATTCATGATGGACGAAAAGAATGAAAAGTTGTTACGGAATCATTGATAGGGCCCGGGCGGCTATATCATAGTAGTATATGGTGGTTGGGAGTAAAACGTGATGGACGGGCGAACGGCTTTCGAATGAATAGCCTTCAACGCGTCCAAATGCGATATAACGGTCCGATGACAATCAGTCGGCACCTGGCTATCCAACAGCTATCCAATTATCACAGATAGACCGCTATAGAGTAAAGTAAAACTACAATTATTGTCATATTCTTCTACGTATATCCCCGTGTGAGTAGTAAGTGTTCATCCAGAAACGACGCCTTTGAGCACTGCAAGCTCGGCATTTATGATACTGCTAGTGGCGGCACCGATGGAGACGTTGTTCGCGAGGACAACGAACTTGATGTCGAGAACTTGACACTGTCGAACACGACCCACAGAGACGCCAGCTCCGTCCTGATAATACCGATCGAGGCGGGGTTGGGGACGATCTGGCTCCTCATGGACAACGATGGTGTGGCGAGGTGCGGAGGGACATCCGAGGGTCTGTGCATCCGGGCTGAACGCCGCCATGGCCTCGCGCACCTGCTGAGGACTGGGCGGGGGTCTCCGGGCGAAGCGAACGGAGACACATTCGGTGTGCCCATCGATAACAGGCACGCGATTACACGATGCAGAGACGCGGAGCGGGTGGCGAGCGTGCATGTCAAAGGTTTTGAGGCCGTTGTCTGCCTCGCCCATGCCACCGAGAATTTTCAGCGTCTCCCACTCTATCTTCTCCTCTTCGCCGCCGATGTACGGGACGATGTTGTCCATGATGTCCAGGGATGAGACTCCGGGGTAGCCCGCGCCAGAGACGGCCTGCATGGTGGTGACTAGGGCCGACTCAATGGGCCCGAACGCCTTTTCGAGGGCGGCAAGGGGGATGACATATCCGGTGGTGGAACAATTGGCGTTGGTGACGATGAACCCTTTTTTGAGCGGCGGCGAATGCAGCGACTGCTGCTGGGGAATCATAGCGAGATGGCCCGCATTGACGAGGGGAACGATGAGCGGGACGTGGGGATCGCGGCGGAAATTTTTGGCATTGGAAAAGACGGCGAGGTCGGCCGATCTGAATGCCGCCTCTGCGCGGATGAGCGATGGGTCAATAGCACAGCAGAGTGCTCACCAATGTCGCCTGCAACCTCGGCATCGAGTCCGGAGAAGACGATGGCACAGTTGGCAAAGTGCTCGGGGACGCACTCGACGACGACTATGTCGCGCACGACGGCGGGTATAGGAGTGGTCTGCTTCCATTTGACGGCCTTGGGGTATGTCCTGTTCGCCGAGCGCGACGATGCGCCGAGGGCGTCAATCACGAACCACGGATGGGCGGCTAGCAGGGTGATAAAGCGCTGCCCGACGGTGCCGGTTGCGCCCAGGACGCCGACTTTTATCTGGCGGCCCTCCTGCATGGTGTGGCGTGGATATTTGGAGAGATGTCGGCTGGAATTAAAATCAATGCTGTCAGTGCTCTTCGAGGCTGCATGATTGAGAGCCATGACTGACAGTGTGATTCGAGCCTGAGGCAATCTCGAAGGCTCTGCGACCGGTCCTAACAGCCGTGCAAAGCGTGACTCGGGCGTGGGAGAAAACATGTCGGCCCGCTTGTTCTCACGCACCCACCGTCGTCATCGCCACCATGTCCACGTCGGCAGAAGCCGCCGCCCAGCTCATCTACGCGCCCAATGTGCAGGCCAACACGTCCTTGGTCACCGTCAAGTTTCTCTCCGCGTGCTTTGCCGGCGCCGTCGCAGGCATCCTCGGCCTCGAAAACTGGGCGGGCTTCGCGCTCTTTCTCGTCTCCACCCTCTTCACGTCCTTCTGCATCCACACCATCAACTGCCGCGGCTCTCCCTCCAAGTACTTCCCGCGCGGAGTCTCAGAGATGATAAATCCCGGCCAGGACAACGCCTTCACCTTCGTCCTTGTCTGGACGCTCTTCTACGGTATGCCGTTGCAGCTCTAGACACGATCTACTCCCCACTGACGCGTTGCGAAGGCATCGTACATGGTCAGTTGCTCCCTGCCGGCTCATCTCAGCCAGTATTCATCCTTTCTCCAGTCTATGATTAGGCCCTCGTCCCACGCTCTTCATCCTTCAGTTCGTCCTCGCACTCTAGCCCAATATTGCGCTAATGCATCCGAATAGGCATCGTGTCCACGGTCGGTTGCCCTTCGCCGGCTCACCAGGCAAACTCTTACACTTTCTTCAGGCTATGATTAGTATCCAGTGCTCCATCAGGAACGTTCTTTGTGGGTCGTGTCTCCTCCCTGTAGCCGGTCTACTAAAATGAAATAAAGGTTGGTAGCGCTTCCCAGCCGTCTTTAGTTATGAGGAGCCAATCACCATCGATATTGACATGCTTTCGGGGCGTCTTTGCCGAAATGGCGGTGGGATATTTCGACGAGTAGAATTTGATCCAGGCCCAGACCCGTTACCGACCGACATATCATTAAGTCCGGCTGTTCAGTTTTTTGTTTTGTTTTGCTATCTCGAACGCTCTTTCAATTATCTTACTTCTGAGGCACCTCTGAGCGGCATGCGATGGACTGCACCCGCTTCTATGTGGGCGCCTGTCCGCGCCTACGCGGAGACTGGGGTTCAGGTACGATCCACGTGGGAAATCCACGCGAGGCCACGCGGCATCAATCTCCACGTGGTGTTATATGGATCTCATCTTGGACCTTCCTTGTTCGCAAACAGTAACGGTCGTAAAACCCAGGCCGTAAACAACAATATGGTTAGCCACGGCGGGTCGGCGCTTCTTTCCTGTGCTTTATCTCCCTCCATCCCCTCCCCCCATGCCCACCACCCAAGTCCTCCTCCAATACGGCTCAGATCCCTTCAATGCACGATATGAAGACGCAGAGGGCCGATCGGCATTCACATTGCACGTAGCGCCTTCGCCCGCCTGACTTTTGACGTCTGACGTTTGCTTTAGATCTCTGGTGAATCCCGTTCTTCTTTCCGTCCATTTGCTCCCCTCTCATCTCGAATCCCTTCGCAGGCATCCCAGAACCCCAACCTGGTCATCAAGCTCACTCGCGAGACGCTATGGGCCCAGCAGCATCCAACCATAATGGGTCCCTCAAATTCATACTTCTACTTTGGTCCTCGAAATTCTCCGGGGTATGTTGTCTACGGCAACACGCGTGTCAACGTCGCGATGGCGTACCTCATGCGCCAGCAGCGAGAGGGGAGCTCGTAGGTCGCTAACCCGTCCTCCGTACCACCCTCCGACTAATCCTTCTTCCACCCCGCGCAGGTCACGCTATTTCACATCACAGAGCGGCAAGATTTATAAATGGAGAATAACACCGCAACGGATGGAGGTAAGCAGGCTAAACGGATTCCTGTATGTCTGGCGAACTGATGTTCTCAAGTGTATGGACGGCCGAAACGTAGTGGCGGTGTGGGATCTCAGCCATCCAGAACACGAGCACCACGCGACATTATCCATCAAGCCCGCTGGGCTACTTTTCGTCACCGAAATCCTCACCACCCTGATATTAAATCGGATGGCCCAAGACTTGAATTGGTGCTGAACCGAGTCCTTCCAATGTCGCTGTTGCCCTGCTCATGATCCAATCACCGCGTTTGTCTCCGTCATGCCCAGTTGTAGCATTATTTTCCAACTCAGTTCGTTTCGTATCTTGTCACAGGGCCTACGCCGGTGTATTAACGCACTTCTCCTAGTTATTCAATCACAGCAAACCCACTGTACCGTGATGTATTCAATTCATTCGTGCTTCTGCTCTCAATCTCCCAGACGGAGAAACTGTTACATAAAATGCGCGATTGCTGCCTTGGAACGCCTTTGGATTTTACGCAATGAGACCCTATGGGAGTGGGTCCGTGCTCAAGACTTCTCACCCAACCACGTCCGCATGAACAGCCTCCAAGAAGCCGACCTGCTCGTAGCACCACGGATCGGAATTTGTGTGGTGAATATGCGGGAGGGCTTCTGATCCCGAGATAGGATCAGACTCCCAATTATCATCGCTGTCCCCTGGGTCGCGTCTTCTTATCGACCTCAGACGCCCTCGGCCGGAGCTCATAGCAACCGCTCAGGTATGTAGTCACTCGGAGACATCATCTCGGCGCGTCCGATACTGGCACTTTATCGTCACTGCGCGAGACACGATCGGACAGATTCTGTACAAAGTGCATCTTCTTCCCTTCGTAATTCCAATTGAGTTTCACGTGGAACGCGCTATCAGACTCATCATCGATACAATGTCGGTCCGGTCCACTCGGGCGGAGGAGGCAACGCGTGCTCTGGCTCAGCTTTCCCTCTAAGACACATCTGTGGCTGCGAGAAGGAAACCTGGAACGCCACGCCGAATCAGATGACTCGCGCGGCTCGGAGTCATGTATGATCTTATTCACGCGCTGCAGGTACAGTAGAACACTTCTTCCATCTCACTGTCTACTCGGATTTTGACATCTGTAATGCACAGAGAACATACTTCGTGTTTGTCCGCGACACGCCGCCGCTCCGTTGATACGTGCTGGCAAAGATTGAGTGGACTGTCCTGATTGTCTCGGATTCAGCCCCCAACCATATGCAATCAGGTATGTATCATTAGCGAAAATCTCACAGGTGGTCTCTAACACCGCTTGGGCAAGCTAGCGGTCCTAACTCACTTCCATCGGGGAGAATCTTCCGGACGAGCGTAAAGAACATCAGGCTTCTCCCGTACCTCCACCTGTCCTACCGAGCTCCGGCGATACATCATCCCAGATTAAGGGTAAGTAGGCTTATGCATCCATAAGGCCTACTGGTATCGGGCATTCTCAGCGGGAGATATTTACTCGAGTTCTCCCCGCCGGCAGTTGAACTGCCTTTGCGAGACTTGAGGTGGCGTAGATGGTCTAGAACTGGACGCAACCAATAGTTTCATCAGCAGGTGTTTGATGAGCTACGTGTTAGTGGAC
Source organism: Strobilurus pachycystidiatus (assembly GCA_019915135.1). NCBI lineage: Eukaryota > Fungi > Basidiomycota > Agaricomycetes > Agaricales > Physalacriaceae > Strobilurus > Strobilurus pachycystidiatus. The sequence continues at coordinate 1,517,681 of JAHLMK010000011.1, forward strand.
GCCACAGCACATTGCGCGATTCCTGGTGACATAGATGTTGGCGCTTACTGGCAGCTTCAGTGAGGTAAACGGTGGTGCGACCGATTCCACATCTCTTTTCAGATCCCTATCAAGTTTAGAGCTAACCACACATCGACAGCAAGTCTCGAATAGGTATACACACTCCTTGCGAATAAGATAGCGACATCCAAGCAATTTCGCATCACATGTAATGGTAGTACAGCATCGGACGCCGCCTTCTCGTACGTTATTGCAGCCACACAAGATGAATAGTAACGAAGTGGTCACAGCGTGAAGACGAGGCCCTCACCCCTACAACGGTCGCCCCGCGACACAATTCACGATAAGGCACTGCTTATCAGCGTCGGCTGTGTTCCTGAGGAGGTGACTTCCAAAAAGGGAGCAGCGCCAGACAAGCCTTTGTGATTACGATGATGCGTCACCTGGATTGGCCTTTCCCAGCCAGAAGATCCGACGTATGCAGGGTTGGATTTGACGCTTTGACGGTTTCTTTCATATCAAAAACGTGGTAGCTGTATCTAGGCACACGGGACGACAGCCGCAGTAGATAGGTGCCTAGTTTTACAGCATTCAGTTTGGACATATGTTGGCCGCCACAGGGAGGATGAGATTCGAGAATGAACAGCTAGCCAGCGAGCATCGCAGTATCTGCCGCGATCGTAGGTATCTTCAATTGAACGGCCATAGCTCCATAGGAATTTTATCTGGTCTCAGTCGAGGCACTGTCGCAGCAGTCTATAAAAATGATAGCTGGTGGTCATGACCCCGGCTTATGGGTAAGTAGGTCGAGGTAGAATGCTGCATGTTCGTGCTCGAAGTTGGGGCAGAATCGAGATTCAATTGCTTAGCAGTGTTCCTCAACTACAACAGCGAACTCTTCGTTCCTGCACATGGGGCTCTAAAGGTCTGGCAGAGTCAGGTACCGAGGAATCACATGAGGCGATAGCCCCACCCATTATCATGCAGAACAAAAGGTACACACCTACTGAGGCTACTTGCACTTACTAGTACTTATGTAGTGCAGCGCGCTCCACGTATAAGTATACTGCGGTATGGTCCTTGAACGTGTGAACGGCAAATGCCGACAGACCTGAAGGCTTGAATTGGAAATCGGCACCCGAAGTCTTCCTTGTCACACCAAGCCCAAGAATACCGTTCTCCATAATTTCTAACAAAACGCGGCGTCTGGCATATTGTTCCTTGGACCGCTTGAATGGCCAAATTGGTCAATCTTTTGTATCACTTAATCCTTCCCGACTTCCTCCTGGCGATCGTCCTCGCTCTGAATTTTCAGCGGGTATGGCGGGTGTTGTTCTTCTTCGGTTTCAGCTATGTTAGCGCCGATGCTCTGCGCTCAACGTGGGGAGATATTCTATGGGACTATGACCTTGGAATCCTAGTTTCACTCCAGTGGTTCACAGCCCTGCACCTCCTGCTCATTTCGAATCCTCTAAGCGAATATCGACATCAGACAGACAAGAAGGATCCCACCAACTACGGGCTCTGGCGTCGCATATACTGGTGCGAGTGTGTCATGCATAGTGTCCGAGGGATTGGGTGGAACTTCCAAGTGTGCCTTTCTCGTTTGATTCTCCATTTGAGGTGTGCTCATGGAGAATCTTGTTGTCAGCTGAAGCACGTCTACGCATGTCCGAGCGCGGAATACCCTCGGTGGAAATTCGTTCGGACGCGTCTACTACGTGTGCTTTATTGTCTCTTACTCCTGGATGCCGCGCAATCATACATGTCCTTCCACCCCCGCATCTTCACATACACCGGTGCCGAATCGGTCGCCTCGCAAGGGTACTGGCGACGATGCCTACACATATTCGTCCCTGCACTTAATCCATACTGCGGCCTCAGTTTTCCTTATTACCTTGCCTCGGCCTTGCATGTCGCTGCTGGATTCTCGCAGCCCAAGGATTGGCCAGATCCGTTTGGGAGCCTGAAAGACGCGTATACAATCCGTAGTTTCTGGACGTAAGTTCATCTCTAACTCCGCTCCCAAATGCCTTCTGATGGATCTGCCTACATACAGCAAGTTCTGGCACCAGTTTATGAATCGTGTTAGTAAAGCCGCGTTTCAAGTTCTATTCATACTGCTCACCTTACCAATAGAATGTTATAGTCATGGGAGACTTTGCATCACGAAGACTCGGGCTGAAGAGGCCCACATGGGCCAAGTATTTGGTGGGTGTGTCCGTAGGGTTCGCCGTGTCGGGTGCGATACATGTGGCTGGGGATACGGTGACTGGATTCCAATATATTGGGAGGTCCTTGCCATTCTTTATGCTACAAGTACCCGGAATAGCTTTGGAACAGCTTGTGATTCGCTTAGCATCCAGCCTTGGAGTTCGAGGGTCGTTTCGTTGGCTCGGGTTCTTTTGGGTTATGCTGTGGTTCAGCGTTTCGGCAGTTGAATTCTTGGATTGGGGCATTCGGGTTGGATTCTTCTACAAGGATGCTCTGCCATTTTCTCCCACACGCTATCTAGTCGACAAATTCGTCATTTTAGGCCCTTGAGTTCTCACTTTACTTGTCCTCAGCTATGTAAAAACCGGCAACTCCGACAGCACGACAAAATTATATTAGTAATCTATCGACTTCACGTACTTGTTCAACTGAACGTACGTCTGTCTACGAGAGACTGGATGTTCAACTAAGTTCTCGCCGGTAAAGCCACGGCATTTGCCGTCCCGTCTGTAATCCCAGCGCCTAAAATGGTAATCCGTATTTTCTTTCCCTTCCCTCCATCACCAGAATGGCAAGCCCTTCATCCGAGCAAGACACTCTCAAAGCGGCTATTTTCCAGCGTCTTCACCCTCGCGTATATCTTGAGCGATTTGTGGCCGAAAACGTGCGGCCAGATGGACGGCAACTCGACGCGTGGAGGGACGTTTCTGTCAATGTTGGTGTGTGGCTTTACTTGCTGGATTCATTGACGCCAACGACCCCCGCCAGGATCCATATCGACCGCCAACGGGTCATCCCTTGTGCGGCTGGGAGACACGACCGTTGTATGCGGCGTCAAAGCCGAGCTAGCAGAGCCAGAGTTGGATGCACCTAATAAAGGATTCCTGGGTATGTGTGGTGACGGACATTCGACGCGATTGGATCTGATAGAGGCAGCTGGCAGTGCCCAATCTTGATCTCCCCGCAATCTGCTCTCCGAAATTCAAGCCTGGCCCGCCCACGGAAGAAGCGCAGGTGCTGTCGGATCGCCTGAACGAGGTCCTGGTCACGTCGGTTTGGTTTTCTCTTGTGGCGAATGTTGGGCTGATTTGCTCTCGAAAGGACCGGCTCGATTGACCTAGAGTCGTTGTGTATCTATCCAGGCAAATCCGTGTGGGTTCTCTACGTCGACGCGACCTGCATCAATTACGACGGCAATGTATTCGACGCCACCCTGATAGCTATGGTCGCCGCCCTCAAAAACAGTTCGTTTTCTTACGCGTCGTATTTCTCCTGACTCAAAAAATATATCCCAAAAGCCTTGTTACCGAAAGCGACTTACAACGAGGACACGACGCTTACTACCTGCTCCCGAAAAGACTCATCACCGCTTCAGATCAAGAGTCTTCCGCTTTCTATGTCATTCGGTGTCTTCGACTCGTTCGCCCTCTTCCTGGCCTTCCCAGATTGTCTCTGACTTTCCTGCAGAATACACATATTTCCCGACCCTACTTCGTTCGAAGAGCCGCTCCTCGATACAATAATTTCGGTCGTTCTCGATGACAAGGGTAAAATATCCTCAGTGTCCCAAATCGGTGCAGATTCTGGGTCCCAGGATGCTTTACTGGTTTGTACCTCGGCCGCACGCAAGCGCCACGAATATCTATCACAGAAAATACATTCATAGTGGTTCTGGCCACGCATGTTAAGGAAGTTGGCAGCCCGTTCCTTGGCGCCCATGTATCGTCTCTAAGCTTCTAAGTTCTATGTTATCACGGACCGACTGATCGTGACACTTCCGCTTTTTCGTGTTCTCGCTTTTCCCTCTCACCATAGGGATGTGGCAGATGTGGTGTGTCTCACATTCTCATACATTTCTTCCAGCGCTCTAGCCGTGGCACCGGTGCTGTGCGCCTCTCTGGCCCTCGCAAATATCGGTCGTTCTCGACGACAGGATATCCTCAGTGCGGATGCTGGGTCCCAGATCTGTACCCTTCTGTACCTCGGCCTTACGCAGAGAATACCTTGGCGCTAACACGGCGTCTTTTGGTGGTTGTCATGTTATCACTGCCATCAGGAACCGACTGATCTTGTGGCAGTTCCCTTTCTGGTGTTCTCGCTCTTTCCCTCTCACCATCACAGGCCAGAGACATGAGGGGTGTCTCGCATTCTCAACCACTTCTTCTAGCGTTGGCACCGGTGCTGTGCGCCTCTCTGACCCTCGCATACCCGTTGCTGAAGTCAACCATGGCTATCACGCGCCTCAAAGCAAAAGCGTCTATTGCTGATATGCCGCAGGAAGTAAGATCACTAGTCGACGAAGTTTACCCCGAAGATATATATCCTGGAGGAGCTTATGCTGCATTACCCTTTGGACGGGTGAGTCGTCCTGTCACTCTGCTCCCTCCTCTTTCTGTGAGCATGTTGCGGATGTAGGTGCGATACTGGGTATTCGGACCAGAAAACGGGCAAAAGGTACCAAGCACGTTTGATGGTCGATTATGTCGTGCTAACCTTTCTCCGTTAGATCGTCTTCGTTCACGGATTTTCAATCCCGTCCATAGTCTTCAAGGACGTCGCACCCAAGTTGGCTGAGAGCGGGTTCCGCGTTATGCTCTTTGGTAAGCATCTCTTGAAAGCAAGTTTCCAAGCACATGACTGACCTGTCACAGATCTGTACGGCAGAGGATACTCAGATGCCCCAGAATCTCACTATGACGTGAACTTATACACGACCGAGCTGGCGTTGTTGATGCAACACGTCCGGTGGGAGAAGGCTATTGTTGTCGGTCTCTCGATGGTGGGCATTTTCCCATGGCGACACCTATCTGTTGAACGGAAAGCTCACAGGGAGGACCTATCGCCGCCGCTTTCACAGCGCAATTTCCCTACCTTGTCGAGAACAAACTTATCCTCATTTCGTCTGCAGGAGTATTACCTGTATGTCAACGTTCGTTACATCCTCGGGCAGCAATAGATGCTCATTACTGCTACTCAGCCTAGTATTCTACCGCGAGGACTTCGTCTACTCACTTCGGGTCTTGGTCAAAAGATATATGCTTCCTCTATCGTTCGGGTTGCGTTATAATGTTCACTGCTGTTCGGTCAGCAATCAGCTAATGTTGGCTTTTGTAGAGCATGAGACGAGGGCGACCAGTGCCTTCTAGCGATCCATTGCAGCGGGTAGGTTATCATTCCATACACCCTCATTTGGTACTCATCGTCTCAATCTGTCTTTCTCGAAGATCATTCAGCTCCAGCACGCCTACCTCCCACACTATCCCACCGTTCTCCTCCTTTCGCTGAGATATGGTCCTCTTCGGAACCAGCACGAATTTTTCGCTTCGCCGGCATTTAGCGGGCGCAAGGTCCTCCTCATTCATGTGCGTCATGCTATTCTCTGCGGCAAGTGATCTGGCCTCATCTGTACTTGTATTCAGGGTACCAAGGATGCGGTCGTACCTTACAAGTGTGTTGCCGAAATACGGGCACTCTTCCCGGATGGTACAGAGTCGGAGTTGGCCGACGTGGTAGACGGAGACCATGATATCACTGTAAGTCATCCGGAGGTGTGTTTGGAGGCCATGATGAAGTTTTTGGTGGCTCCTTGATAGGACGGCCGGGGAGAACATGACATTATGAGCCCCAAAGATGTCACAGTGTGTTTTGACAGCGAGGATAGTTATATCTTCCTCAGTGAATACGGTAAACCGAAGTCGTATGCTACGGTTTTCAAGTCTCAAGTGAGAATTAATCGAAGGGCTCGCGATCCTGATCTTACTTTTACGCACTTGCTTCATGTCTACCGTCGGATTTATATTGTTTACAATGCAGCTGCCAGTTGCCTCTCGAGCTCCAGAACAGCGACGATGTCGGGTGATGCAAGGTATGCGTCGCCTACTTCTGCAGACGTGGGCAGGAATGGCCGACGAGGGTTGGCGGGGTAGCCAAATAGCTTGTTCAGGGTGTATTTCATCCCGGGAATCTGGAGGGGAGTCAGTGCTCGAAATGAGAGGAAAGAAGTGGGAGAGACTCACCCCGACGTTGTTTGCCGCCCAGTCCGCTCTTGAGACGAGGCCTTGCAAGTACTGTGCTTCTTTCATCGTTTCTGGCGAAGGCTGGGCTTGGCAGAGTTTCCAGAGCTTGACGCAGACGTTCTGGATGAATGTCAACTAATGTGGAGGAGATGCACTGAGCACGGTCACGAACAGGGGCAAAATTTGCGACGCCAGTAATGGTACCGACAGCACCAGCGGTTACAGCAGGGAAGAGGATATCGATAAAACCAGCGAGGATGATGAAACTATGGACAGGTCAGTCTTCGTTCGGTGCTACACCGTGAAGCCGAGACGTACGGTGCAGATGTATCTTTCCTAGGGTATTTGTGCACGAAATCTGAGCTGTTTGTGAGAGTCGCGATCCGGGATAATTTGCCAACGGCGCCACAGCTATTATAACGTCAGGCTTCCTTTCTTGCAAGATGGAGAGTGAGTACGGACGTCAATTTGATACCGCAAATGTTAGGTGCGGCTTTCGCGACGTCTTCAATGACATCGCTGGTCATGTCGATGCCTCCAGTGACCGCAGGAAAGTTGTACATCAGCCTGAATAGAGGTCAGCAACACAAATTCGATGGAACGCTATGTACTCACACAGGTATGGGCGATCCAGCTGCGATGTCGATGAAGCTTTTATCCCCATAAGACGCGTCGAATGAGTGCCGTAGATGATACACGTACTATTGCTTTACTGCCTCAAAGTTATTTGCGATCATGGCTCCGGCGTAATATCCAGGCGCGATGACGATGACATGATCTGCGCCCGCCTCTGCGGCTTCGGTCGCGAGCTGAATGGACTCCTTTGTACTGGCAGCACCAACGCCTGCCATAATGGGCATGTCATTGAGGCCGGCGGCGTTTAGGGCGGAGCGGGAGGCGCGGATGAGCTGACTGCGTTCCCCGTGTGTCTGTACAAATTCTTAAGAATCGATGAGGGGAGAAGTCGGCTGGTGAACAGCGTACCAAGTGAATGGCCTCGCCCATAGAGCCGCTGATTACTGGGATAACGCCTGCTCTTGCAATGTCTAGCGATGGAGTTAGTTCCGAGTCCGCGGTCTTGAAAGAAAGAGTGCGTGGCGTACAAAGGACGTGTTTGGTGTAACTCTCGATGTCTACCTTTCGAGTAAGTCAAAATTCAATACGATTTTCGAAGCACATACCAAGTTCATCATTTTCCGTAAAGAAGACGGATAGAGGAGCATATATTCCGGTTCCCAGAGGACGAGGCATCGAGGATCGTTATCAAGAATGTTTTGGAGGATGTATTCGCCTCGTCCATTGTTTCGTTTAATAAGTACTCCCTCGATATCGATGTACCGTGGCGAACTCCCGACGAAGATCGCGTCGTCGGACCGGCCATGATAAGAAGTATTTTTATCGGGTCGGCGGCGGTCGGCCCGCCCGATCTGCTTCCGCTTGATAGCTTGCTGCTATATGTAACAGCTTCCACGTCCTTAACGGTCGACTTATCATCGCCATAGACTATGCAGACCAACTCAACGGAATACGGCCCGCGCGACCTCATTGGTTACGGCGCGGACACGCCGAATCCTCACTGGCCCGGCGGGGCAAAGATTGCGATCAACCTCGTTCTGAATTACGAGGAAGGCTCGGAGGTTACGCCTGTTAATGGTGATAACGTTACGGAGACGGCCGCGAGCGAGGTTAGTACTCTCTTCCGGAGAGGCTAATGACTGAGGTCGAGTGTTATAGATGGGACCTGGCCAAACACCGATGATTGGACAGCGAGATGTGAACATGGAATCGCTTTATGAGGTCTGTAACATGCAATAGATCAGGATATTAGTCTCTGAATGGCTTCTTGCCAGTATGGATCCCGCGCAGGAGTCTGGCGAATTTTACGCCTCTTCGCAGAGCATGATGTTCGCTGCACCTCCTTCGCCGTCGGTAAGGCGCTTGAGATGAATCCGGACGTAGCAAAGGCGCTGGAAGAAGCCGGACACGAAATCGGGAGCCATGGATGGCGGTGGGTGGATCGGAGCGAATGGACAGAGGAAGAGGAGATGGAGAATGCACGAAGGGCGATCAATGGTCCGTACAGTTGCTTCTACTAGTTTACATGATGTCAAATCTGATGTGGTATAGCGATCAAGGCCACAGCGCCATCGGGCCTTCCACCGCGGGGATGGTATTATGGTATGGTGGCGACCAAGGCGGGTGTGAGATCGAGAGCGCTTCTGGCGCGCGTGTTCAAGGAGGAAGGGATACCTTTGAAGTGGTACAGCGATGATTACAGTGACGATCTGCCACATTGGTACGTCCCTGTAGCTCCTTGAGCACCGAAGCCGGCTGATGCTTTTCACTCACATGTAGGGTACCGTATCCAGGTGGAGAGAAACACGACGGACTATTAATGATACCGGTCAGTCAAGTCGTTATTTGGTGGTCTGGTGGTGGACTGACCGTCAATAGTACACACTTGATACCAACGACTACAAGGTATGCGTTGCCTCACTGGCATTCCGACGCAGTACTGACCCATGATCACAGAATGCTGGATACCAAGCCTTTATCTCACCAGAAGATTTTTCATCCTATCTCATTGCCGCCTTCGACGAGCTGTATCGTGAAGGGGAGAGTGGACACCCAAAGATGATGTCCGTGGGGTTGCACTGTCGTATTGTCGGGAGGCCAGCACGTATCGCTGGGCTACGCAAGTTTCTCGAGTACGCCAAGAGCAAAGAGGGGGTGTGGTTTGCAACGCGAGAGGAAATCGCTGATCACTGGGCGATGAATTTTCCATACCAGCCATAGATGGTTCGCCCGTTGTTGACCAAGAAGTAGACTTGTATAATATCATTGGATACGACGCGTCGAATGGTGATCGGCTCGACGGGCATGAACGCTTCCCACGCCTCGCTCTTATCTCTGCGTCCAATTGGTTCACTTGAGACCGTTGCCCCTAGCATGCGGAGGCTCTTTTCAGCAATCGCGTCTGTATCCCGCCACTGTACCTTCCATGGCCGACAGTCTGGACCAGGGTTCGAAGATACGGCGGTCTACGCGAGCATGCCTCCAATGTCGGTCCAGAAAGCAGCGATGCCATGGCGATTCGGATAATCCGACCAGCCCTTGCGAGCGGTGCAAAATAGCGGACAAGGAGTGCTCCTTCAAATCGGAAGGGGGCTCCTTCAGAAACCCGCGATACCACCCATATGAGGCGTCGTTGTTGTCGCCGTCGGGGTCGTCTTCGAAGCTTGTGGAGGAGATGCGCAAAGAGTGCGTGGCGTGTGTTGCAGCTGAATAACGCTTATCTGCGATAGGTTGCTGGAACATCGCACTCGGCTAGAGTCTCTCGAAAGTGCCTTGGGTCTTGCACCGCGCGCTGAGTCCACCAGGTGCGTGTACTGTCTACTTGTTGCCGAAGACATGCTCAGACATTTCCCCAGCTCTGGCTCACCATGTTCGCCTGCAGATGCACCGCGTCCCCTAAGAAAACTCTTCTCCATGGATGGGGTCGCACTGGGAGCGCCTATCGCCACATTGAGGACGCTAGCGAGCGGCCCCGAGGATGAGAGCGAGTATTCTGAGCAGCATCAACGAGACCAATACTCTGCCAGTCCAATAGCGTCTCTCAAGACGCATACCGCTCGATGCTCCTCATCAGCATTTGATCCCGTCGCAAGAGGTGTCATGACTGTAATAGAGGGTCGAAAGCTTTTCGACATGTCAGTTCCATCCATTGTGCCTTTGCGTTGTACTGACGTGTTTTAGATTTTTCCTCCATTGCCATACTCAAGCACCGCTGCTCAGCAGAAACACGCAACACGATTCCGTTTCCGTTCGCCAAACCAGTCCCCTGTTGTTCATAACTGTATGTTCAGTGGGAGCTCGTTATTGGAATTGCCATTTGTACGAGCCTCTTGCATCTGAATCAGGTTCAAGCCCTCAATACCTGTAGATCCAACGGCATATCGCGAAACTGGTTACATCCCCGTTACGCCGACATCATTTCTCTCCTGGACCAATGTATCATGGCCCTTTTGCTCCGCCCCGTTGCAGCCGACATGACCCTCGAAGCCGTCCAGTCTCTGTTAATATATATCCAATGGATGCCACTTGACCTCTCAACCAAAACCTCTCCTCCTCGTGGGCGGTTCAATGATATCAGCGCGTGGTCGATCATTGGATTTGCCATTCGCGTCGCCTCCTTCCTCGGTCTTGACCGCTCTGTGGATGCTCCGTTCAACTCTTCAGACGAGGTAACTGAGGAGCACATGCGAAAGATGAGAGTTTGGATGGCACTCTTGTCAATCGACCATCAGTACGTTTACGTCCTGTTGCAGGAGCTTTGTACTGACGCAAATGGGTAGTCTCACCTTGACGGCTCGCCTCCCTGCTTCTCTCGACCCAGTCCCGGCCGCCCGAGTTGCTCGTGATTTCGGCTCAAATCGCCTTGCGGAGGCGAATGATCTCAAGGTCGCTGGCTTGTGCGAGTTGGTGGCGGTCGTCCACAGAGCAATGAAGTTTTGCGGGGACGCGTCACTATCTGCCGTAGATCCTGTCTCACTGCAGAAAGCGAATGCGGAATTGGACGATTGGGAATCGTAAGTCTTATCATTATGAATTACCTCTGACTGAAATGCTTTGTTCAGTATCTGGTCTGTAGTGTTCTGTAAGTTCTTCGATCCTACCACCTGCGCATTTGCTCATAATTTCTTCTCAGCCAACAGTAGTTTCGAACATTTCAACACTCAAATGCCCTTCACTGCCCTTCGAGTTCGTATGCATCCCTCTTTCACTTTTTACTTGCTCTCATATAGTCTTCCAGTGGTATCGCCTCGGACTCAACGCTGTCTCCCTTGGTCCTGCCTTCTTTGGGCGGAACTATGGCGACCTCCAGGGTACCACCCCAGCGACTTTGCGAACCAGCGTCGAAGCCGCTACGGCTATGTTGTACTGCTTTTCCAGCGAACAACAGAGCCAGCCGCCGCCTCTGACATTCCCCATCAACACCGCTGCACTAGCAAGTTTCCGATACAGCATTGACGCGTATTGGGTGACGCATGCTTTCGCCGTTGTGTTTTTGGCGTTGGCGTATGAGAGGGGTGTGGTGGATGGTGAGCTCGTTCCCGCTTTCTCGCACGCCCGATCCCCAAACGCTTCCACAGATGAGCTCAACATCCTCGCTTTGCATATACCAAACCATCGACCAACGCCTCCGACCATCTCTCCGCGTGAAGCTTCGGTGTTGTATCGCCTCATCCGGCTCGCGACAAACATATTTGATGTGTCGGCGACGCACCCGCCTGCGGACCATTACCGGGAAATCGTTCAGAATACTTTCGAGGCGTTGACGACGCGGGAGCGTGGAGAACAGGGTGCCAGTGGGTATAAACAGGACGTGGGGGATATCTTTGCTGCTATCATGGAGGAAGGGTTTGATTGGACATTGGATGGGTCGGTCGTTGGATGGCCGGGGACAATGGCAGTTTAGGCCTAGGCCTGGTCGACTGATGCGCTGTTTTATGTATTGCTCGCTTTGTGTAATTATGAGTTGTATCCTATTGTTGCTGTCTTGTGTGTTCAAATTGAGAGAGGCCTTTCTCATTACAAAATTAGCGAGCCTGCTGTTGAGAAAGCCTTCCATTTCATCGTATATGCTACGCTGCGGAACAGGCCGAATATAAGATACCACACGCAAAACTTTATCAACGATTTGTCTAAATATTATAATATGTGTCCAGTCTACAACCTCTACAATGTATACCTGAAGAGAGGCGAGTACTCTTCCATAGCAGAGAGCTCTGCGGGTGTGTACTGCTCCTTGATAACGGCTTCGTCCATCTGGTCTCGCTTCATGTTCTCACGACGAAGGAGGTACCAGTTGAGCATACAAGGGATCATGGCACCAATGACGGTCGCGCCGATGGAGAAGCCAAAACCAAGTGGGTATGTTGGGGCCTAACGAATTGTGTTAGTGCGACTCCAATGAAGAAATTGCATCACGAACCTGCTCAGCGATGTAGATGTTGGAACCGATGGAACCACCACCGATAGATCCCCAGGCCATCATGAAACCGATTGCAGCGGCGCGTTTGGTGGGCGAGGGAACGTTATTAGAGATCCATGCACCGATACCAGGCGCTTGGGCGGCGTAACCAGCTGCTGCAAGGAATATCGCGAAGTAGCTGAGACCGTAGAGGTTAGAGTGGTGCACCGAAACCATCAATATGATGATGCCAGACAAGCCCAAGCAGTAGCTGAACATGATCGCCTTCATACGAGACTCATATTTGTCGGACCACATCGCAACGGACACGCAGACGATTGTGGCGAAGACGTAAGGCGGAGTGGTAAGCGCTTGGGCTTTGATGGCGGTGTAACCCAAGTTCTTGACCATGGTCGGAAGAGTGTAAGAGAGAGAGTAAGTGGGAACAGATCTTCGGGAACGTCAATCTAACGCCCGTGTTGAGAAGGACGATACGCACCCTCCCCACCAGAACATGCTCATGATGGTGTATGTCTTCCAATCCTTGAGTGCAGCAAAGACATCCGCCCATTTGAACATGAGGTCAGGCGGGTTGCGTCCGGCGTGGTACTTGGCACGGAGAGATATGTACCGGACCTCGCGACCACCGAGCCATTTCTGTGTGAAGGCGTAGGGGAAGTCGGGTAAGACGAAGTACGTCAAAAGACCCGCGAGGACGGTGATGCAGCCCTCTGTAACAGCGTGAATAACATATAGTGATGGAAAATTGTCAATGACCGACCGATTAGGAAAAGCCATCTCCACGCCCGCCAGTTGCGGTGGTAGTCAAGATTGCCGATACCATATGCCAAGACACCCTAATGAGCATTCGTCAGAAAGGAGCCACAATGAGCTTGCAGAGACGTACACCGAAGGCTCCAGCCAGGGTGTTTGCGCCGTAAAAGATGCCCATGCGTGTTTGAAGCTCATGGGGCAGGTACCAGCACGAGAGGATGAAGTATGCGCCGGGGTACATGCCGGCCTCACTGGGTCATACTTAGGTCAACATGATTGATGAGGGTGGCAATGAAGTCGGACTTACGCGGCACCAAGAACGAGACGGATGGCGATGAAGGAGCCATAGTTGTTGATGACAGACGTGAGGGCTGTAATTGTACCCCATGTGCAGATGATGATTGGGAACCAGACCCTGGGGCCGAAGCGACGCAGCATGATGTTGGAGGGAAGCTCGGAGGCACCATACGTGAAGAAAAAGTAGGTCAACGCGAGGTTGAATTGGGTGCCAGTCATGGGAACACTACGCATAGAACGTGAATGAGAGGCAGGGACGAGATAGGAAGGTTTCGCACTCTTCAAGAAAACCAAATAGCTTCGCGTTCCCAGCATTGGCCTCTGTAAAATAGACGTTCAGGGAGGACCGATGAAAGGGGCCTCATAGGTGACGCACTATCGAGGGAACACAAGAGATAAAGCAAGGACAGGATGGGAAGAAGACGAAAGTCAACTTGAGAGAGTTTAGCTGAGGGTTGATATATATAGCAAAGTAACCCACGTTTCCTTAGGAGACGCTTGTGCTCGTCGGTATTCAAATCGTAGTATGCCTGTCAACCGCCTTAGACTCGGAGGTTCACGTTCGGTCACAAGATGAATTGCATACCTTCAAAGACAAGTATTCTTCGTAGTCCTTCTCATCGTCGGCCTGAATGTCGAGGATGGCGCTCTGGGCTGGAACCTTCTCGTCTTGAAAGTCGTCGCTCTCGACCGTGAGAATATGGCCAGAGCTGGCCATTATCCGTTCAAAAAGAGGATACGAGAGCAAGTATGCCGGAGTTCTATGCAACGGCCGTCATTGATATAAAGCAACCCTTATCGCCAGCTCCCACTTCGAATATGTCGGTTCAAGTGTCGGTTCATCCCGACGAAGATCTTTCTGCCGACGGAGCGGACGATAGGAGCGTTTTGATTTCGGTTTCTACATCGGACCGACCCGGATAGTGGTCGGCTCGGACCGACATCCCTCTCCCTCGGCCTTGTGCAAGGGAAGACGCCTCCCTTTATTATGGCGGCAACTCAGAGCATTTCGAGGAGACACTCCCTTATCCGAACACTCCTCCAGCCTCGACATCTTAGACAATATGGTCGCGGAACTCGATGCCAAGCTTGTCCGTCCTGTGAACGCAGATGGCTCTCCTTTATACCCAGATTACATGCGTAAGTAATGCGTCTGACTATGCGGGCAGAGTTCTGAAGTTGACTGAACAGCCTTCTATAATCCCCTCGAAAAGGTCGAGGACATCGGTGAATTCGAACATATCGACCCAGGTCACCGCGCCGATCCAGCAAAGCCCAATCTTTACAAGACGGCAACCAAGTTCTGGGATATCAGGTCAGTCAGATTTGACGGCTTCATTGCTACACGCACGTCTGACTCCCCGAAAGTCCCCATGTTGGAACCGAAATTCTTGGCGTGCAGCTTTCCGAGCTTTCGTCAGAGGGTTTAGATGAACTTGCGTTACTCGCCGCCGAGCGTGGATGCATTGTCTTCCGCGACCAGAAGTTTGCCGATATTGGATTTGAGGCGCAGAAGAAGATTGTTAGGTTGATAGCTCCCTTGAATACTTGGGGCGTTGTCCTGATCATGTCATTTTTAGCCATTTCGGCCCTCTTCATATTCACGGTTGGGCGCCTCATCCCGCAAATGGACCCGCCGAGCATATGATTATCTACGACCATAGAGAGTGAGCTCAAGTCTCGCTAAATCTGTACTTCTACTGATGGTTGATGTTATAGCGACCTTCGCGTTCGCAAATCCTGGGCGAGGCAATCACCCATTCAATTTCACACAGACCAGGTCAGTAATATATCATCACGTCTTCCATATCTCTAACTTGATTCCTAGTCCCCAGAACCACAAACTCCGGGCACGAGTTTCTTGTGCATGCTCGAGTCCCCTTCCGGTGCCGGTGGCGACACCATCATGTCCAGCTCAGTTCGCGCCTATGAACGTCTCTCTCCCCGTTTCCGCAAGCGCCTCGACGGTCTCATGGCTATCCACTCCAACAACGATGGTGCCGCTGCCGAGCTCAAGAACAATGGAAGCGGTGCCGTCCTGCGTCGGCAAGTCCTCAGCACTGCACACCCCGTCGTCATTATCCATCCTGTGACCAAGAAGAAGGCGTTGTACGTGAATCCCGTCTACACCAAGGAGATCGTCGGTTTCGACCGCGAAGAGTCTGAATACGTATGCCACGTCCTTTCGTCGATACGCCTTGCAGTGCTGATTTACCTCTTTAGCTGCTCAAATTTCTGTTTGATCACATCGTCCGCGGACAGGACTTTTCGTGTCGAGTGCGATACGAGGCTGGCACCGTCGTTGTCTGGGATCAGCGCATCACGAACCATTCGCAGACTTTGGATTACACTGCTGGCGACCGCCGCCATGCGTTCCGCCTGACTCCTTTGGCCAACAAACCTATTCCCGCATTAATCGAAGAGAACGATGAGGAAGAGTGCTTGAAGGACGAGTTCCGGGCTCAGTTGAACCTCTGCTAGACGAAGAGCATGAGTTGTATAGACGCTCTTGTACTCATGAACAAAGTATCTATACCTTCATGATCTTGAGATCCTGAACAGATCTAAGAGGTTTCGCCATGCAAGGGTAAAGGCCATACGTCAATTATGTAATGCGGCGACCAGACACAATATAGATCATGACAAGTGAGCGACAGGTGTCTCGGTTTGGTCGCTCCATTGGTACTCAGGTTAATACTTAACATGTACGGATAATTTCCCAAAGCAAAGCAAGGTGCGAATCAGATGCGAATGTAGCAAATCTTAGACGGCCAGGAAACTCGCGGCAGGGTCGCCAAAAACAGCGCAGATGGTGGCATGTTCTCAAAAATGTGATTCTGGGAACAAGAAGCTAAGTGGTTCGTTACAGCGTGAAGCCTTACCGGAGCGCGAAAGTACGAGCTGAAGGCGGAATTGTCAATTCCGGGGGCGACAAGGATGAGATCATCTAGACCGTCTGTCGGACCAAGCTATCGCAGCGACTGTTGGCAGCCACGCGATCAGTGACTCTGAGGTGGGGGATGGGAGTCCATATGCGACTCGCGAGGTACTTATACAGACCAAAGGACAAAGATAACAACACACGAAGACATAACAGTCGTAGCCGATCGTCTGTTTCCGCAGAGCTCAGACTAGAACCTTGCTATTGCAAGATATAAGCCGGAGGGCGGTCAAAGATAGCGCCAGAGCAGAAGTACACGAACGAACAGAGAATGGTTTACGAGAGTAGAACAAAAGAACCGCAATAGTTATACTGTATGAGAGTCTGAGTGACGAAGAAAATGGAACTTGAGGTATGTTTGGAAATGACGAGGGTTGGAGAGCAGTCCATAGTGTGATGCACAGACTGTTGTGGCAAAGCGAGGCAGCTTGCCAATGTTGCCCGTTCAGGATGCCCGTCGATCCGAACTCCGCTTTGTTCTCGCCCATGACGACGCTCGTCGCCCGACATGCCACGACCATGTCACGCCAACTACGACTGCACGCAGGCGCCAAATGTTTATGAACTGGATATCCGAGTGGTGAAGATGCGACAGCCTGCTCGCTATCTTCAGGCCAGCACAGCATGTTCATGTTGGGATGTGATAATCGGAGGAAATCTTGTCCGCCTCACGGCAACAGCGAGGCGCGTTACGTCCTAATCTACTCTGTGTGCCATATTCACGTCTATCCCAGGTCCAAAGCGAAACAGGGTCTGGACTCGTGGGCTCTAAACGCATCTATGTGGATCATGCTGGCGATTGACTTGCGACGATGTTGCGGTGCGGCGTATGTCGAAAACGTGTTCAGCTTCATTTACGGTCATCCAGGTCTTATCCAGCACGCTGCGGTCGCCTCGATGTCACCGCCAGGCAAACCTTGCATCCGCGATATTAAAGCTGCTGCCAAACGTGGACCCTTCGCTTGCCTTCATTCCATTCATTCTACTTCGTTCAGTCCCGCTCTCACTGGTGAAGCGCGATGAGTACTCCAAAGTCCTTCCGCGCCCGTATGGGCAACGCAGTGCGCAGGACTTCCTCCATCCTCTCCATTACTCGCCCGACCACTCCCTCAATCCACTCCGACTCCGGGTCGGTCAAGCACCTTGACGCTCCATCGCAGCTCGTCACTCAGTCGTCTCTTCCTCCGGAGGAACACCATACTCCCAGCCCTATCGCAGAGTCCCCAGCCCGAGAAGCCGCTGAGACAGTCCCTGCCGTTTCAGCAGGTCCTTCTCGTCTTTCACAGGCGATCGTTCACGATGAACCAGAGGACATGCATTCGGATGAAGGCCGCCCACCTTCCGTCGCGCGGGAGGCCGCCGTCATCGAGGAGGCTCCGGTCGTCCAGGACATTCCTAAGGATGAAGACGATGTTTCACACCTCGTCGAGGCGCCTCCTGCTGCGATCGAAGCCGTGGCGGAACCCACGCCAGCTTACGTCGAAGAAGCGCCAGCTCTTTCTCAAGTAGATGAGACCGTCAGCCAGTCTGAGGCAGACAAGGTCCCCGTCACCACCACAGAGGACGCTGCTCCCAGCACTCATGCTGCCGAAGCTGCTTCCACCGCTCCCACAACCGCAGAGACCGCCTCTATCCCAGACGACAACTCTATCGTGGCCCCTCCCCCTCCTCCCGCCGCTGAGCGCATGGAAGGCGTCACGTCTTACTTTGAAGTGCAGCCTAACTCGTCCGCCAACGCCGAGTTTGTTTCACCCGAAGTAGAGGAATATCTATCTTCTCAAACTACAGCCAGAGCCGACTCGCCTCCCTCCGAGTCGCAGACATTCTCTGCCATGCCTGTCCCCTTCGACGAGCCTGAGTCTTCTCGAATCTCAATGCCGTCTTACGACGTCGGCCCGACAGACTCGGTCTGGGGCGCGCCGAGCCATCGGTCCACCGTGGAGGACGACCATGACGAGTTGGACGATAATGTTGAATTTGGATACAAGGGTGATAGTGTCAATGGCGATGCGAAAGCTCTTCCTGTCCAGTTCGTTTTGCCTTCTTAGTGTTTTACGTTTGCCTGACATTGCCTAGGTTGCCTGAGCGCAGTGACGATCTTGAAGATCCATTCGCTGATCCAATCCAGTCGATTACCATCGACCCATCGGAAATAGACAACGTTCTCAGAGCAATGCCCATGCCGATGCCTGAGTATGTCTGCGTTGATATATCTCTTGCTCCACTTACTGATTTCTCATCACTCGTAGGCCTGAGATTCGCGAAGAAGTTCCCGTACAAAGCGAGGACAATGTCTTCCGAGCGCTGCCTGTTTCAATGCCTGAGTGCGTATATACTCATGTTCTGGGATGGTTTGTTTTTGACCTACAATCACAGACCGCATACTAGCACTCGCGAACAAATAGTGCAAGAGGAGCCGCCTGTGGTCGTCATGCCATTCCCTCAGATGCAAGATGTCATCGCTCAGCGGTACGAATCATTGGTATTATCCATTTCACATCTGACAATCCACCTTATCAGATCCATCCGTACTAATGCATCTGTCCGAAGCTGGGCTCTAGGACCTCAGGACACTGAGTGTGTACGCTCTTGACACACCTCTCATCTGTACTGATGCGCTTTTCATAGCGAAACTCGACCTCTCCTGCCCAAAGGCTCGCTTGCTGTCCCTGCAAACGGGAACGGAACTGGCTCTTACCTCGACACCCCACGCCAACACAACACTCGCGTGGCCACCTCCCCCATCTCGCCTGAAGTGGTACCCGCACCACATCTCCACGAGCTCGGATGGCTCGAATACCTTCTTCCAGATGCGACTTTCTACTACGTCCATCCTACTCTTCGTGTCACCACCGACATCGACTTACGCAATGCCAAGAAGCTCTCTGTCGTTTCCGGCTACTTTGAGCACTACAAGGACGGCGCACCCATTGGACTCGAGCTGTGGTTGTGCGAGAAGAAGGGCAAAGGCAAGAAGAGGGATCTGGCGTTGGAGGAGTGGTGGGTTGATCATGGGAAGAGAAGGGTATCGAATGAGCGACCGGGGGAGCCGAGGGTGATGGTGAAGGGCGCGGATGATGGTGAGTCCAACTCTCCATTTGGGAGCATTTGCTGATATGGGCCGTCGAAGCTATGGACATGGAGTATCGGTATTGGTGCTTCATGGAGTCTCATCCTGCGCACGAGTCGATACCGGCGCAGGTTAGGGCGGAAGCGATGGATGTGTTGACGTGGGCTTGGACTGGTACGTTCTATTGTCGTTCTGTGATCACCTGAGACAGTTCTGATTGCGAGTAGAACGTCTGTTGCCTTCGCAGAGGACCGTGCCAGCTCCATTCTCTCAAGATGAATGCCAAGAGCTCATGTCGCTGCTTCGTTCATTCTCTAGTGGTGGTGAGTCTTTATACGCAGCAAAGTCCTTTTCCGATTCGACCGCCCTTTCAGACAACCATGGCATGCAAGATGTTATTCAAACTCGCGTCATTGCGCGGATCCTTCTGCGAGTGGGTACGTCGACTACATCAGTTATCGTCATTCGACCATCTAAAAGATTTGCCAGTGCAATGGCGTCAAATGAATTTCCGTCCTAACAAGCCTCTGCCCAAAATCTCGTCAAATGCTCCCCCGATACCTGCCCGCCGACACCCAGTGCGCAAAGTGATTGTCGACTTCTTCATTTCTTGTCTTTGCCTCGGGATCCCGTACCTCTTCTACACCCGATCTCATTTCCATCGGTCAGACGAGGAAGCTGGTTTCCGTAGTGCTGGGCCGATGCTCATCATCGGAGCCTGCACCTGCCTTGTGGTAAGTCCTTTGTCTGCTATGATGTTGTGTCATGCCCTTAGCATTTGCACAAGGCGGCTATCGTTTTGAGTGCATCGGTGACGTTCCTTTCCTTGCCAGGGCTGGATAATGTCGCGCGCGTTGCGGGGCTCATCGCTGTCCTCTTTTCTACCTTTTCTATGGCGTCCACGCTTGTCGCCCTATTCAAGTACAAGGCAGACGCGGAGAGGGCTGTATCTGCTGTAGGAGGGGAGGGGATGATGATGATCTCGGTACGCTTGTTCTGCTCCTCCGGTTGACTGTGTACCAATCGTCATGTAGCAGCGTCGACATGTCGTGTTCTCGCTCCCGCTTGTTTTCCTTTCGTATGCTATTATCGGGTTCATCGCTGGTCTTGTTCTGTATTCGTTCCGTGGCGTTACGACAACGAACACTGCACTCCTCGAGCGTCGGTTCCAGGAGTACACCAGCTGGACGGTTGTGGGTGTTCTTGGGGGCTTACTGGGTGTCTTGACGACATCAGTTGTGTTGTGTCTGAAACGTTGATGAGTTTTTTTCGCTTGTATGCTATTTATTCTTTCTCTTTCCTTGTGTATGTCAATACCATGTCACGCTCTGCATGCTTCCATTTTCTCTCAATGCACGTTTCATTTTGATGACACTTTAGAGACTACAGTATCTTCCGTTGACACGGCTTTTGGGGCTTTCATTGTCTCAGATGAGTCACCGCCTCTACAGTATTTCTGCGAGGATTCAGACAATTACCTTACTCCTAATTTGGGGACATAAGGCTGTGGCCAAAAAGTCCTTCACTGGCAATGCAGTTTCAGGTCGAGGATAGGTCCCAAAGGGTCCGAGTCGCCATTCGACCTCTTGAGTGCTTTCTTGTCTTCGTACTGTATCCGTCGATCGTAGAGTCCGGGGCTGGTGATCTAGCATATGGCGCTTTTGAATTCTCAGTCCGGCTTGGCATCAGGACAGTGTATGGGCTTTTACCGACGTTGATGCGTCTTTCGGTCTTTCGAACCGTGGAGCTGCCGTGGAGGAACCGCATTTCGGTCACTCGAGACCGTCGAGGGACCGAGCTTCATCAGGAAGTTCGGAGGCGTGTAAACCGGCATAATCGGCATAATCGTATAAAACGGTGTAATTGAGGCCCAAAAATTACACGCTTTACACCGATCACACTAAAGTAATGACCAAAACACTGATTACACCTTTAAAATTACACCATTACACTTTATGTCAGCTCGTAGAAATAAATCTGGCTGGAAGTTGATTATGGTGTCTGGAATGCACATGTGGTTGAGGAACACAGTTCTGATTGCATTAGCAACACCTGTGGCAGCGAGTGGCTCCGTAGCAGCGAGCGGATTTGCGCGGGCACGGGTGGGGCTTGCAAAAAATGACAAGTCCAAAAAGGACCAAGGTGCACGAAAGTGATCGCTACCACGTGTATGACTTTGCCTTTCAAACTCCGCCCTGATTATTTTCTGTTCCTTCCCTCATCATCGCTGCAAGGCGCCCTGCCTTCACTACGCTGGCAATCACACCCATCACACGCATGGCGGACGAGGACAACGGGCGATAATCTGGATGAGACTCTCACGGACGCGGACCGGACGAGAACGAGAACCAAGACAAGGACGAGGACGAGAACCAAGACAAGGACGAGGACGAGGACCCCGATGAGGACGATTACAGACGAGGAGCTACGCCCAGCTATGGACGAGGACGTACACCCTGCCGCGGACGAGGACGAAACCCCCGACGTGGGCGAGGCTGAATTTTGCCTTGGATGGGGACCGTCGGGAACGACTCACTTGGGGTAAGATCTCTGACGTTGACCGCGGACTGCTCACAAGACCATTTTCAGGCTGCCCCATCTCAAGAGCTCGTCTCACGTCGGATGCACTTTGACAGCAGGCACTTGTGCAGATGGATAATGGGTCAATTCCGAAGACTTGGTGTGTTCCAGTTACTTTCCATCGGTGCAATCTCCTCTGACTCACTTACTTAGATGATCGATCTCACAACACCCTCCATCCAGCAAGCTACTTACGGTTGCCGCCACCGACACTCGCTTGATGCGCAATCGCCTGCGCGGCACTCGTTCCACGGCCCCCAGTCATCCGTCTCCGTTGTAGATATATAGTTACATTGCGTGTTTTCTCGTACCAATGCAATCACAACGTTCTCAATATCAAAAAACCGTACCAATGACTGGCATAATCTGGCGTGTAATATCGGTGTAAACAGGTGTAATCCGGGCCCAGTCCAAATTACACTCTTGCCTCGAAAATACGTATGTACCTTCTGAGATTACACCTTCCCAAAAAGGTGTAATCGGTGTAATTGGCGTAGGTTTACACCGATTACACGCCTCCGGACTTGCTGATGTTGCCAATGGTATAAAAAGACAGTATCAACGACCTCGTTCCCGTATTTCAGTGGGAACTAGCGTGAGTTCGAATATGAAAACCTTCAGGTATGTATCTGTATAAAGCTCTGGGACTAGTCATCAGGCTGAGTTGGTCCTTTAGTATCCTCACCCTCCTTGCGAGCGCCACGGCCACATTCGGACTGACGCTGTCCGTCCCCAGCCCTGCCACCTCCGGCGCGCTCAGTACCATTACCTGGGTGAATGGAGCAAGTGACTACACGCCATGGAGCATTTTCTTGATGAACGCGAGCGAGACAGCCTTTGGTCTGAAAGGTATCTTGGCGAAAAACGTCGATCCCTCTCCAGGAAGCATTGTAGTCACCCTCCCGACACTGCCGGACACAGGTTATCAGTACATATTGAAGGGGGTTCGCTCCGAGTAAGTTTCTTGTGCGGTGTTGGAACAATCTAACCATTGTACGTAGCAACGTCGACTGGGCAGTGGGTTGGAGCCCGATTTTCAATATCACTCAGACATGACTTTGTTGTTGACGATACACATTTTATTCATTGACTGGAAGTAGCGTCAAGAGGAGGACGAGGGGCGTAAAACAACAGTCTGAGACGCCTAGGAATCTGACGAGCTTGCCAGCGCAATACTAAGTACTAAGTGCAACACGGATACGAACAATCGCGCACATGCTAACGGAGGACGTATCTTCCCCGCGAGGAGGCTGAACACCTTCGCGTAACGAACTTGTCTGGGAACACAGGCCTCCTCTCAGAACTGTTGATTCAAGTGAAAAAGAGATCGATGTGTAGCCCGGCGGAGAGAACCATGTTGAGCTCATACCAAGAATCCATAGCCTTTGTGCCCATCTGCACGGGGTCTGTCGCTACCAACATCCGAGAATCAACAAAATACAAACAACATCCTCTCCTGACGGGGAGGCGCGGGTCGATGCGGACGGGGGCGCTCATGTACTCGAGTATGCCAGTACGGGAATTCCGCTGGTGAGCGAGCGAATGAGATGAAGTCGTTTTGGGTGTTTTATATGTCGTACAGGGGAATGATTGCTACTATATTTATCTGGGATTGTCTTGTCAGAGACGAGGAAAAAAGGAAAGGGAATAAGGACTTACGAAATCTACAATCTCTTCTTAAGCTTTGAGCCACTCATTCCCAGCCCAAGTAGAAAGGCTATCCTCAGACTGGCTCCCAGATAGACAAACCCAACGCTCCCCCAACACATTGCATTCCACTCCCAAACCTTCCAAAAGACGTCACCGCCTAACGGCGCCATTGTCGCCAGGTGTCCAAAGTCGGCCACAAGCAGCACAAAGAGTAGTCTACGCCACGTCGTCAATGATGCGGCAGAAGACAGAACTAGATGCTCGTTGAGAGCAAAGAGGACGTAGAGGTTGGATAGCTGAGCGAGTGCCATGTTTGTCTGCTTCGTGGTTGCCACAATGGGCTTTACAGCGGAGGCGAGGGAGAGGTCTCGCAGGTAGTCAGCTGGTTGGAGGGCGGCATAATATGCACCTGCCAGCGCGGATATGGGCTCGAGGTAGAGAAAGAAGAGCTGGTATGGGAAGAACGGGATCGAGGATGTCAGGGTTGGCATTTTTTTCGCTGACTAAACCCGGGCACCGCGAAGCGTGTTCACTAACAGTGAGCAGTGGTACACAATTGTCTTGACCGGTGTTCCTGAAGGGACCGACCGTGAATGCTAGCCTATCCTTCGGTGGTTCGGGTTCAAGTTGTGTCTATATCTTACGCTGCGTCCGGCGATCCTTTGGGTCCGTGCCGTGTAAGTATCAGTGATTGATTGATTGATTAAGTTTGCGCAAGGCGCCGCAAGCCTACACACCCACCGCCCGGCCTCCGCCCGGTCTACGCTTGCTAAGTAACGTCTCGATAATGACCAGGAATTACGGACATTCGCAGTTATTTACTTACTGTCAGCGAGAGACTAGGCTAAGCATATCCCGACCTCGCTGACAAGTTCACAGCGTATCAGTAAGCTGATTTACCCACTGATTCAGCGCTGCATTGTGGATACAACATACAAAAGGTCTCCTGCCTCGCTGTTGTCTCTTCATTCATCCAAAAGTCCACCAGATGTCTACCTCACTCAAACTTTTCGAGCCCTTCAAAGTCGGCAATGTCGAGACGCAGCACCGTGTTGTCATGGCTCCACTCACGCGCCTCAAAGCCACCGAGAAGACTCACGTTCCTCATGCTGAGCTCGTGAAGGAGTATTACGTTCAGCGTGCCAGTACACCTGGAACGTTGATTATCGGCGAGGCTACTCTCATTGCCCGAAAAGCTGGGACATATCCCAACGCTCCTGGAATTTGGTCCCAAGAACAGATAGACGCGTGGAAAATTGTGGGTTTCTTCTCGCTCTGTCATGTATATTGAACTTGATCCGAGTCGACGTACCATTCTAGGTCACCAACGCCATCCATGCCAAGGAGAGCTTTGTTTTTGCCCAGCTTTGGGCGTTCGGGCGTGCGTCGGATTACAATGCTGCGCGTGCCGAGGATCCCTCCTTCGAGTATGTCGCTCCGTCTGCCATCAGGCTGACAGGGAGGGACGAGACACCTCGAGCTCTGACTGTCGAAGAGATTCAAGAACATGTGCAGTTGTATGCCACGGCGGCGACCAATGCTATCAAGGCGGGATTTGACGGTACGCGGATTCTCCCCTTGTTCGGTTGAGAAAAGTGTCCTGAGGCTTTCATCCCAAGGTGTCGAAATTCATGGCGCCAACGGTTATATTGTCAACCAATTCCTGGAGGAAGTCAGTAACACTCGGACTGATCAGTATGGTGGCAATGTTGAAAACCGCACACGTTTCGCCCTGGAAGTTCTTGACGCAGTTGTGAAAGCTGTCGGAGCCAAGCAGAGTGCTATCCGCTTCAGTCCATGGGGAGAAACTCAAGGTCTGTCCAGCCCATCACCTGCGGCCTTTCCGATCCTTACTAGCGCTTAGATATGGGTATGAAAGACCCCAAGCCTACCTACACGTATCTCGTCCAAGAGATCAAGAAAAGGCATCCAGATTTGGCATATATTCACCTCGTGGAACCTCGTGTTGACGGCACATCCACGCGCGAGACGTTCCCGGAAGAATGGTCTAACGACTTCATTCGAGAAATTTGGGCGCCAAGGCCGGTGGTGTCTGCTGGCGGGTATACGAGAGCAACGGCGATTGAGGCAGCAGAGAAGAAGGGAGATCTCGTCGCGTTTGGAAGGCACTTCATTGCGAATGTGAGTTGCTTTTCGGGGGGACATTTTGTCTGACACTGACCGTTGTCCTCTAGCCCGACCTGGTGCATCGGCTGAAGAGTGATACGCCACTCAACGCACACGACAGAAGTGATTTCTATCTCCCGGGCCAAGTGAGTCGTGGGTACACCGATTATCCGTTTGCAAAGAGCAACTAGAGTATGTACAAGATAATGATGTAGCGTAGATCGCTAGTCTTATCAATGAATGGTTCGCAGCTGAGCCTGCCGGCTCTGCTATAATTCAGGACCCTGATTAGCGACCTGCTGATGGCAATTGAAGATGCGATTGGGTGGTGTCAGATGACGAGGCGTGTGACGTAGGCGGGGTAAAGACACACGCCACAGCTTACGCGATTTGCCGCCTCTTCGCCCATTTCTTCGCCCGCTTTCCTACCACCAACACCCCTGCCGACGACTCGAAGAGCACTAGCACCAAAACAACCCTTCTTGCAGCCATGTTCCGCCGCGCTCTCACCCAAACACCGCGTCTCACGTTCGCGCGCTCTATCCACTCCTCGCGCGTCGTCGGGAACTCGCACTCGTCCGACTCCTACTCCAAAGACGTCGACGCTACTCCGCCGCCCGATTCAAAAATCCATCGCGTCGACCCCGACTCGCAGAACGTGCAGAAGCCACACGAACAGCCGTCCGGGCCCTACAGCGAAGTTGGCGCGAAGAGCGCCATGGACAATGGCTACAAGACGATGAGCAAGGATCACCCGTACACGGCGCCGGGGCCGAAGGAGAGGTATGGCGCTGTGGACCCGCCCAAGGGGAAGGACAGGAGACAAGAGGGACCAGCCGGGGAGGATAGTAACGGACGCCAGTAGGTGAAAGAAGAGTCTGAAGGTGATCCAGGTTCTCTTTCTTCGCTTCTTCCTAGGCTGACTGTGTCTGTAGCATCTGCAAGAAATTGTATTTATATGAAGCACCACTGCCATCCCTTGCACCTGCCTGTCGCTGTTTACCTTCGAAAGACTTGTTCTTGATACGACGATCCCAGCGTCCCTCTCTCCGCTTTTACTTTTACTCGTCCTATTCCAAGCAGTCAACTATTCTGATAGTGAATGCTGCCGTGGGACAAGAACCCACTCAAAGTTTTCCAGGGATGCCCGTGGCGAACAAGCGAATATCCCTCTATTCCTCAAGGATTGTATAGAGCCGCTGCATTCTGGCGTTCCAATTTTTTTTTGGCAATCCATGGCATACGACTAAGGACTTCACTTCTGAGTCACTTGAATCACTTCGACTCACGAGTGTCACGTCGAGTGCAGGGGATTTGGGTGTCCCTTTTGGACAAAATGTATTTTGATGTTTTGATGCAATGACCCGCGTGCAAGAATGGAATTGGAGCAATGAGCCAACCACTCACCGTTCACTGGTAGATTTCCAAGTTCACTGCTCCAAGCGACTCACCGTTCACCGGTGACTCAATGCGAGGGGATTTGAGATTTGAGATTGTGTTCGTTGGATTTGAGTTGCGATTCCCAGTAACGTAGTTTTGTGGTGTCTGATTTTTTGTTTTAGGCCAGTGAGCCCGCTTTGGATTTGTGGCAGTGAGTAAGTCCATTTTTGAGATTTGATGCAGTGAGTCGCGCTCTTGGATTTGACACAGTGAGTGACACTTCTTCGATTTGCTACAGTGAGTCAGTGAGTCACTCACTGTTCGATCGCACCTTCTAACAAGACCACATTTCTTTTTGCTCTCTGTCTAGTTCCATCATGTACTGGCCCTCTTGGCTCTGTGTGGCGCTTGTCGTTCTCTCTTCCCCATGGTCAACATCCCCTCAGCCCAATCGCAACGTTGATATTCAGGAGGTCAACCTTTTCCGACAGGGCTACCATCACCTCGGCCAACGTGTTACGACAGCCCTCATTCGACAAGTTGGCGATCATGCCTGGCTTGAGGCGCAACACCAGGCCGCCAATCATTTCCTCTCTGAAGCTGCTAACGTATGACCCTTGCCAGATGCCTCCACCCTACTGATTTCTATCTCACAGCATCAATACAATTTTGAGCCTGGCGAGTACAAACTCATCGAGCAGGGCGTGTTGAACATGTTGCAAGCCCTCGAGGATACAATGACACGCTCTCAAGATGCTCAGAATGTCATGCGCCTTGAGGTCAGTATTCCTGTGTTCTGTTGGCCGTTATTGACTCTATTCCAGTTCATTCACACTGCACATACAGGTCGGCGTGGTCGTCCCCGAAAAGAAATCGATCCCAACATCCTCGAAATCGCCCTGACCGAACATCGCGGTCCCACGCATCTTGCTCCCGTCTTCAACTGCTCTAGTCGCACTGTGCGCCGTCGGGCTCTGGACTACAACATCTCAGAGCCTGGAGAACCAGTGTATGTTACTTATGAAGACCCCGAAACAGGGCAAGTCCTCCGCTTATATCGATCTTCCACTGCACCAATGTCTCAGATATCTGATGACGAGTTGGACGACATCATGCGCCGTATCCTCTAAGTCTTCCCTACCTTTGGACGCAAGATGATTCGAGGTCATCTCGAGTCTATGGGCTACCGACTCCCTCGAGAACGCCTTCGTGAATCGTATGAACGAGTCAATGGGATCCCCCAAGGTCTCAATGGCAGTCGTGCTATTGGACGCCGAGTTTATCAAGTTGCTGGACCCAATTCCCTCTGGCACCATGACGGTCAACATGGTATGGTGTTTCTTCTGCTACATATTCTATGCTTATTATCCTTACAAGGCATGATTCGCTATCGCGTTGTTATCCACGCCTTCATTGATGGCTTCTCACGCTTGGTGACTGGTATCCGGGCCAGTGACAATAATCGAGGACGTACGGTACTAGATGTCTTTCGACAAGCTACCGAAGTTCATGGCATTCCTAGCCGCGTCCGTGGTGATCATGGCACGGAGAATCTTCTTGTTGCTCAGTTCATGGAAGCCAACTTTGGGGTTGAGCGTGGATCTTACATCTGGGGCCGGTATGACACCGCTTTCTGTGTTTGCTATTTCTCATGTCCTTACAGGAGTGTCCACAACATTCGGATCGAACGACTTTGGCAGGATGTCACGCGAGGCTTCGGCGCAAAATGGAAACTTTTCTTTGCCGATCTCGAAGAACACTTTGGGCTCAACATCAACAACGACGCCCACCTCTGGTTACTTCACCATTTATTCCTACAGCCCATCAACAATGATGCTATAGAGTGGGCTGAAGCTTGGAATCATCACCATGTGCGCATCCGGTCACAGCGCGAGCGTAGTCCCCGCGACATGTTCTTTTTTGGAACACTTGAACATGGCCTACGTGATCTCTCCCGAACCTTCAATGCCGCTGATGAGATGGAGGAAGATCTTCAGAACTATGGAGTTGATTGGGAGGATCTTGATGATGAGGCGATCATGGCCCACTATCGTGATCATAACGACGGTCTTGAATCCGAAGATGATGATGAGCCCAATCCGTTCGTAACCAACCGCCCTCATCCTGATCAGCTTAGCTTGGTAGAGGTTCCCGAGTTTGATTGTCCATTCACAGAAGAGGGGAGCCGGTACTTTCAGCAGAACCTCATGCTGGTACCGGAGTTGGGCTCGCGCGACATGGAAGAACGCAAGTCCCTGTGGCGGGAGGCTTTAGATCTTTGTACTACTATGCATTCGTGATAATGATGACATTTTTTTGACTGTCACGCGTATTGTTTCTTCTAAAATTTGTGACAAATTTTGGCTCTTTTAACCACAATGACCATCGAGCTATCAGCTATTGTTGTACGTCGCCGCTTTCCGCCCGGCCCTTTCTTTGCCAATATCCAAGATGAGGTTGTTCTTCCTTACCTGAAAGAGCTTCTTCGCATGGATGGCACTGCCATTGCAACTACAGTGGCGCATTATCGAGCGTTAATGGTCGATCTCCCCTTTGATTTCCTTCTGGCATGGGAGCTTCGCCTTGCTCGGTCTGTCAACACTCAGTGAGTGTAGTCATTCATACAAATCAGTACCCTAAGCATCTATAGATTCATGAACCCCACTCATTCACGTCTTGACCTTG
Organism: Strobilurus pachycystidiatus; assembly: GCA_019915135.1. NCBI lineage: Eukaryota > Fungi > Basidiomycota > Agaricomycetes > Agaricales > Physalacriaceae > Strobilurus > Strobilurus pachycystidiatus. The sequence goes on from JAHLMK010000011.1 coordinate 1,547,389, forward strand.
CCGCCATAATGTCCAAGCGTGACGCCATCATCCACTACTACAGCCACCATACTGTCTCAGCCATGATTCTTCCAACTGGGGATACATGGAAAGTGGGCGAGTCAGCTACTGTCACCGTACTTTATGGTGTCCGATCCCTTGAGTGGGTCATTTGGGATCATGCGCCACATTGTCCAGCGGCTATTTGGTATGGACAGCGCATTGCGGAGAGCTATTTTATTGCAATCAATGAAGACAAGTAGGTCATTGAACTCTCACATCTCCACCAAATACTAAGCTACCGCAAACTCATAGCGGAGCAGTTGGCCTGTTCGAGGCTGTTGGTTGTTGCTTCAAGACATACCTAGTCGCGAATGACGATACAGAATATAATCCATCAGGTCGGCTGTTTGCAGAGCCTCTGAAGGCGTCTGAATATGAAGACATGGACGAAAAGGATATTCTGTATACTTTTGGTCAGTGGATGGATATCTTTGAAGGCGCTGCCGAACCCGGTACCATGCCTCCGGGACACATGTAACACATCATATACTTGCCTCAATATATCTGATGATCAGTCACAACATCCGTTATCCCACTATCATGCACTGCATGAAACATACCATATTTACGCCAGAAATATGGTGAAAAAATGTAAAATTTATTTAGCATTTTTTCACTTTGAAAATGATAAGATTATCATAAAATTGAGTGAAAATATGATGAACGCATCTGGTCATAGCAAGGTATAGCATATATTTACTATATTTTCATGTATTTCTACAATATTTTCATCATTTTTGAAGTGAAAGTATGCTAAAGAAATTTTACATTTTTTCACCATATTTCAGGCATAAATATGATATGTTTCATGCAGTGATGCCTATTTACATGATGCTACGTCGACAATATGCGCCTACTTCTGATCCTTCACCTGAAGCCTTCCGGGCATGTTCAGATGAACCTGGACGCTGTGTCCTGTCGCACAGAGACGTCTGACATGCTCACGTTATCTCGGTCCCGCTTCCGTGCCCACTTTCTTTCATGATGGCTTGCAAGGCCAGCACCCTTGACCTTGACGGTCTTTCATGGCTGCGCCTACATCTCGGGACAGCTTATCATTTAACGGACGACAATTGACCGTTACTGTTCAGAACCTCAGCCACGAGCGCTGTGATAGCGCCACTCTCCATGCTCCTCTCCTGACACACGTCACCCCACCTCCCCTCCTTGCTTACAGCCGGGAAGCTGGCCAAACGCCAGCCTGAGCCTTATGTGGATCGCCCTGGTCACTTTGACTGCGCGCAGCTCCTCCACTATGATCTGAAAGCCCTGAAGACCAAGGACGCGACAAAGAAAAGGCTGCTCAAGTTATACAAAAATCATTGTAACCTTGCTGTTCCCACAGCTATTGTTCAGCTGGAGCAAAAGCTCCGCGCCGAGCTCAAGAAGATCAACGACGCTGCCGTTGCACAATATCAGGCTGAAAGAGGTGGGGGAAATGGTGGCCCGGGAACGGCGAAGAAGGCGAAGAAGGAGGACAGCGCAAAGCCGGCTGTGAAGATGTACCCTGATCAGCATCTGGACATTAAACCTCGAGCTAAACAGACTGCGAAGAAGACCGGCGCCCCGGTGGTTCCGTCTTTCATAAGACAGAAGACATGCTGATTCGACCAACATACCTGACGCACAGACGCAGGTCAAGAGAGTGAAGCAGACGGCGCGAAAATCCTCCAGTCCAGCGGCGAGGCTGAAATTGGCCAAGGAGGTCAGCGCTCTGCCAGATGAGCAACGAATCAAGTTTCTCCAGGAGAGAAGGTCGCAGCGCTCAGTGCAGGGCGCGGCGCTCAGTGCGGGATTAGTAAAGGCTTCGGGTTCAAAGGTAGAGGGGCCTCTTCTTGCGTATTGTAAACATGGACTCAATATCCTACACCGAAGAGATTGACTACGAAGGTCAATACAATGTTCAATCTCCAGCCATTCTTGAACGATGGGACTGCTACGGAGATAAATTCGACCTCAAACTTGCTCAGAAGACGAGCCATCTCTCTGGGGATCCTTCAAATCTGGTATCATATTTGGCGTCCTTCGGTCCAAGGGCAGCGTGCCCCATACCTCTAATCAATACATCCCCTCTAGGACTTCCGTCGCGTTCACCTGGCGGGGTCGAGAATCAGGGGAGAACGTTATAACCAGTGGAGACAAAGACGGGATCCATACCAAGCGATGCAGCGCGGCTGGAACATTCTCTTCATCCCACTCTGTCTCGCGACCCAGCATATTTTTGACGCCAGCAACTCAAGTTTCAAGGCCTCAGACGCAATTCGGTTCGGAGAGCTGGGCGACGAACGCAATTGCGAGGTCCGGAGAATCCAGCGCGGGTTTCTGCCAACATGTCCGCGGCCTACAGCTAGATATGAGTGCGTATGTCGGATGACCATTGAAGGCGCATGCCTCATTGTACTTGTCCGGCCAGTCCGTGGAGGAGGAATGGCTAGGAATGACAAAAACATGAACTGATGCGAGTTCAGGCGCCCTACTTGACTTGAGTGTCGTCCATGGACATGATCCTGTCCCTTCTGGATGGGTCCGTTGCAGGAAGGCGGCCATGGATCTGCTTGAGGCGAGATTAAAGACTCGGAGGAGGAAGACAGAGAACCGACTCACGAGTGAGGGCATCCGGCAGTGTCACCATGCTATCCTAATATGGCCTGCCAAAGTGCACAGCCGCAAAATAAATCAGTGCATGGCAAGTTATGGATGGACGGTTCGACGCACCTTTGGGGCGCGCGCCATACTCCCGTTGTCGTTTGAGATGAGCGGGGCCGCGACGGTGGAAGGCAGTGCGCGGGCGCTTAAGTAGACGCTATTGCTTGATGTAAGTGAGGGCTGCAGTAGCGAGAGAGCGTGAGGTAAGCGCCAACGGCGCGCTAAGGTAAAGTAAGGAAGGTGAACAAAAGCAAAGGTACGGTTCAACGCACCTCAAAGTGGATGGCGTTCCCATTCGCCGCTGTCCAGACGATCTATCTAGTATACGCCGTTAGCCGCAGTTTGGCCCAGTAGTTGCGCGCAGATGTATTGCCTGGGGTCAGAGTTCCGCTGGCCCGGCGTCGTAGGGGGACTCCAACAGGCGCGTCAGTGTCCGTTGTCCAATTTTGGTTGGGATTGGACGGCAAATGGGCACCAGTGGGCAAGTCGGCTTGCTCATGGTGGTGTCAGTGCAAGTGCCATCGGAATTGTAACACCATCGCCTTGACTCTGGCTTGACTCGGCGCTCGTGTTCATGATTTTTCCGTGTTGTGTTGGCTCGGCGTCGTAGGGAGACTTCAGCGGGCGCGTCAGTGTCCGTCTTGTGTGGTAAGAGGGGAATTCAGAGGGCAGGCGCTAAACGGCGCGCTAAAGAATGAGTAAGGAGAATGAGGGAAACGAAACGTACGGTGCAACGCACCTGTGCTTCCGTCTGCGGTCTTTTTTGCAGACGCGCCGTGGTCCGCGCTGGCCGTTGCAGACAGCAATGGCTATTCTTCTGTGTCGCAGTGCGCGGGCGCGTAAGTAGACGCCAGTTGTCAGGGCAATTGTGATGGAAGAAAGGCAAGCTTGTCAATAAAGCTTCCCATTGTGAAGTCCTACGCGTACCAATCAGACGTGACATGACAGTAAAAGGAAGATGCAACGCACCTGGTAGAGACGGCCCCCGTTTGCCGCCGGCGCCGTGTGTTTGCGCTCGTTTGTGCTCGGATCTTGCGCGAACGAGTGTACTTGTTGTTGTCCCAAACGTCAGCGCCGTTGTTTCTGCGCCGTGCTGTCTTGTCGCCGTCCAGAGACAGCGCGGCCGCGTCTTGCACATTGTCCGTGTCCGCGTTGTCATGGCAGGCATGTAGTGTGCGCGCAGGACAATTGTCATCCATGTTGAATGAGGGCTTGACAGCGGATGAGGGCTGGCTGGCTGAGCGGTGGCGGTAGGTGATACAGAGCGGATTGGCTTGCCAAACACAGCCAATGCTGTGCAGCCCGCATCTCTCCCATCCACCACCACTTCCACAACCTCAAAGACGACCCCGCCGCCACATTTCGACGACAGAGGCGCCCCAGGTGCCGCTTCAGCTGACGCCGTCCCCACTTGGACTCCCGCATCGTCCCATATCCCGGTGCTCGCCACTCAAAGCCCTAGGACGACGGAAACCGCCAGACCAAGGACGGATTCAGCTCTCAAAGTTGATGGGGCGTGGAAGTACGGGACAGGGACAGGGTGCGCTCACAGATTGGGCCACTGCAGTGCACTGACTCTTCCACTAGGCCGGCTGCACATGTCAGGATGACTATCTCTTTTTTTCTGGGACTGGCCGCGGCCAACGCTGAAGCGCTGAGGGCCCCGACACATCATACTACCATCACAGCCTTGACTCCCTTGTATTTGTAGTTCGTATATTACAAAATACATTCCGTTTGTACCCATAGTCCTTCAATGACATCAGACATGGTCCAAATCGTGGTTTTAGACCAACCCTTGCGTCATAACTGACTAAGCGAACCCTCCTCTGCCACGCATACCATGTCCGACACTGGGCTCATCGTCCTCGCGCCTCCTGCTGGCGCTTCCTATGCCCCAATTCAGCATCCACCTAACCGGCACATGGCCCTTCCTCGTATTTGTGTCCGTGATGGCCATCCGCTGCTTCCCGATTCCATGCAACCCTACGTTAACAACATATATGTCTACCGCGTCGATACGGGCGTTGAATCCATGAGGAACTTCCGAGAGTTTGCCAAAAAGACCTTCAAGATTCCTCAGGGTCCGGATTCTGAAATGTATGATGAAGGTATGTGATCTGACTGATCGGTACAATCCTGCCTGATTTCGTGTGCATCTCAGGCCTTATCGAGTTGAAACCGGGGGACGTGGTCTTTGCCAGAGACCAGGATTCAACGGACCCTCGCCATGATGTCTTACAAGTCGTGATTGCACACAAGTGCGTAAATTTGCTTCCATAGCAGGCGTTAAGAAACTCATACACGGTACAGAGACTTGTTCCCACCAAAGGTCATGGAACATCTACTAGCTTTGCGCGAGCGATGTCTAGGTCCCCGAGATGAGCGTACTGCAGGTCCTCGAGGCACTCTTCTTGAACGGGACGATCGCTTTGTCCCCGTTCAAAATGCGCGCTGACACGCTTTATGCGCGCCTGAGCCTAGAAACCGAGAATTTTGCGATTTCTAGATAAGACTCGAAGCTGAAATGCACGATACATCTAACGAGAGACCATAAGATTGCCAGTGATAATACGGAGACCTCATTGGGGCAAGAATGAGCCTCCAGGAGAAATTCATCTTCGAATATCACCATCCAAAGTGCCCGCTTGATTTATCAAGTCAAAGAGGACTCGTCTAAGAAACGAACTCGAGTTCCAAGTAATTTGGACTCGACTTTGTCAGTATTGTTCATAGACGATTAGAGTTCGATTAGCTCACTTCCTGATGATAAGTAGAATGGGGTTAAGCTACAGAATGGTCTAGGTCAGCATAAATGGGGATGAAAGCCCAGTAATGTTATCACACGATACAACTATCCCCTTGGAATTCTAAGTCTAGAACCCACGATAGCACAAAATCGAGTAACAGCCGAGCTATTCGAAGAAGCCAATCAAGATAAAGATGATCAAGTGTTCTTCATGAATAATCCGCAGTACGCCAAGAGCGTTAAGAATCAAGAAGCCAAGCTTCTTCAGATCTCAGGTGATTAAATCTGACCTGAAATCAGTAGAGATTGGAACAAGCAGACAGATTGCGAACAACAAGTCAACGATCTATCATGGATCTTAGAGTGGATTCTTAAGCGAAATGAAGCTCTAGACTCAATCAGATAATCGAGACTGAATTGGTGACGCAATCTGAAGAATCCGAGTCGCAAAGAAGCATTCAGAACAATTAAGAGCCAAGAGAAGACGAACCCCATGTGATAGATTCGACCGATAGCACGCAAGGATGTTGCAATCCGAGCTTGAAATTAGTCAACGTGGATCAACTCTAGAGGGTTTGTCATGAGTAAACTGGCATAATAAGGAAATGGAAGCGCCTAGACTGGTGTCTACAGCGCGGAAATTAACTCCAAGTGGCTATTAGTTAGTAAGTTAAGATTAGTGTACAGTAGGGACCCGTTTGTATAAAAAGAAGTGTCGATACAGTATAGTAGTTTTAGTTTAGTGACCCGCAGCCACGAGCCCACAAAGCTCTACTGTAGTAATCTAACTCTGTACAAAATCGAATTCGATTTGCACGCACCCAAAGAAACTCGAATTCGAGTCAAACCTAAGAACAAAAGAACAAACCTAACGCACTAAGAGCAAGGGTTTAGAACAAAAGTGAACTTAATCGAAGAGCAAAGTTCCTTGAATTCAACGTACTAGAGGCGGTGTTTTTGAGCATAGTATCTCCCTAGAGACACTACAGAGACTTTGCAGTCTGAGCCAGCCTTTCCCTAGAGAGGACCGTTCAGTCGCAAAAAGCGTTAACCAGCATAACCTCTTGAGAGTTCAAGTGCAATTCGAGCACGATTTGGTCTAAAACCCACGCAAACACTAAAACTCAAAGAATAAGCTCCTACCGAGGTTATAAGAAACATACCAAGTGTGGCAATAGACTATTGTGTTCTTGATACAACCCCTCCAGCGCGAGGATTGAGAAAGTCGCATAGTTTAAGTTCAGTCAGAGGCTTGTGTATTGTTCCCTGAAAACCAGACGATTTGTCAATCGGTCAAAATCCCTACCACCCCCTTCAAACTCGCACTTTGTGCACACCTACGTTTCTGTTACGCAAGAACCTTGTTTTTCAAGTGTAGTGTTGTAGTAAATCAAGCTCGATTTTCTATTGCAAAAACCCAATATCCCAAAACCGCAGAAACCTTACTCTCATTCGGAGTATTAAGAGTTGTGTTGTTTGTTAGGTGTGATTCTACGCCTCGAAAATAACGTGCACATCAGCGCTGTGTCTCTTTTGGCTTACAGACTCAAACACCAAAATCGTTAGTTAACCCAGCTGTGGGCGGCAAATTCACCGGCGAACTGGATGACGGTCTGATCCTTCGACGGGACATTGTTGAGGTACATCGTTCGCACTATCATTGATGACACTGTACTGATAGTTTCGTAGTTTTTCATCAAGTTGGGTGTCGAACTCATGGAACGCTACTGCCCGGACATGTTCGCAACACTGAAGGATCACGCTGACCTCAAGAATCTTCCTCCCATTGGAATATCTGAGAACTGCTGCTTTGGCGGCTTTCAGATCAACATGGCAACGCCAGTCGCTCATGACAACCGTATGTAGTTATTTGATTGGTTGACCTCTGAGTCTGATGTACCTAGGTGGCGGTCTGAAATCGCAAATGTCGGTTTTTGGAGATGACCACACAGATGATACCGACGCTGAGGCTGGGTTGTCAAGCTTCTGGGCTAGTCCGGATATACCCAAGACATATGAAGCTGGACGGTTCCATTGGCTGGAATTGGGGATGTATATGAAGCTAGATGGACCGATTGGCGCTCTATTCTCTGGTCTTCGCCATCACGGAGGGACACCACCGCGCGCACCACCTGGCGAGATTCCTGATCCTAAATCTGTGCGATTTGCGGTCGTCCTGTACCCACCCGCTCGATATACGAATGGGAAAGCCATCTACAACCTCTGCGCTCAGAGTATTGAAGGCGGTGGTAATCCGAAGAAGGAACCGCTTCGGTTCAGACCGGAATATTCTGATATCAAGTATGTCTCATTGATTCATCAAATTCATTCGTATCTCAATGTTCTTCAGTCTGGAGAAGCCGGAGCAGCGATTATGGACCAACGAGATGACATATGCCGCAGATGGACATGTCATCATGGACCAGGAGGCGCTCGTTAGATTCATGGGACGCGCTTTGTTACAGATGTCGTCCAGTCACCTACGCCAACTTCCAAAAGAGTGGAACGTCAAGATCGACACCGAACAGTTTTTGCGATCCATCTCATTCGAGAGGGTAGCCTCAGGAGTCCAATCGACTCAAGATGGCGGTAGTGACATAGCTGCAGATCGTATGGACATTGATGTTCCTGCCGTCGAGCGAGTGAGTCTAGGACCTTGGGCGAATGCACCTGATGTTCATGCTCCGAAACCTGCACTACGTGAGTTCTTTTGTATGATGTGCACTTAATACTGACATACTCTACCAGATCGACTAGAAGTCGAGCAAAAGTATCAGGATCTGTGTCGTCGCAATGGAAGGTTCATTCCTTTTATCGCGCAGAAATATGCCTCGCCAGATACGGCTCATCAATCCGCCTCGACACAGCCGGCTTCTGCTGCGCCTGTCTCATCCAATCCTGCTGGAGGTCGACCTGATCGTATGTCTCATCAGTTGAAGAAGATACTCAACTTATTGACTTTCAATTGTAGAGCCGAAAAAAGGAACCAAGAAGCAAAGTACCAAACGCAAAGTTGCAACCGAGAAGAAGTCAGTAGCTACGCCAGGTATTCGTCGGGATCGCCATGTTACGACCCAACGTAAGTAGTGGACCGAGTACAATAGTGTAATTTGGAGCTTACTGTGAGACATAGGCGTATTGGCTGAGACGTCTAAGGCTGTGGCCAAGTCGACCAATATGCTCTGGCGACAACAGCGTGGGCAGGAGGACGACAATGACGATTCGGACGTTGATATGGCAGTAACTTACGAAGTAACTGAACTTGTTGACCATAAGTTTATCGGTGTACGTTCCCACCTTCCATTCTATGTTTTCTTCACTCATTCACTTCAGACTGAATGTGTCTATCACGTCCAATGGGCTGATGGCTCATTGGATTGGCAACCAATTGAAAACTTGTACGCATCTTCGTATTTATAAAGGTTTTTTGCTGATACCTGGGCATGATAGACTTCCTGGATCCGACGAACTTGTCACTGAATATAACCAGATGCACAGTCTGGTATATTCTGCAAATGGAAACGTCTATGAGCTGTCCGCAGCTGCGAGTGGCGAATTGGAACCACTGGGGCCCGATACATTGCCAAACTCTGCTCCGTCGTCGTCTGTCGTTCCACAAGCAAGATTCATCTGTCAGACCAATACAGAATCGTCGGATACCATCCCATTCGCAGCACATCCTTCTTCAGCACCGCGTCATCTCTCGCCGATACCTTTTCCTTCACTGAGCCATTCTTCATCGCCTGCACAAGTTCCATCATCTGCCCCCATCCCATCACCTAGGCGTTCTTCATCGCCAATTCCCATTCCGTCACCGAGACGCACTGCATCACCGACGCAGCCCCCCTCAATCGATGTTCCTTCGTCCATCTACCTCACAACTCTTTCCATTTCAACTCTCGAGGAAGAAGAAGAAGACGAAGCCGATATTGAGAATCTTATCAATGAAAGCGATCCCTTGTATATGCCTCTGAAGTCTGTTGAATCGGGTATGTGACTACCAGTGATAACAGACACAACAGATACTAACGGTGAATATTAGAGATACCTTTCATTGTCAATATGACTCGCGATCATGTTGTTCAAGTAGCTCTTGATCTGACTGCAGCTGAGCCGCATCTTCAAGCGCTACCGACCAACCATTACAGCAGAGCATGGGGAAACCCAGTGGATATAGCCACAGAGCCAGTTTCCATATTGTGTGGATACAACCACACCTTTCCAATACCCCCAAGGCCTGATTCTCTGTGGATATAACCACTGGAGACCCACTACCTGCATCTGGGAGGCTTGCAAAGCCCAACACGGCTGAACGTAGGGTCCCGGTCATTCTCTCGAAGGGTCAACTCAGGGTTTCATGCCAAAAATAGCAGCCATTAATTAAAATACTGCCCGAAGTAGCGTAAAGTCCGAAAGTAGTCTAGATGCGTCCGAAAAGTAGTGTAAATGTCTGCAGTCTCATTCGTCCAAAGTCGGGTCATCGTCGTTCGCGGCAAGCTGGCGTGCCTCTGCCAGGCCCTCCTCTCCCTCCAACCCATCCTCTGATTCCTCCTCCTCGGCCACATCCACCATCTCGATACGATCGGGGATCTTCCGCTGGCGCGCTTTGTACGGTTTCGACCATATGCGCTGGAAGTGGTCTGCGAGCCGCTGGTAGACCCCCGATTGTCGATGAGCATATGCCCTGACTCCTCCCGCAGCAGCCACTGATAAGCCAGTCCATCCCGTTGCCCTCTCTAACCACTGCTGAGCTTCCGCCTCCAATGACGCCAATGTCCGCCGCTTCTCCTCTGCGATCAATTTTACCTCCTGCGTCCAACTCCTTGCCCGCGCGCGGCTCTTTAACCACTCCACCCTCACTGAATCGTGGAGCTCATCCTTGCCGAAGCTGCCCAGCGCGCTCTCCATCAACCATATCCATGAAATCAGATGACTTCCACTCCCGTATTGGACCTCGCTCTCGTTCACCCCCGTTTTCTTCTTCTTTTGCGCCGGCACGTCGGTGTCGAAAACGCCACTGTCGAGCGAAGCAATGTCCTTGTCCTCGAGTACTCGCAAGGTTGCCATCCAGGCCCCATTTCCCCGAAGTTGAACCAGCGCGGCGCGGGCTGCTCGGTATTTTATGACGGCCATGTCGGACTTTGCCTCGAGACGGGTAAGGATGGCCATGGTTCTTCCTGTTCGTCGCTGACCACGGATATGCCTCTTTCGAAAGCTGCGAACGCTTCTCCGCGTGCGCTGCATGGACCGAATTGTCTCGAGAGCGTCGTGACACTGAGCCTCGCGAAGCTTGTCCTCCTTGGCCAATACTCCTCCCAGACACCCCACTGCGCGACCATTCGGGGTCAGCGCCGACGGGAGCAGCAACGTCTCCGTTTCCACGTCTCCTTCTCGTGTTCCCGACAACTCTCTTAATTGGGCTGCTGCGCCCGGCATATACACCGCCTGAAGCTCTCGGAACTGGCGGATCTGGTTCTGGAGGAGGATCCGCTTGTCTTGGATCTCTTTGATGGTTCCCGGATACTCTCTGTCTTCGCTTCCGAGGAGGTATGTGACACGGCGCCTAGAATGTTGAAATTAGTCAAACGATGAATTGAAACAAGAATTTACGCACTGAAGGTCTTCGATCAACAAGCCAAGGCTGATACAGACGGAGGGAGATGTCTCGTGGAGAGGAACATCCGTCGCTGCCTCTTTACGTTCCTCTTCGGCCATGATCTGCTTGACGCTGCTCTCGGTCGCATCTGACCACATGCATTAGTGAAAGACTTCGATCGCATGATTAATAGAGAACTCACGACGAGTTGGAAGGAAATACGGGTTGGTTAACGAGTGATTGCCTTCCCACTCCTCCACTTGCTTGATCCATTGAGCCTCGCACCCTTCCGGTAAAGCTTGAGTGAACTCGTCATGGGCGCCGACGTGTTGAGCCATTCCAACTACCGCGATCGATTCCTTTCGATGCAAAGACTTCCCTAAATTAAGGATGAGATTGAGACCAGTCAACGAGTAAGCTGCGTACCAAGATCCACTAGCTTATCCCAATTATGAGTTCCAAGCTGTCGATCCAGGGTGTCGTGCCTGCTACCCGGTAACATCTCCTTGGTCGACGGCGCTGCGTTATTCAGTTTGGGCCAGGTACGCTCTATTCCTTCCCCGCAAGTACGGCCCACCCCATCCTGCACGTTCATGCTGAACATCACCTGGCAACCGATTTTGTGTCCCTTGCAGTGACATTTCGGAATACCCCATGCTATAGCGATTTTGTCTGGCAAGTGCAGACACTCCGGCATGGCGCGCATGCGTTCGATGAAATGAATGGACCACTGGCAGACGATGTCGTAAGAAAAGAAAATTTGTCGTAACTTCGTGGAGCGCAGGGCCGAGAGCGCGATATAATCCATATTACAGTATCTGTTTGCCGTGTCAGTCAATTCTTGCAACGTAGAGCAAACATTGCCGTACCTCTCTCCGCGCTGTAGATCCCCGATGCCATTAGGGAGAACCATCTCATGCCGCGCGCAGATAGCCATCCCCACACCAGTTGAGCGTAAACCGGTCGCATTTTTCGATTCGGCATGGGCGAGAGTCTTGAACCCAGCGCAAGAGCTAATCTGGACCATACGAATCAGAACAAATGCCAGAGCGGCAATGATAACTTGACTTACATCCTTTTGCTTCGGATATTTACTGATGTGTTCAAGGTACGGCTTGTTCTCGACGAAGTATGCCCAACCCGTATGCAGTCCAGGGTCCAGCGTACTTGGTCTGCGAAGATTCTTCAAGCGAAAATTCGCATCTATGGCGACGATGATGCGATACAAATACCTTGAATGATTTGCATCAGAAAAATATAACCACAAGAAAGCCGTAATTGACTCACTGTTCGTCGGGAGATAAAGACTCCCAGTTTGGAGGCAGATTGACGCCCGGTCTCGGGCAGGCTAGGCAACGAAGAGCAAGCTCGCCTGGCTGAGTCGTTGCGCGCCCATTCTCGACATTGCCGCGGCCGGCGCGTTTCAACAATTTGATGTGACCGAATTGGCGGACTACGCGAAAGAGCGCTGTATAGCGCGGCTATAAACCCAATGTCAATGCAAGAATTAGCTTTCTCGAGGAGGTGACACGAACCTTGGGTAACTGGGTGCGAGTATTGTCGGTCAATTTCTCTAGCGCCTGATAATACTCGAAGACGCTGAGCTTCCCGGACGAAGCCAGCATCTCATAGAATTCAAGTCCTCGGAGCGTACAACCGGTCTTGGGATGGCGGGTGGTCGCGGGCCACACCTCTGTACGAAGCATTTGAATGCGAGTAGGGGTGCGCTGTGTGCAGCCACAGAAATCAGCAGACACCTTGTGGACACCGTTGTCATGAACGAGAGTGAAATCATGCGGCGCCGGCTGAGGGTTCACGCAGAAGTTTATGTCGTCGTGTCCGAATAGGACGCGTAAACCGAGCTTTTGGAGAGTAACTGGATCGTAGGAGACGCCGTTCCATTTCTAAAATAGAAGGGATGTGAGAGAGGAAAACAAGGAAGAAGAGACGCGTACCTCTATTCGATGAAGAGGATTTCGTTGATGAGTCCGCAACAGACAGCTCCAACACTCCGTAAAAGTCCCCCAGCAGTCCTCACAGCGATACACCGCCTCGCCCGGAACTATCTCCCGCAGACCGTCATAGCAGGTATGGCACGGTAGAGACGCCGGTACCTCGCTGGATGGGGTGCGACTCCCAAGACCTTCCAGGCGCGTCATTTCCTCCAAGCTCTCCTGTGGTCTCCCGTCACCGACCCAACAGAGCATATTTTGGTCCTTTAAAATTATCAGATGGGGTGGGGGGAATGGGGCAAATAAGGATACCGAGTTCGCGTAACGACGCGTTTTGCAGATGGTAGGCTCCGGGGGATAGAAGCGATTTGTCCATACCAGCGCTTCGCCGGACGGCCCTTCGCCTCGGGCACATGAGCTTGCAGCGGAAGATATAATGCGCCTGCCGTCCTTGGAGAGATTTACGGTGCGCCCTTGGACGACGTTGAGGTCATTGTCATCCTCGCTGTCGTCGGCACGAACTGCTTTGAGAGGACGCTTCTTGCCTCCTGATTTTCTGAGCATGATCGCGAGAGCGGGGGACCAAAGGAGCGAAGCTGGGCCATGGGCGTGTCAACGAACCAGGCTCTTACGTCTTGGAATCGGACTCGGGCATTCGGGGCATCGGCTATCGACCATAAGATAAAATATATTTGAAAACAAAATCAGAACAATCTCGGTAACACTACTGATAAGGACGGCTGGATTGGAGAAATCCGTCGAGAAGCATCAGAAAAGCACGGTGCTCGTACGACCCTTGAGGGATGTCAGGCAGAGCGTATGATAACAGCCAGGGTATATGCGTAGCATCATCAATTCCTAGAATACACCCCATGAGTTTGAAAAATCAGGCGCCTGGTGGGAATGGACTTACCGGCTGCGAGGATGCGCAGAGATAGCGCGTCGGTACATCCCATCTGTACAAAGGCTGGTATCCATTCCAACCGACCGCAGTTCTCCAAGAAGCGATACATTTCAGCATCAACGGGACATTCTTCTGGGAGCAATGAAATCGTCAATGGGAAGCTGCTCCTTTGAGCGTCAAGTACGCACCTTGATTCTTGGCCTGTGATTTACCCTTGTCTTTTTCCATTCCTTCAACCGGTGCGTCGAGCTCGCACAGAAGCTCATCCTCTGACAACGGTAAGCAATCACCTTTGCTGGAGTAACATAGTACTGACCGGCAAAGGTTATCTCGGAAAGAACCAAGTAACCATGTCGCTGGATATACCCTCGAAGAGAGCCACGCGCCTTGAGAATATCCTCCGCGGAAGGGGGCGGTTTGACTTGAGGACAGTCGTACCGCTTGGTGTCGCGGGCAGCGCAATCCATGCTCATCCACCTTTGCTTGATGAGTCGGCTTCCGTGTAGCTCGACGTCAATCTTGAGATGGCTAGTGTACATGGTGGCCCAAGCGAAAGTAGAGGCTGCTTAGTCAGATCGATTTGAGTTTGATAACCGATGATGGCATAATATATTTTCAATATCAAAACCTCCGAAATGAACTCTCGGAACGGAACACAAGGGCGGAGCAGCAAACGATGCAGTGCACAAAATACACAATCGCAGTAATACTACCCTGCCTCCACAGCCACCATCTTCAAGTGGCAAACACATTTGCAAGGTCCTCCGCCGGTGCATATCACATCGTACGAGCATACTATCTGGCTCCAGAGGTCGTCGGGAATGACGGGCTCCGCAAACAGACTGGCGAATACGATCAGTAAAGTACCTGGACAAGAAAAGACTAAGCTTACCGTTCTCCCCTTACATAGTCGATGGACTTTATGCTCTTGAGGCGAAAGTTTCCGTCAACGGCAATAAGGACGTTTTGTCTGCGGTGATAGTTGGCAAGGCTATCAAAGAGAGAGAGCGTTAGACTTACGGCGGATCGGCCTTGATGTCTTCAGACTTGCTGACGGTCATGGTGGTGGGTGTTGGTAAGACCTTCCTAGGCCTTCCTTCGTCGAACGGCTGGCCTTGTTTGGCTTCGCCCTCGACTCGAGGCAGAGACGAACTGTCCGTTAGGCTTGATTACGCTCCTTTATCCCCGCTATCACCTCCAACCCTATCAGTACGCTGTGCCTCTCTCTCCTAAGATCACTGATCCGATATGTTTCCAGAATGGCCTTTGTGTTCACGCGCGATCAAGCCAAGTACATGCTCGAATACCTCGTCACGTTTCATGTGAACCATGACGATCCCGAGCGCGACTCGCATTACAGCGAGTGGATCATGTCCGACTTCACCTACCGATTCCCCGAGACGGCGGGGCTTTGCAATATCGTGAACGAGGTATGGTCCCATCTCAATGCCAAAGACTTACTAATTTTATCTCTTTCAGTGTGGATTGTCGTTCTTGCACCTGCATTATGACCCGGTTCGCGAGGAGAAAGAGCTCCAATACGACGATGATCTGGGTATGGCAACATACCGGATGGGGACGCTCACGCTGCATGATCCGATGGATCCTTGGATTGGCTGGGGGGAGGATTGGAAAAATGGGGTCCCGTCTCGTGGAGGATGGCCATTCACGCCGCGCAGGCAACGCGGCTGGAAGCATTTGCATAATAGTTGGAATTGATCTCACACATTATGTACAAGATGAATTGAATTGTCTTGAATCAATTAAAAGCTAGTAAAGTTAAAATGATAAAAAGGTAGGCATACAACGACAAGATACAAGCGACGAAATATAGATAAAATGGAAGCGATAGATACGACGGATAAATAAGACGAGTGGATATATGTACTCAAAACTCGGGTCCCCAGACAGGACTATTGGGACGAAGGGCTCGGGCAGCCTTGACAATCCCTCGGGGACGTTGCGAGCCAGTAGCCCGTGCTCCGGCAATGTACGCGGCCACGGTAGCGGTGAAGGCCGGGTCCTCCACCTCCTTTTCCTCATCGTCCGGGCCAACAGCAGTGGTGGCTTCGCTCTCGTACGCGTGCTCCAGATCCAGGTCGGACAGCTCTCCATCAGAAGGATCGGAGGTGGAGGTGAATCGAAGGGGAGAGGATTCCGGTGATGGGCAGCCGGACGACGCGTCGTTGTCGTCCAGGTCAAAAGCAGCGGGCGGGGTGCCGACGGGAGACGCGACAGCAACAGGAGGAGCGGGTCGTCTCAGTGGACGGGGACGGGGACGTGGACAGACAGGCGTGAAGGGACGCGCATGCCGATCAACCGCAACCCAGAGGCCAGCCGGCGTCTTCTTGAGGGATTGCATGCGTGAGGCCCAGGTCATGCCTAACCGAAGTCGCTTTGGAAGGTTTAAGGACGCGTTTCACGAAAGAGACTGGCAATGGACATACCCTTTTGCGGACCAGCATGCGCGCCTCATAATCGGCTTGGGTCTCGTCGATTAGGCGAGGCTGGCGAAATTCAATCTCATACGCGAGCTCAAAGCGCGTCTTGAAGTCGGCGACCTCGCGGCCACACAAGATACGGCGCCTGAGCTCGCGGGACCAGTCGAGGAAAAATATCCTTTCCTCGCCGCTGAAACCCTACGCGATGATAATGAGCATGGAAGGAAACAGACGCGGATTGGCAACGGGCATACCGTGGGCAAGGGAGGCGGCGCGAAAATACTTTGTCTTGACATGGTTACGGACGCGCTGAGGGTAGGTGATGAGATGGGGAGGATAGTGAAGAAATTAAGGTTTCACACCTTTTGTAGACGGGTGCTGGCCGCCTCTAGACTCCGACCCACCGAGCAGAACTCAGCTGTCAGGCAGGAGCGGCAGACCGGTCGACAACGCGACGGACCCGTGGCAGGCCAGAGGCTTCGCGCGATTCCTGGCGCACGATTACGTAGTAATGAGGCGCAGGCAGAACAAGCGGGCATACGGAACGGCACTGTCGAATATATAGAACAGTCACGGCCTACAAGTAGAGATACGCAGGTCTGTAGACAATGGACGCATGTGGGAAGGAAGCCGGCCGTCTAATCCAGCTTTTGGAAAAGGAGTTTGCTGCGACGTTTGAAGGTCAGGAGTTTGTCGTGCTGCGCGATGTTATGGATGTCTTGAAGGTAGTCGTGCATGAGCTGAAAACGCTTGCGTATTGCCTCGGCATCCTTCCAGTACTGGTGGCTGACCCCGACCTCGCCGTAGAGCTGATCGGTGAGATCCGCCGCCTGTTGCCTTTTCGTGGAATACAACGTCTCGAGCTCCATGAGATACTGCAAGCCTGGTAAATGGCCGCGCTGTTCGTATTCCCTGACGGCGTCTCCACAGAAAGCGACCAGGGAATTGGCGGTATCGCTTCGTAATTCTCCGTCCATGAGCCGGAGGCGTCGAAGGAGGCGCTTGCAGAGGCCCTCGTCAAAATATCTGCAAGAGAACATTAATACCCACAAGCAGAGACGGCGACTCGCTATATACGCACTTTGTATCCGCCGCAGCTTGAATGGATTGTTTGCGCCGTTGAGTTCCCTTCTCAGCGGCTTTGTCGTCGTACCGTCGCCTCATGGCGGCCAGCTGGGTGTCGCGATTTCTGCAGCGTTGTGAGATAAGATTCGGCAATATTGTGGGATGAGCACATACTTATGGTGCCAACGTAGACGCTTGGCGCGCTCTGCCTCGCGCTTGAGCTCGGGAGTCTCATACAGTTTCTTGCGTCCCATGGCGTCGTCGGTGTCCTGGCAAGAGAAAAGAGCGTGAGAACAGAGCCGCGTAAGCAGAGAGGAAGTGTACTGACTTGGAAAGGGAATGGCAGTGGTTAGTAGAAGTGCGGGTGGTGGGCGTGTTGGGTGAGCGAACGAAAGCAGCAACTTTCTAAGGGTATTGCCTTAGCATCTGAGATCATTGGACTTCTATTGGACCGAAATACATTGTCCCGCTAAAAAAAATATTCTCACTGTGGACTATTATTGAAGGGATTAAAACATGAATTGTTGTTATTTTTGAGAAGCTACAAGTGGTGAGGAAGCCTATAGCTACGTGAAATGGCGATCGCGGGATAAGAAACGTTCATTGGACCCGATTGGACTTATATTGGACTTATATTGGACCTTTATACCGGTCTCGCGCACTATTGAGAAATCAGAGAAACCGTCGGTCAGAATTGTAAAGGACATACTAAAAGTGAGTTTCATCAATGTCCGAGGAAAATACGAGGAGATGCGATGAATTGTATAGCAAAATGCGGCGCCAGCGTTGACTGGACTTCTATTGGACCGAAATGAGAACGCCCGAGCGGCCCAAGTCAGAAATCTGGGGCAAGTCCCAGTAGAAAGAGTCACATCCAGGGAGTGATTTCGACGCTATCCGAAGGCGATGAAACCAATATTGAAGGATAGGCAAGCGAAGTGGTCGGAACCCTACAGATAGACTATGCTAGCTGGCGTCTTGAGCATTGCGTAGAGTGTTGAATTCGCTCGGAGTGCGAATAAGAGACGAGTGTGGTAGTGCCAGGCCATTGCCAAGACGGCAGAGTGACCGAGCACCCAGCACAGAGTGGTTGAGTCGCGTCGGAGGAGTGCACAAAAGAGCCGATGTCACTTTGATGTGACTAGCCCGTGATATTGAGATTGCGTAGCTGATCGCGCCCCTGGCTTAATTAACGGGTTCGATCCGACTACTGGTGGTAACAGCTTTGGCCCAGAAAGTTTGTCTGTACTCGCGGCCCACTCACGGAGTGGTCTTGAGGCTCAGTGGTGTCATGACCACTGCGTAGTGGGCCGCCATAATTTCACCGCATGCTTTTTCGTTCTCGCAACTAATTTTCCATCAACGATTCCGAGCCGCGCAATTAATGCCGCCGTGGTGCCATTGTTCTCTATGTCTTTTGTCCTATCCTAAGTTCCATGCTTTCTGTTTTTTCTTATAAATTATTTCTTTGCCAAGTGTAACATACAGATAAAATATTACGGTAAATGATACATAAATGTTCGCAAGAGAGAGGAGACACTAGAGCAATGCTACAAGACAAGATACAGACTTAAATAATACTGCACAAGACCCACTCGATATCGGCGACCGCAAATTCCCATTCCCCGCGGCTCAGCACGTCTTCTCCGCACGCCTCGCCCCACCACGCCAGGAAGGCGAGAACCGAAAGGTACCCATTGATCCCGCTCGTACGTAACTTGCCCCAGTCTTGCCCAGCAGGATCGGGACGATGGATGTCACGGAACGGGACATCGCGAGCGGAGACCTGGCGCCATGCCGGTTGTATACTGGCCCACCACGGCCAGAACTGGTCCGCCAGCGAGCGGGAAGGGAGGTGAGGACGATAGTCCTCGCGTCGAGCATTTTTGATCCAGTCCTGGATGGAGGGAGGGCGGATGCGATTGGCGGGGATAGGCTTCCCTGAGCTGAATTGAAGCGCTTCTTCAGTCTTGACGTACGTCGAGAGAAGCCCCAACCACACGCCGCCAAGCGAGAACGACTTCAGGTAGGCGCAGCCGTCTACAAGATACTCGGGATGTGCGGAGTTTGGTGCTGGTGAAGAGTCCGCGTCCGAAGACATAGACTGCGCGGGAGGAGCATGTGGGGGTGGACACGGAGAGGGAATGTTCAGGTTGGCGAATGGGTGCGGGGAATCGTTCGGCCCACAAGTCGGGACGAATGACAGCACTTCTGCATTAGAAGCATCCATCAGAGCAGGGTCGATGTACGAGTTGGTGACATCTGTCAGAACAGCCCGAAGAGCAGCTGGGGCAGCGTCCTTGGAAGTAGGAACACTGCCGCGAGTGCGCGTGGAAGGTCCAGATGGCGCCGGGAGGTTTTCAACGTCGTCGTCGTCGTCGTCGTCGTCGTCGTCGGCAGCGGCGGAGTCAACAGCAGGGGTTGTGGGAGAGGACTTCTTGCGCGGGTTCGTCGCCTTCGATGAGCGTTTACGTTTGGTGCGTTTCGTGGCGTCTTCGGATGGAGAAGGCGTGGTGGTCGGTTTGGAAACAGAGTCCGGGGACAAAGATTCAGCCGGTGGAACTGATGCCGGCTGCTGATGCCACGGTGATACGCAGGGTACTATTCCAGTACTAGAAACGGGGAATTTTGCGATTCCTGAACAGCCCAAAGACCTTAGGAACCTCCAGTCAAGTACTTAGGATAGAGCACGCAGGAGTTACTGCCTTGACGCGGGCAAGCCTCCAGGACAAGGTCCAGGCGCCTTAACAAGTCCTTTAGGACAGGCGCGATCGAAACCTTCGATCACCTTCATCCGAATACCCTTATCCGCGCGTTGGATCCCTTTCAAGATCCCGTACCTTTGCGTGTACCTTGTACTACAGACGATGTGCTATAACCATTCGCACCCAAGGAGGGTCCGAGGTCTCCAGGCGGTTCAGTTCGAGCGACCCAAGACCTGCGCACCTCAACCCAAAGACCTGGAAGGTCCCGAAATAGTTCAAGGACATCACAACCCTTTTGGGGAAACAATCTTCGGAGCTGTCAAGGACTCCGAACCGACGCCTTCCGCTATGCCGATCGATCATGATCCACGATCAAGGACCACCCCGAAAGCAGGGTGTATTACCACTTTAAGAAAGCACTCCCCTGTAGTGTCTGCGCTCGAAAGGACGTTCTTAACGATCTCCATCCAACCTATCCACAAGAAAGCAGGTGTCCGTAGGACCTTGCAACATAAAGATACCTAAGGATCGAAGTCCTTATCGGACCTTGATCTCCTGGGCACAAGGATTGTACCATACCGCCAAGGTGGCGTATATGGCTAAAGGACCAAGCGGCCTGTCCGCAGTTGTTTCGACCAGGGATAGCCAATAAGAATCCAGTACTTGTATGACTCGAAAGTCCGATGTATCCGATCCTAGAATAGATGCTTACTCAGCAGGAACCCACCAGTAGTATAAAAGGGCCCAAAGGACCCATATTTCGGGAGCTTAGAGCCCCCTCCAGTAGCCGCTAGTCAGACGCAGCCGTTGTAGTGAATCTATCTCGAGTTTCGACTCATTTCTGCAAAGTACCCAAAGACCCCAAAGACCTTTCCAAGATTTAAAGACATCAGGTGTTGCCAAACTCCTTGAAAGACTCGAAAGAACCTTATTCCGACGTACCAAGTCAAGTACCAACGAATCTACTTGGTGTTAGAACCTTGTATTCGCAAGAAGGCCGGTTTGCAAGTGGTTCTGCCCTGCACTCACGCTCTTTCGTGAAGTACTTCCCTTTGAGGGATAAGTCGAGTTTGAACGAGTGTTGTCAACGTCTGAGACACCTTTCGGAACCTTTGGTCCCGGTGCAAGACACTAGAAGTTTGGTTTAAGTGCAAGAAGGAGTCCTTATCGTTAGCAGTCCAGTGGCGTAAAACCTGCGGTAGCGGCCTGACGATTCCAAGACAAAGTCCTTGTACACCAGAGCACTTGATAGGTAGAAGCTACATTGCCTCGCGCTGTTTAAGGTCTTCATACGTCAAGAGGTTCGGCCTACGACTTCAAGGTTTTCTTGTGTCATTTCGATCAGAATCCCTACACCCCCAAAAACAACTCGTAGTTTAACTACAGCATTCGGAATACATCTCTATTTCTCCATTACCCAAAAGCACCTTGTTCTCTCGAACCTTTGTGCACCCCATCTCCCTTACAAGGAGTGTTAGTTGTGATAAGGATTGATAGTGTGGTTAGACGATAGCTTCTTTTTCAGAGGTCTATTCCGAACTTGCACATCATATTTTGGAGCCCACCGCGAGGGGGTGTAAATTTTGATTTCGAAAAAGACTTCTAAGTCGACCTTGAGATCGGAATCTCCATAAAACAAAAGACACTGGCTGCAAGGAACTCTGGTCGTTACACCAACAGCCAGAACCGCGCAAATCCACAACCCCCAAAAGGAGACCCAGTTATTGCCGGATCTTCAAATCCAGCAACCTCTGGTATCACTAGTCGCCTAAGAAGCAATCGCCCAATCGCCGGCTCACTTTACAACGGTTTACCTAGTGAAGTAGCTCAAGCACAGCGACGCTTTGCAGACCCGACTACTTCCAAGAACCAAAAGAAGAAACGTACGCAAGTACCACCTTCAACACCTACTGCCTCTAGGATCAGATCTTCTTCAGATCCTGAATCACCTTCGAGAACTCCAACCAGTACCCGAAGACATTCGGACTCTAGAACTTCGCCTAGTCCCGCATTTGTGACACCTTTCGGAAGTCCTTTGACTGACCTTGAAGACCCCGAAAGTCCAGAACCTATTACCCCCTTCATTGACTTTAACACGTCTACCCAAAACACGATACCAGTTCCAGTAATGGCAGTACGAGCAATTGTACCTTCCGAGGAACTTAGTGCTGAAGCTAAGAAAGAGATCCAAGGCAAGAAGATTCCGATACCATTCTCAAGGGATGCTCCCAAATTCAAGGGACACTCCGGCGATGATGTGAGGGAGTTCTTCACGATGTGCAACTGGATCTTTGACCAGACAGGAATCGCCGAACAAGGTACTAAGTTGGAAGTAGCCGCGCTATACGCCGGCCACGAACAACGCCTAAGGTGGCACAAAAACCCAGACTACTTGAAAGGTGTCTGGGCGGACTTCCAAGAATCAGTTCTCTCCTCATACTCAAAGGGAAAGAACGATCCTACGTACGTCCCGGCCGACCTAAAGGATGCCTTGGACCCGTACCTGGCTAGGCCCATAGCCAACAAGCAAAAGTGGGAAAGCTTTCAGCGCGAAGTGCTCCATATCATGGGACATCTTATCACGTCGGGAGAACTTACCAATAAGGGTGCTATAGAAGATATCAAGTCCTCTATCACAGAGGGAGTTTGGCATAATGTCCTTGGGGACCTCAGGCGCGATGCGAAAGCTAATGCAACAGCCGGGACAACCCCCACCTATGACTTCACGTTGTCAGAGGTCGAGGCAGCAATCTCCAACTACTTCTTGACCGATAAATGGATGAGCAAGAGTGCGAAGGATAGTCCTTATAACAGAGAACTTATTCCCGCCTCTACCACCCGAATCAAGACAGAGGAGTTGGATGAATACCTGAATAGGGTAGCTAGCCTTCAGGATATTATCCAGAAAGGAGAAAAGGAACGCGAAGAGGCTCGCAAGGCCGATCAGAAGATGATGGCAGAACTTCTCCATACCTTACAGCGTGGAGGTCCGCAAGGACTCCGCACACAAGGTTTTGTACAAGAAGCCTCGCCGGTTTATCTACAAACACCTGCTCAAGGTGTCTCAGTCCCGACCAACTTACCGAACGGACTCTACAAAGCTCCTCCGGGCGCGTTCCCAGGAAACAAGTTCGTAGTTAACGATGGAAGGTGCTACTTCTGTCGCGAGCTAGGACACATTGTAGCAAATTGTCCGACAAAGGAAATGTGCGAAAGCAATGGTCATATCTACAAGCCTGGCGGTACCAACATATATCATGTAACGAATGGAACTACTAGTCAACCTATTCAAAGGGTTAGTCCCAAGCAGCCTCTCAGCCCTTGGGAACAAGTTCAGAAGTTTCAACAAGAAAATGCACCTAAGGTATCGGCGTTCCAATCTCAAGAAGATGAGTTCGCACCTGAGGTCGCGATGTATGTTCAAACCCCAACCCAAGAAGAAGAGTTTGCCCCCGACGCCTATCAGGGTTTCGGCAGGGCTCGATGAAGGAAGGAGTGCAGTTAGCACATACTCCTCCGGAGAGCCAGTTCACTGTAGAAACTCGTCAAACTCGTCAGAGTACAAAAGCACCTAGTGCACCTTTGGATTCAACTCCACAAAAGAAGGTAACCTCATGGCCTAAGGACCGGGTGTCCGTGGTCATTCCAAAAGCAGCACCGCCTAAGGTATCATTCTCCAAGCCGGAAGTCACTCAAGAAGTAGAACCTGTTGACCAGGAACTTCTTGACGAAGTCCTGGCGATGGAAGAACCAGACCCGGTGCCGCAACCAAAAGCAGATTCAACTCTGCCAGAAAAGAACCAACCAAAGGTTCAACCTAAGGAACCTAAGGTCAAGAGTTTCCAACGTCGTAGCCTGGCAGAAGAACTCTTGCACAAGAATCCCAGTTGGCGTGAAGCCTGGAAATTCTTGTTACCCGAAGCCCTACTAGCTACCAACCCCCCTTGGCAGCAGAGCATTTCGGACTTCATCAGGAAACGCAACACGCCGGTGGCTGTATTCAAAACGGAAGTAGTGGCCGAAACGGTCCAGGATCACTTCCAACCCGAGCTATATTCAGTCAACTTTCATGAACAAGGTGATTTACCTATTGGTGGGATTGTAGTCCACGATGCGGTAGAACAGTTTGTAAACCTTTCCGGAGGTCACTATACTGGTCCCTTTCAAATGATAAGTGGCAATATGGCGCCGGAAAATGCAGATCTACGAACCTTTTGGCCCTTGATCAACAAGAATGGCAAAAAGGAGAGTTTAGTGGATGGTGGATCGCAGATCGCCTCCATTTCGCTCAAGGCAGCTTTGGAATTAGGAATAGCCTACGATCCCACTTTCACCATTACGATGGAAAGTGCGGACAAGGGACGAACCAGTACCTTGGGATTGGCTCGTAACATACCTTTTGACTTTGAAGGTATTGTCTATTACCTTCAGCTGCATGTGTTGCAGGATCCCGCCTATGAGGTCCTACTGGGACGACCTTTCGAGATCGTTTCAAACCTGGTCATCACCAACCTTCCCAACGGGAACGCAATCGGAACCCTTACGGATAACACCAATGGGAAGAAGTTATCGCTACCTTCTTACCGTCGAGGACAAATCCCAAGACATATGATTCCAGGGGGACAGACGGGTTTTCACGGGAACCTAAGGACGTAGGAAATTCCTATGAAGAAGCCGTGTTGATCCTTGAAAGGTCACCAGAAGGAAACATCGAAGTAAAGCAAAGTTGGATACCTGGTGATAACAGGGAGACCTTCGGGGAAGGGGACTTAACGTCCTTATACATGAAGAAGTCACCCAATAGGGTTCATCAGGCAGCCAAAAGGCTAAGGAAGCAACACGCCTTCATGCATGCATCGATGCACCAAGCATCGACACATATGACAGTCCCAGAACATATGGTGACACCTACGGGACTATTAAAGGTCCCAACCAAGACTCAAGGCTTTCGCAAGGTATTCAATATCAACCAGATTGCGGAAGACCAAGAAGAACTTAAGTCCTACGCTACTGCGACTTTGAATCTCTTCTATGGGGTACCAAAGGAGCTAGAACAAGTCTTTACGGGCTTGTCGGTAACCTTACCAAAGGATTACATGGCGGAGGCCCAACAGGAGTTCCTAAGGTTGGAAAGTCAGATCCCTAAGAGGGGTGTATTCGTAGGAAAGAAGTACAAACCAGTAGCCTTGAAAACCAAAGCTCACCTTGGAACCTTACCGGAAGAATTCAGGATCAAGCGCCACATTCATGGAGACCCACTAGCTGGGATGCCGGAATTAGTACCTGATCCACCACCCTTCGTACCCACAGGTAGGTATACTGCCGAAAGGAGGGAACAGATACAAGCCGACCACGTCGGGGACTTCCTGACGGATGCAGAAAGACGGATTATAGACTCCATCTTCTGTAAACAGAACGAAGGCTTTGCCTGGGAAGAATCTGAGAAAGGACACTTCAAACCAGAGTTCTTTCCACCAGTGGATATCCCGGTAATACCGCACACACCTTGGGTGTTGAGGAATATACCAATTCCACCAGGAATCTATGACGAAGTCTGTAAGATTATCAAGCACAAACTAGACTCGGGCGTGTATGAGCCTTCGAACTCCTCATACCGCTCCAGGTGGTTCTGTGTTGTTAAGAAGGATGGAAAGAAACTTCGCCTAGTGCACAGTCTGGAACCACTCAATGCGGTGACCATTGCGCACTCAGGGTTACCTCCAGCCACGGAGGAACTAGCGGAGTCCTTTGCAGGACGAAGTTGTGGAGGGACCTTGGATCTGTTCGTTGGATATGACGAACGGCTCCTTGCCACCGCGTCTCGCGATATGACAACCTTCTCGACACCTTACGGAGCGTTAAGGTTAAAGACCTTACCAATGGGCTGGACTAATTCAGTACCTATCTTTCATGACGATGTTACAACGATTCTCAAGGATGAAATACCAGCCTTTACCAGACCTTATATCGACGATGTGCCCGTCCGCGGACCCGCTACGCGATATGAACAAGCTGATGGCACCTACGAAACGCTTCCAGGTCATCCTGAAGTAAGGCGTTTCGTTTGGGAACACCTTGTGAACATGAACAGGATCATACAGCGAATGAAACATGCCGGAGGGACCTTTTCTGGTCACAAGGCTATCATTTGTGCAGAAGAGATTGTGGTAGTGGGACATGTCTGTACCTACGAAGGTAGAAAGCCAGCTGAAGATCGCGTTAAGGTGATCTCGGATTGGCCCCCTTGTAAAGCGCTCACGGAAGTCCGTTCGTTCTTAGGAACAGCTGGAATCTTCAGAGCATTTGTAAAGGACTACTCTAAGAAGGCGTTACCTTTGACCAGGTTAACCAAAGACATTACTAAGTTCAGATGGACAGACGAGGAGCAGGAAAGTATGGATACCTTAAAGGAAGCCATACGAACTTGTCCGATGCTGAAACCACTGAATTATGAATGGTCCACGCCAATCACACTGTCGGTAGACACCTCTTACCAGGCAGTAGGTTTCTATCTGTCCCAGGTAGATCCCAAGGACCCTAAGAAACGATATTTTGCGAAGTTTATGTCTCTGACCTTGAACGAAAGAGAGGCAAGGTACTCGCAAGCCAAGCGAGAACTATTCGGGCTCTTCAGAGCTCTGTCCGCGTGCAAGTACTACCTTCTAGGGTGTAGGAAACTAGAAATTGAAGTAGATGCAAAATACATCAAAGGCATGTTATCAAACGTGGACTCCTTAGCGAACGCAAACCTGCAAAGGTGGGCTGAGGAGATCTTGATGTACCACTTCACGCTTGTACACGTACCAGGAAAGGTCCATGGCCCGGATGGCTTGAGTCGCCGTCCAGCTTCAGAGCATGATGTAGTAGTACCCAGACCTCATATAAACATAGAGGATGACGAAGTCAATACCTTTGAGTACCAGGAGCCCAAGGGTCTGCCTATAGAAAAGCAACCTTTGGACTTTGACACTTTCCGGAATGACATCGACAGTAGGGGAGGCTACTTCCAAGAAATAGTGCGGAGTCCTTTACCAGACCATATAAAGGTTTCTAAAGCGGTAAGGACTTCGGGACTAGTCAATGTTAAGGATATCGAAGGTTGGATGCATATCACGGAGTTCCCGGAGCTCAATAAGAGCAAAAGGGAGCGTTTGTGGGAGACCTATTTGCCCAAACTTCAACCTTACTTACAATCGGAAGATGTACTTGAGGACGAAGACTTGGAGAAATGGAGCAAAGACTTCTTTGTCCAGCATGAAAGGTTATACCGAAACCATTCGGACTCCCACCCCCGTCGAGTGCTACTTCCAAATGAACGAATCCCGGTTTGTAAAGCTCTACACGACCGGGCAGGACATAAAGGACAATATTCCGTGTTACAACTCATCATGAAGCGATTCTGGTGGCCAGGTATGGAGGTCGACATACGATGGTATGTAAGGACTTGCGTACTATGCCAGAAACGCCAGAAACGTAACATAAAGGTTGCACCAACAATTACTTCGACTCCAGGTATCTACGAAAGGGCTTATATAGACACCTTC
Source organism: Strobilurus pachycystidiatus (assembly GCA_019915135.1). Taxonomy (NCBI): domain Eukaryota; kingdom Fungi; phylum Basidiomycota; class Agaricomycetes; order Agaricales; family Physalacriaceae; genus Strobilurus; species Strobilurus pachycystidiatus. The sequence goes on from JAHLMK010000011.1 coordinate 1,575,033, forward strand.
CGGATGCCTAAGGCAGGAGAGGAATCTATTCGAAAGAAACGACCTTCAAAATGGGCCGGCTTCAATGCTGTGACCGTCGCAAGGTGTGGATTAACAAGTTGGCCAGAGGCAAGGGCTCTCAAGGAAGAGACCGCCGAGTCGCTGGGAGAATGGATCTTCGAGGACATTCTATGCAGGTGGGGTTGTATCAAGGAAATTGTAACCGACAATGGGCCAGCAATCAAGAAGGCTTTAGTACATATTGAACAGAAATATGGTATTACAGGTATCTTGATCACGGCGTACAATAAGCAAGCCAACGGAAAGGTTGAACGAGGACACTGGGATATCCGTCAATCTCTCTTCAAGGTATGCAGGGGTAAACCCGAGCAATGGCCAGAGTTCCTACATGAGGTCCTTTGGGCAGAGCGCATTACCATAAAGAGGAGTCTAGGTACTTCAGCGTTCCAGGCAGTAACCGGTTGTGAACCAATCATGCCAATGGACCTGGAGGAATTGACTTGGCTGGTCGAAGCACCAGGCCGACTGGTCTCCCATTCGGACCTTATTGCCTTCCGAGCTAGGCAGCTCATCAAGCACAAAGAAGATACTGTCAAGCTAAGGTCAAAGGTCCTTCTAAATAAACAGAAGGCCGCAGCGAAGTTCCTAGAGGATTTCCAGAACAGTATCCCTCGCTACAAATTCAAAACTGGTGAACTAGTACTAGTAAGAAACACTAGGATCGAATCAGAAATGAATGCGAAGTTCAAGGAAAGGTTTATGGGACCTTACGCGGTAGTAACAAGGACCTCGGCAGGAAACTATGTGGTCTGCGAGTTGGACGGGACGATCTACAAAGACAAGATAGCTCAGTTCCGTGTAATACCTTTTGTATCGCGACGAGATCCTATAGACCTTGGGAAACAGTTTTTTGATCGGCTACACTTCATAAGTAAACCGATCACGAAGACCTTAGATGTCCTTGCTAAAACTACGTGACCTTGAGTACCCAGAAATGAACCAAAGGTTCTAAGAAAGCCAAGGTACCATACCAGATGACGGGGACGTCATCAGAAAAGTAAAGAGAGAATAGAGGGACACCGGTCCATTTATTCAAAGACTATAAAATTTTTATTTAAGACTTATTCTGTGCCCAGCTGGCTACAATAGTAGCTAAGGTAGCTGTGAACTAAGAACAGAATAAGGAAACAAGACAAGGCACGAGGCATCAGGGAAGTGGCGGGGTGCGAACCAAGAAAGCTTAAAGGTGATGAAGCCGTAAAGTGATGTGGTAAGCGCAAAAAGGAAGCACCACACACCGAACCACCACCATGACAATGCCCACAAGCTCGCCCCAAGATACCGAGCGCAAGGAGGACGCGAAGGTAAGCAACCAACGCGATCAGCGCCAGGGCGGCAGACGAACTTACTTACCAAAAGGAGCAGTCGCCGCCGCCGCCGCCAACGTCGCCACAAGGACATCAGGAGCCTCCCGCAGCTCAGGAGGAAGGGGAAAAAGAGGCGCTAGCGCAGGAACAGGTGAGTGACGGGCAACGACGCGTAAAAATGCGAGAACGCTCACCCCGACCACTTTCTCGCGCTAGCCCCCACCCATCGCCTGTGAAGCTAGGCCCGACCACGTCAAAATGACCCGTCCCCTGTTTAACTACAGCGGCTTCCTCACCAACATGACCGCACCACCGGAGCTGGACGCAGGGATCAGTCTGCGCCTGGCCGAGTCTTTGTGTGCCAAACCGCCGTCAACGCGGGACATCCTGAACGAGGCCGGCTACAAGGGGTATCTCCGTAACGGAGTCTTCTGGTTGACCTTCCAGGACGCGCTCGAATCGACCCCAGCGGGCAAGGCCACTCCGCTGGAACGCGTCGAGATGGCGCTGAGCGCCGCGTGGCGCGACAACACGTCCTACCGGAGGCAGGTCCGCCCGGTTCATGAAATCACCTTCCTAGACAACGACCGCATCGCCCCCGAGCTCGCGATCCGGCTTTCAGAAGACGACGCCCAGCGTTGTTTTCTGGAGCTGGATCACCTCTGGAACTTTGTGCACGACCAGGACCGGGCTAATTTATTCTGGGGCGCGCTGCTCGTAGAAATGCGAAGACAGCGCGACGGGACCGCCATCCAAGGAACGTTCTACAAAACCATGGACAACCTGATCGAGAGCGCGATAACCAAGCTCGGGATTACCAACTACGAACGCGATGGGACGCCCAGCCTCGACAGCAAGGTCGAGGACGAGGATACGCCGCGCCCCACGATGCAGGAGATCGCGAAGGAAGAGTCGCCCAGTCCTCGCGACTCGCGAACGCCGTCCCCGGCGCCCTCCTCGCACCATGAACCCACGCCCAAGCCCGAGGCAGAACCCCCCAAGCGCAAGCCGTACGTCGCGGCGAGCAAAGGAGGTCCCAAGTCGACCACCAAGTACGTCCGCCGCACCCTCGCGCCGCTAACGTTTGCTGACGCTCCGACAAGGCCGAAGGCCGTCGCAATAAAAGTGGAACCCAAGGACAAGGACGTCGCCCCCGCTAGGAAAACCTCAGTCGCGCGCGCCACTACTGGTGGAAGCCAGAAGCGCAAGTTCGTCGAGGAGGAACCGGAGGAGGTGGACGAGCTGGAAGAAGACGCCGAAGCCAGCGCCGAGGAGGAGGACGACTTCGTCCTCGACGTGCGCGACAAAACCAACCCGCGCATCCCCCTCCACCGCGACGACGGGGTCTGCGTCCCCTGCATCAAGCAGCGGTTGACGTGCACTTACTTCCGGATCCACGCCACGCCCGCGGAGAAGAATAACAGCTTCACCTGCGACCAGTGCAAGGAGAAGGACGGGCAGCACGGTCCGTGCTGGGTCGCGTGGAGGCGAGGACAGGTCCCCGAGCCGTGGAAGGAGGTCGCGTTGAAGGTCCGCGCCCAGTTGCAGGCTGTGGCAAGGAACAAGCCCGACTCTCAGATCCGGGCCCGGCGCCACCAGGACTACTCCGACGCCGCGCAAGCTATCGCCAAGGAAGCGGACCAGCGGTGGAAGGAGGAGAAGCAGCGGAAGAAGGACGAGCCCGCGGCGAAACGTCGTCGCGTCGAGAGCGCCGCCGGGAAGAAGGGCAAGGCCAAGAAGGAAGAGACGTCGGACGAAGAGGGAACCGGCGACTCCGACGTCGAGGAAATCCAAGCGCCCCGCACCCGCCTCCAGAAGGGAAAGGTCAGCACCGCCCCGCCGCCCGCCTCGACCAAGTCCTCGAAGGGAGCCGCCACGTCAATCAGCGCGGTCCAACGCCAGGACAAAGGCGAAGGAGCCAGCCGTCAAGGTGCGACGTCCTCCGCCTCCACCAGCCGCGTCGACCCCGCCGAGGACGTGGACAAGGTCCTGGCGCTGTACTTCTCCCTGAGTGAGAAGAGCCGGAGAAAATTCAGGAAGATCGCCGAGATAGCGGTAGGACGTTAGTAGCGTCCCGCCGCTATGTTTTTCTTTATATGTACATGCAAGCTAGTCACAGTGCCGAAATGGACACTTTCATATACGCATCCCCCCGCCCCCGTTGTAATGTACGCAAAAATTACAACTTCTTGTACCTAAAGCACCGTGTGAAAACATTAAGGAAGCAAGAACGAGGGACCTTAGTTGGAACCTTTAAGTCAAGGGGAGGGCCCAGGACCCTCCCTGGAATCTCAAAGGTAGCAAAGGTCAGAGGATGGGAACCTTAGACGATAGAAAGGTCCACAAGGAACTGCGTTGCAAGTAAAGTAATACAGACAAAGCAATGTGACTATAAGGAACATTCGTAAGGAAGAAAAGAAAAGAGACCTTTAGGTCAAAAGAAGTCAACTAAGGACTAAGCAAAACGACTCCAATCAGGAGGGACCGCGAGGTTCGCAAGGCGCGCATAGAAAGGTCCTGCGTGGCTAAGGTCGATTGCTAACATACTAGCAGCAAGGAGTTCGTAGTCTACTTCGGTGGCCTCCGACCAGTCGATGAGCCAGAGTAGTGGATCGATGATAGGCAGCGACTGGTTGGGGCGCTGGAAACACAGAAGTTACAAACGGACCTCAAACTACGAAGTTGTTCACGGACCCGATTGGCGGGAAGGTCAATCTCAGGGATCAACCGACGCATATTGGGAGGTCTATCCAACGCGTAGACGTCGTCCCAGCCATAAAGAGCAGAGTTCTGACGCTGGAACTCTGGCCACCACTTCATAACCGTGACAAGGTCGGCAGGAAGGTCCCCATACTGGACAGGAAGGACCTTCAGGTCGTCAGACCCGATGTAAAGCGAGCGAAGGAGTGTGGAAAAGCCGGAGTAACCACCAAAGTGGGCCTCGACCTACTCATAAGGTCAGCGCCGACCACAAGACATGAAAGGAAGAAACCAGGTTTAACTCACCATGAAAGGTCCGATGAACTCTTGGGTAAACCAAGGGTGACTCGCAAGGATGTCCATGTTCAGGTTCCCCAGGTGGAAGCGGGCGCCTTCACCGTCAAAGGTATTGCCTTCGGCGAACCAAGCTTTGCAAAGTTCGACGGCGGTGTAGTACAAAGGAAAGAAGTGCGCCTTGAAACCGTGAGGAATGGCCCCGTTCTGGAAGTGAAAAGCGGGTTCCCAGATATAACGAAAGCGGGCCTAAGTACCATCCGTTAAACGAGAAAGGTGTCGAGACAAAATCAACTGGACTGACCAGAACGTGCAAAAGATAGCGCAAGGTTGGGACGTCTAGAGGTTCGTCGCGCCCAAAGGCATGAACCGGAGGCTTGAGCTGGGGAAGGAGGCGAGTGTCGTCCTCCGTAGCTAAGGTCCCATCCGGATGACGGACTACCGCAACGAAGTAGCGTGTATAGTTATACATCTCCATGGCGCAGCTCAGTGCAAGGTCCGCTGTGACTAAGTCATGTTGAAAGGAGGTCAACGGCGAGCGAAGTCGAACGCCTTGAATGCGCGTATCTGCAAAGGAAGGCAGGACGGGTGCGGGCATGATCAAAGATGAGATTCCTGTCCCCAGGACCGACTTAAAAGAGGACCCCTCGTCAGTCTAAGGTCCGAACGAACCGATAAAATGCAAAGTTTAGGCGCCACCTATCTAAAGGTAGGTACGATCGGCGATAGCCGATCGAACTAAGTTCGATCTTAGGCCTACCAGGAGGCGGTCAGGAAACTTTGAGGGTTCAAATCGAAAGGAGTTGGATTATGCACCAACTGGGCCTAGAGTAGTCTAAGGAAACAAAGTGACTACCGCTCCTACAAGTAGAGAAGAAATCCGAAACCAGTATAAAGACGAAGTAGAGAAAAACTATGAGTAGTACTGGTTAAGACTTGGCGAAAGCTAAGCTAAAGAAGGACCTTGTAGTCTACTGAGCCTGGTCAATCGCGTCTAAGGCCGAGATATAAAGGTCGCGAGTCGACTGCAAGACTTGGATACGACCCCGAATCTCGTTGAAGGTCGAGATAATGTCGTGCCGGTACTGGCGTTCCAAAATGACCAAGTTGGGCGAGATGTTGGGATCGTCAAGACCAGACAACCTTGACATACGCTTGTGGACTTGGGCCAAGGCAGCAGACAGACCATTGATGTACTGGTTCGCTAAGGGGAAGTAACCAGGAATCAACAAGGCAAACCAAGAAGCGAGGAAGAAGCACCTTACCGCCTTCAAGTTGTTTAAGAACGACGGGTTCGACTCCAAAGGTCGAAGGCCGGGCCGCCTTTACGACACGGCGAGCGTTCTCATCGTTAAGCTTACGCTTAGGAGGAGCTTCTTGACCATTGATCGCGCCCAAGGTTTGAAGGGCTTTCTGGTAAACACGGGCGTTAATGTCCATACCGGGAAGAGCTGCGAAAGGAAGGTAACGGACGGAAGATGACTATTAAAGAAGTCATAAGAACGTCCGGGACAAACATAGGATTCAAAGGAACGTACCGCTTCGGCTTCCTTTGACAAGGAATTGGCGAGTTGGAGCTGGCGAAAGGCTTCAATAAAGGAAGATGAGACTGGCAAAGAAATTGAGCGCACAGTATCACCGACGACGACAACGGAGTCCTCACCGTCGCTCTCGCCAGCTGCCACATCGTCAGCCCAATTAAAGTACTCCGGACGAAAGAAGCGCGCACAAGAGTCGGGATCCATCGCGACGTCGCCGTCTCCCGTCTCGGCTCGTTTCTCCATGGCCTCGGTAACGACCTCGGGCGATTTCTTCGTCTTCTAAGCGAAGACATCCAGAGGTTACAGTAGGAAACCGACGAGTAACAAACGGACATACCTTGCCTTTCTCAAGCTTGTCCGGCTTGAAATAAGCGTTATCCGGATGCATAGGGTGACCCGGGGACAGGCCAGGGAAGTGGGCGTTAGACGCCTTCTTGCAGCTGCTCACCAAAGGTTGGAGGATATGAGCGATGTGGTGCGTCGGCGTCTGAGGGTGAATCCCCAGCAGGTGTACCAGCATCCCTACATAGAGGCGAAGGTTGAAAAAGAACACCGCCATGTCCGTCGACACCTTGGAACCATTCGGAAAGGTGCGAAGGTCATGGGCGACGGCCTAAAGAAAACAAGGACAGGATGAAGTCAGGATCAGGAAAAGAACACAGCGAAGGAGTACACACAAGGACTCTCTCCATGATCTTGTCAACATAGCCGGTGATCTCCAGTGCCACGTCGGGATTCGAACACGCCTTCTTGAGGTCCAGACGATGGACCTTGGGAATGATGAGCGTAAGATGCATGCCGAGGTACATAAGGAAGTCGGGTGTGTTGGCTGGAGGGTCGTAGTCGAGCGCATAAGCAACGAGACCGGCGCCAAGGTCGCGCGTAGTGATCAGGTCCTTCGCGGACGGAACGTGCGGCGTTGTGGGAAGCAGTTTTGCGATGGGGGTCCAAGTTTTGGGAGCCATGATAGGATAAAGGCAGGAATGAAAGGTCTGAGGACAAGTCCCAGAACCTTTTATAACGGAACGAAGTTAGGCAAAAGAGGGTCCATCGGGCGATAGAAACCAAAAGGGGACTTCGTCACGGCGGCCTGGTACCCAGGATAAAGGTTTTGAACCACCAAGGACTATGTCGCGGACGACATTTCATAAGTCAAGGGGAGATGATACGCAGGGTACTATTCCAGTACTAGAAACGGGGAATTTTGCGATTCCTGAACAGCCCAAAGACCTTAGGAACCTCCAGTCAAGTACTTAGGATAGAGCACGCAGGAGTTACTGCCTTGACGCGGGCAAGCCTCCAGGACAAGGTCCAGGCGCCTTAACAAGTCCTTTAGGACAGGCGCGATCGAAACCTTCGATCACCTTCATCCGAATACCCTTATCCGCGCGTTGGATCCCTTTCAAGATCCCGTACCTTTGCGTGTACCTTGTACTACAGACGATGTGCTATAACCATTCGCACCCAAGGAGGGTCCGAGGTCTCCAGGCGGTTCAGTTCGAGCGACCCAAGACCTGCGCACCTCAACCCAAAGACCTGGAAGGTCCCGAAATAGTTCAAGGACATCACAACCCTTTTGGGGAAACAATCTTCGGAGCTGTCAAGGACTCCGAACCGACGCCTTCCGCTATGCCGATCGATCATGATCCACGATCAAGGACCACCCCGAAAGCAGGGTGTATTACCACTTTAAGAAAGCACTCCCCTGTAGTGTCTGCGCTCGAAAGGACGTTCTTAACGATCTCCATCCAACCTATCCACAAGAAAGCAGGTGTCCGTAGGACCTTGCAACATAAAGATACCTAAGGATCGAAGTCCTTATCGGACCTTGATCTCCTGGGCACAAGGATTGTACCATACCGCCAAGGTGGCGTATATGGCTAAAGGACCAAGCGGCCTGTCCGCAGTTGTTTCGACCAGGGATAGCCAATAAGAATCCAGTACTTGTATGACTCGAAAGTCCGATGTATCCGATCCTAGAATAGATGCTTACTCAGCAGGAACCCACCAGTAGTATAAAAGGGCCCAAAGGACCCATATTTCGGGAGCTTAGAGCCCCCTCCAGTAGCCGCTAGTCAGACGCAGCCGTTGTAGTGAATCTATCTCGAGTTTCGACTCATTTCTGCAAAGTACCCAAAGACCCCAAAGACCTTTCCAAGATTTAAAGACATCAGGTGTTGCCAAACTCCTTGAAAGACTCGAAAGAACCTTATTCCGACGTACCAAGTCAAGTACCAACGAATCTACTTGGTGTTAGAACCTTGTATTCGCAAGAAGGCCGGTTTGCAAGTGGTTCTGCCCTGCACTCACGCTCTTTCGTGAAGTACTTCCCTTTGAGGGATAAGTCGAGTTTGAACGAGTGTTGTCAACGTCTGAGACACCTTTCGGAACCTTTGGTCCCGGTGCAAGACACTAGAAGTTTGGTTTAAGTGCAAGAAGGAGTCCTTATCGTTAGCAGTCCAGTGGCGTAAAACCTGCGGTAGCGGCCTGACGATTCCAAGACAAAGTCCTTGTACACCAGAGCACTTGATAGGTAGAAGCTACATTGCCTCGCGCTGTTTAAGGTCTTCATACGTCAAGAGGTTCGGCCTACGACTTCAAGGTTTTCTTGTGTCATTTCGATCAGAATCCCTACACCCCCAAAAACAACTCGTAGTTTAACTACAGCATTCGGAATACATCTCTATTTCTCCATTACCCAAAAGCACCTTGTTCTCTCGAACCTTTGTGCACCCCATCTCCCTTACAAGGAGTGTTAGTTGTGATAAGGATTGATAGTGTGGTTAGACGATAGCTTCTTTTTCAGAGGTCTATTCCGAACTTGCACATCAACGGGTTTGGCTGTCGCACAAACCAGGGGAGCGTGTTGGGCATATCTAAGTCAGGCAAGGAGCGCGCGCGTTGTTGGTCGTAAGCTGGGTGATTTATTAGAGAACATATGAAGCAAATAAGACAGAAATAAGACTTACAAAAGCACGACATGCCAAATTCACCTATGGCAGCCTCGTACGTCTTGAACCGACGCTTGCCGACGTCACCATCTGCTTCGTGGAAGCTCTTCGGGGCTGGGGCGGAATTTGTACCGACGTTGATCCTATGTAAATAAATTAATCAGACCAATGAAAGTGCCATGCGAGAAACAACGTACGTGATGACATTTACTTGCCCACCTTTTCGGGGTTCGGGACCGCACCACGAAAAGGCGATGTTTCCTCCCAGGACCGTAGACAAGCCTTCCAGGAGGGGCTGAAGCGTACCAGCGAGCGAGTCTAGGGCGCTAAATAAAGGCTCGTGTCAGTGTCAATGTCAGATTTCGGAAGCGAAGACATTACGCTTGCGTTTCCTCGGGTGATAACAATTGAAGTTGTTCCTGAGCTGTCGCTTTGGCAGCAGCGACGTCGAGGGCATCCTGTTTGGCGCGTTGCTTCCAGAGTGTTTGTTCGGAGGCCGGAAGTTGTTCCCAGACTTCACTCGCGTAGCTAGCGACCTCGTTGATTCGGCCCCTCCGCGCGTCCTTGCCCGTTTCGACGAACTCTTCATCAAACTCTTTCTTGATCGATGGGAAACCTTCCTTCATCCACAGCTGCATCGCAGTACGAGCGCGTTTACGTGTAATGTCGAATCCGGCAACTTTGCAGAGAATGGCAGCGATGGGATCCTTGCCAACTTGAGCTTTCGACATTTTGGCGACGGGAGTAGCCTTGGACCAACGCGTCTCGTAATAGTTCCGTATACCCTGATAGAAAAGACGCGTCAGACAAGCCTGTAAATACGGAAATGACGCACTGTAGAGAGCCTATCCAACAGTGCACGCTTCCGATCGCGTTCCGACGAAGAAAGTTCTGAGTCAGAAGGAGATGTCGGCAGGATGGCAGGAGGCTCCTGATCCATGGGGAGATCCCAAGGGAATTTGACACACATTGCGTTGAAGATGGTGTCCGCGTATTCTGTCGCTTGAGACTTGCCCTTGCGACGCGCCGCGATGTAGCCGTCCATGCCGTCTTCGAGCATTGATTTGCGACCGCCCTTGGCCCATCCGCGACGAAAGGGTTGAACGGTATTGGGATCAAAAGCAGGGGTGGGAGTGAGCCTGGAAAAAGTTTAAGCGACGCGTGGAAAGAGCCGGAAAATCACGTACTCGGGGGCCGACATGATGGAGTACTGTTAAACGCGTCGAGGAGAATCCAGCGATGGTGGCGGGTTGGTAGAGAGTGTAAACAATCAGCACAAAGTCAATATAACAGCAAACAATGGCGGGCACGAATGAGGGAAACGCGCACCCTCCCAAAGGAGTTGTTTGGTCCACTCCGCGTTGCCAAGCTGACGATTGGCGAGAGATTTTGAATGTCCTGTGTCCTGGTACCGATACCGTAGTGATACCATCCACTGCGGCGCTTGATTCGTTGACACAGTCATCCACAAGTGTGATATAAGAATACCCGAGCCCAACAAGCAAAGCTAGCCGCCCGCCCGCCAAATTTTTCGCCCCGCGGGGCGGAATTTCCCGAAATATTATGCGTGTTTGCCGAGTTGCCGGGCGCCATTCGCAAAACTGATCTTTTGACCGACAATGGCAGAGGGTATTATCCACTACAACTCATAAGCTAGGGTTCAATGGCTCTGCCAGTAAACCCTAGCCCACCAGTGGTTATAACCAGAAATCTGGCAACGGTGCCCGTGGCTATAACCACTGGATTACCCCTAATTTTACCACTTGGCCTGTACCGACGGCTTTCCAGACCGCATCTCATTTTGGCTTCCTGAATAAAATTCAACGAGAAATGGTCCTACGCCCACAGGAACTTGCCACGCTGCAGCAAATTATTCTGTCATGCAGCCATCTGGCCGCCGTTCAGAGTGATACCATCGTTCAGCAGGTGCAACTTCTCCTCCAGCGGCGCCTTGTCCTTCAAAGTCGGGCCTCGTTGCATACCTGGGTTGATAGCGTGGCAGGATGTCTTCAGACACCTGATGGGGAATCAACGTGGTTGACGCGGTTACACCAACATGTTCATACGTGCATCACGACCTGTCGCGGCTCCACAGTCTTTCGTGCGTCAACATATCTTGAAGACTTTGGCGACGAGCAATGTTGTTACACCCCTCCAATCACCTACGACTCGTCTCTGATTGGGGTAGCGCAGGCAGTTCATGACGCTATGATCGAGATTCTGCAGACGTGGCTCAAGTGGCGAGATGACGATGTGGCGGTGGCTCGCGAGGCATTCCTCAAGATCATCATGACTTATGTTCCTCCGCATCATCTTTCTACCTTCTTCCTTCTGCCAGCCGTTTGGCAAGCGTATCACAACCCTTTGCAATTTCTACAGCGCAAATATTGGCCCCATTTATCCAAACCGCGACTCCAACAATTTGAGAACGAGTTTAGACAACTCGCTCTCATATCAGACACACATCCGGAATTCAGCTTCTGGTCTTCCAGCCTTGATCATCTTGGCGACATTGCCGAGACGTGCATTCATGGAATGTCCTCGTCAGCCAAACAATCTACGGCACCTACCATTGTCTTACCAACATCATCATCATCATCTACGGATCCTGTGCCCTCACCAGCTGTACCGGAGATACAGCCTCCTCCCACAACGGTCCAACCCGCAATCGGGGGTACTACTGGTCACTTTTTCCAAGATCCCGTTCTTCATTTCCTTCGGGAGACTGCGTCGTATCTTGACAATGCAGAAGTAACGGCTAAGGACAGTGGCTTGCTTCAGAAGATCAAAAAGTATCCGGACGCTCGCCTTCCTTTTCGAGAGCGTGCACCAGGTCGCCAACGTATACTGCGCAATATCACTTCCTCACTCGACAACGCCACAATTGTCCGCAGTCTCCTTCTCCTCCGCGGGATTACCTTTGGTACAGAGAAATCTGAAGACCACTCGGGTATCTTTCACTCCTACGCGGACTGGCAAATCTATCGCGGTAACGGAGGAGATACCGACGAAAACCTATTTTGCGACAAGTTTGCATTTGGACGAACCAAGGGCCCTCACACCCGCAATGCTCTTCCACTATGTGAGGCGGTTGGTCCTATTACTGCTTTTTTGACAAGCACCACCGTCAAACCGTCCTTTTCGAACACTATCAAATTCCTGAACAAAGGCAAGGCGTCGAGCAAATTTCAGCTTCCAGTATTTGGCGCTCTCACCACAATGCTTTTTGTTGAAGATTTGGTATATGCCGGTTTCGTCACAATGCCCACCATCGAGGAATTTGCCGACACGGTGGCTCAAGTGGAAATGGGGGCAACTGATGCATTACATCGGTTACACCTAGTCTTTGACGATGCAACCAAGTCGGATGTCGCAGCGGCGTTCATTTCACTATATGCGTATGTATTTTCTCTTCTTTCTGCAAAAAACCTCTCATTCGTCGTTATACAGGTATATCGACACCGCTTTAAGTATACAAGAAAAGCAACGGATGAACTTTGACCTTTTCATGCTCGAGCATGCGCTCTGCAAGTTAGTACGCCTGGCTAACTGGCATGACTATGTGACACAGAAAACTTGTTGGAAGAAACCAAGTACGAAGAGTGGTGCGACACGGACCAAAAAGAAGGGTACACGGAGTACAAAGACGCGCAAGTCGACAAAGAAATGATGCATAATTGTATAGTTTTAAACGGTATTAAGAAAATTGTCCATATTTTCGAAGGACTTTGTTAATGCAATGGTGAAAGGAACTCGTCCGGATAGGTAGTCCTCTGGACTTCGAGCAAACGCTCAAAGTACCGGTGAGCCTCCTTCCCGAGGCAAAGCCCTGGTGGCCTCATATATGCGCTCCATCAGGCTCTTTCGGTTCGCAAAGGTCCCAGGTGTTCGACCAGCCCAGCGTATAACATCAGCAACGGTAATCAATAAGACACGGGTGTCAAATTGGACGGTAGTAGATGAACGCCTGGGCTGGTCTATGTTAAGTCGCAGTCCGGCACATACTGAGCGAACGACGCGGTAGAGGAGATACTGCTGGAAGGCACCACCAATCTTGTTCTCCGCAATACGTCCTGTACGAATGATAGGGATCCAAGCCACGAATGTAGGGAATGTCTGGTTGAAGTAGTCTTCAACGAGACTCGTTGTCGTGGCCGCAGAAGTTGTTGAGGATCTTCCAGTATTAATGGAAGAGGGCATAGGGAGTTCAGCGCTGTGAGATACTGTAATTGTCAATGCTGTTTGTGCCAATCAGTACACTTTTTTGTAGAACAATTTGGAACATACATCGAAATAGCGGCTCCAAGATTGTCTTCATCCGCGTCTCCACAAACTCTGGAATGACAGGCACTGGTGAAAGCATAGGTGCCTGTTCGCTAGAACTTGAACTACTGCCTTGTTCGAGTATTTCGGCGTTGGAAGATGAGCCCGACGGAGGAAGGGGTTCGTTGCTTGAGGACTGTTCGGAAGTACTGGTTCCAGACCAATTTATGATCTCTTGGGAAAGCTGGGCGACTATGTAGGCATTATAAGGCCAGAGCATGACTCTTGGAAATTGTAACATACCTCTTGCATGCATTTCATCTTCTGAAATATCAGGTAGAATAGGGACTTCGACGCCCTGGGGTACCACAACGAAAGGATTGTCACTGGTCATAGTGGTCGTGGATGTTGATAATGTAGGGTGTGGTTCGCTGATATCCAATCCTGCGGAAGTCTGCTCTGTGGGTAGTGGAATAGGATCCTCCCGACCTGGTCCGCTGCGGGAACGTGATCCACGTTGGCCTCTACCGCGTCGTCGTTGGCCTGGACGGCGTGGTTGTGGTGGCGATGGAGACTCCTGATATGGGCTAATGCCATTCTCTCTGAGATCAACCCGCGGGCAAAGATTATGAGCCGACGTTTGCATGATTGTATGAAGTTAAGAGGCGAACAAAGCGACACAAACAAATATACATATCATAAGCTACGTAGTTGAATACGGTAACGAACATCTACCTGTTGAGAGATATGATATCTAGCTTATGCAGTTGAGTGTTCTGTATACTTAAGTACGGTTTTTCTACGTAGTTAAAGCGCCGTAAAGTCCTGGCCAGCAAGGAGGGCCGTATGGATAACAACCTCAAGAACGCCCTCATGACCATTTCGTGGTTGATACTCGTCCTCATGCAACCACGCCGTCGTAAAGGCAGACATAGGTATCTTCACCTCATAGGCACACACGCCCAACGCAAATGTCTCCGACATTGCCACACTTGTTGAGGCTTCGTGATGGAATTTCATCTGCGTCTCATCAGTCTGACGCCTCATGTATGTGTTTCGGAATACTTACATCTATTTTTCTACGCACAGGTAAAACATTGAGACCAGTTGTAGCCTCGCAGAACGTTCGTGGTCGAAAATATGGATCACCATCATGACTCTCGATGTTCGGTTGGTCGGCGGGGAGTAGAGCAAGATATTGGGGATGTTTGACATGGCCTTGAACCTTTGTTAGATAGTCAGAGAACCGCGCCTTCCAGAGGATTTCGTTCGCGCTTAGTTCTGACTGACCCGAGGCCGATACCCATGAGAGTACGGCCAGCACATCCTCTCCAGTCACGCGTAGAGATGGAGTGAGGTTGATCAGTAATCTCTCAGGCGTCGAACCAAAAACCTAGAATGAAGATTAATGGGTTTCAGGGAATGATGAACTTGGTGTGTACCTGAGAAAGTCGCTTGTCATCTGTGAGGACGACGGCAAAGCCTTTTGTGAAAGCACGGATAGAGAAGTGATCCAAGTAAGATCCTGTGAAGCTGATAGGTATTCCCAGAGTTTGATGAAGTATGATGCCCTTGCGTTGATCAAGCAGATCTTCCGATGATAAACGAGCAATATCGTCAACCTATAGAATATATGAGATCGTCTTGACAAGCATTTTTAAATGGCAAACTTACTGAGAGGCCCGATGTACCTGCAATAAGGGCTTGTACACGATTGTACTTTGGATGAGACATATTTCGATAGGGTCCAGAGGATGTGACGTCGGGTGGAAGATCGTCAAGACCCGCCAGACCAGGAACGATAGTCGTCACCCAGCCAACATTGTCAATGATGGCGTCGGGACCACGTAACAGTGCATAGATGAGAAGAGGAGAGAGACCGGGGGGTAGGATTGAACATCTGATAAGGAACATGGCGGCAAAGAGGCCAAAAGCCTCTAACTTCGCACTACGAAGAGTTGAAGGTCGAAGACCATTTTCAAGATTGATGACTTTGGCCTGAGACCGACCGTCGGTTTCATACCAATCAACGTCACCAAGCATGAGCTCAGACGTCGCTGTATACAACTGGCGCCTTGGACCATCCAATATACCCCGACCTCTGTATTTTGATAAGTAAAACCAATAGTCAAACAAAATGTAGAGTACGTACAGTCGAACGTGCTCATCATAGTAGAGAGCATGACTGCGCACAAAGGGTCTCTCCAGCGATGGCTGAATTTTCACAGTATTGGAAATAGTAGCACTATCTGTGATACGTCCGCCCAATATCCGTAGCTGCAGATATGCTAGAAATGACGCAGCTACAATATCGGTAGACGGTGGCGACGCATCATCCGCTGGCTGAATAGTAATTGGATGGTTGCGTAGATCAACAATATCTGGCCTTGCTAAAGCTTTGACCTCTAAAAAGAAGGCACGAGCAGAACTGGGTGTTGGCGACAGCTACAAATATTGGTGTGAGATGTTTCCATTCATATAGTGGCCACAAACATACATTAATAGGCGGAACAGCAGGTGGACCCGTAGGTGGATCGGTCATCATGACATTTTCTGAGTCTGATTCGACTCGCGGAATGACTCGTCGCCGTCTTTGTGGAGGACTGGCAGGTGGTGATTGGGTCTATAGTCAGGGTTAACATTGGGAACAAGAGTGACGATATTGAGAGGAATACCAGATCAATGGTTTCAGAGTGTCGTCAACGAAGAGAATTGCGTGTTGAGGCTGCTTCTGAGGCTTGGCGTGATGTTGTTGGTTGACTTGGGCCCGTAGAAACATCGCAGTGCAATGGCGCCTCGGAGAGAATGTTCTCAACGACTGGCGGGTGAGACAGTGAGCCAGGCTCAGATTGCTCGATATCGCGCTTTGTGATATGAGAAAAAATAATTATCATGATTGGAAGTGAGTCACATACATCAACTTCATCGTCTGACGCATTGTCAAAAAGAGGTGTCAAAGACGCCGTGGGAGACGCTAAGCGGGGTGACGGAGGAGGTGGAGATTGTTCCGAGGCTGACGGGACCGTAGTTGATGGTGTACCGGGTTTTGACGGGCGACGAGAACGATTGTTGGTTCTCAGCAGATGACCGTTGGCGTCGTAACCAAGAGGAGAGGCCCACGTGCCCTCTGGGCAGATCCCATTTCCGATACACATCTTGTCATCGAGGATATTTTCTGGGAGGGGAGTGGAGGTACTTGCCATACCAGTCATCTGCCGAAGGCTGATACACGGATGGCCTTCGTAGACAAGCCAATTTTCACGTAGAGCTATATATTTGGTTATGATGAAGCAAAAATCAAAGTAACAAAGATGCGTACCGAGGAATAAAATGGGTCCAGCAGCTAAAGAGGGTGCATCCCCTTCGTGGGCAAGGGTATAGAGCTCATTGATTGGATATCCTGCGGGATTATCGGTGATCGCATGATAGGTGTAGTGTCGACGGTTTTGGGATGTTTTCCCGGGCTTGAGAATGACAAGAGCCGACCGACCATCACGAGGGTTAGAGGGAGGTGGGATGGTGTAACCACGTTCTTCAAAGATATCTCGCGACTCAAAGATAAGACGAGTCTGATGCATACTTGGTTCGTCCGTCGTGTCAAAATCAATACCATGGACTAGGCCAAACTCTTGGGACCGAGTGTATAGATCATAGAGATTGCCAGTGGCGATGGTGATGCCATCGTCCACATCAAGACCCACATCGAGACCAAGTTGAGCATCTGCTAGAGTTGGACGCTTTGCCTGTACAATAGGTATGAGCTTACATCATCCAGAATATGAGAAGAGGAAGAGACGAACCACCGGGAATCCAATGAGCATGACCGTGATACGGACATTCTGTGGAAGAGTCTGCTTGCCTCCGGCTTTTGTTTTAACCGTGATTGGGTTCGGATGTGAGGTTGTCTGAGAGGTAGCGGACGTAGCTTTGCTCTTACCCTTACGCGACTTGGTAGTCTTGGGCTGAGACTGCACAAAGAAAGGGTGCCGAGAGGTTGCTTGAGTCGAATTAGCGGCGTTACCGGATGTCGTAAATGTTGTTCCACGATTGCCGAGGGCTGCAGTTTCTGCTGCTCGACGTTCATTTGCCTGTGAGCTATGTAGCATACGGCGATAATTGACATCGGAGGGAGTTGTGCTCTCGACAGGGTGTCGGACAGTAGGCTGCCAACTCTGCGTGATAGGTCGCGTAGCAGATGACTGAGACGAGGTGGAAGTAGACGTTGGGTTAGAAGAGGCAGGTGGCGGGGGCGCTCTTGTCCTGAAACAGTGTGTCAAAGACAAGGTATGAAGAGTAAGCAATCAACGTACAAAGGGGTGATGCGCTTGTGCGCTTTATATTGCGCCCCACAATGTGGTCGAGCACAGAGGGTTTTGCCATCCTGAGGTGTATTTCCAGTGGGCTAGGGAATCAATCAGCCAGACGATGTCGGACAAGATCTGTATATATACCGCCATGTAACCAAGACATCCGGTTCGGCGGAGACCTCCTTTGGGTGGAAGTGCAGGTTTCACAGGCTTGGGCTTGCGCTTATGACGGGAGCGGGCATGTTGACAAAGGAGACAGCGATGCTGGAATTCATCAAGAAGTGCGCCACATATAATCAACAAGGCATACCGTTGTTGGATCGTCAACATACTCGTTGCACTCATTTCCTTCAGCGTCGCCCTCTTCAAGACACGCCTCACATGTCTCTTCATCATCTGGTGACGGTGGCGGGTCCATGTTGTCGTAGAGAGAAGAGGGACGCACAGAGATTGTGCAAAGTCGGGTCGGGGACAACGTGGGACAAGCAGTGAATGAAAATTGCATGATCAAATTCATGGATGAGGGAATGTGAATGCGCATCACTGGGTCAAAGCTGAGAAATGCATATTCACTGGGTCAAAGCTTAGGAGAGGGGAGATCCACTTTCAGGGGCTTCATACCAGCCGCAGTGAGTGTGAGACCCACAGCCAGTGAGTGAGAGACGCGGTAGCAGTGAGTGTACACAGTGAATTTATAAAAGTAGATTTTCACTAACCATTCACTGTGTCAGACTGAGATTTTGACTCACGGTCTATTATCCAGAGCACAGAGCGACTCACTGCGCCAAATCAAAACTTGCGATCGACTCACTGAGCACTTTCGAAGTTCTCGATCCACTCACTGATCAAAACCATCATTTCGGCTCATTCACTGCCGCTCACTGGGTCAAATCAAGCCGTTTTTATTTTTGTCCAATCGAATACACCATGCCTGGAGCAACGCAAACCTGGCGAGGTTAGTACGGCATATTATTACTGGCGAGTAACGCAAACCTGGCGAGGTTAGTACAGCACGCTACTGGCGAGGAACGCACATAGCCTGGCGAAAGATTGAAGTGCTGTCTGTATGAGCGATTCCCGAGTCTGCGCTACCTCATCCGGGCGCATCCAGCGCAAATCTAACTCAAGTCGTTCGATCTTCGTTGCAGCCCTTTCATGCTCATTCTGACTGATTTCTATGTGATATGAACTCTTCCCATTCCCCCGCACTGCTGTAGACCGCCCGCCTGTCGTTCCCGACGCCCTTTTGACGGGACTTCCTTTTACGGCAAGATATGTCATTGTGAACTTGTCATATAAGAGCTTCCCCGTAATTTCCTGCGTCTCAGCAAGGATCAGCATCACTATTTTCGTGGATGCTATCTTCAGTGCAGGGCCATATCGAGGGAGCCAAGTCCTTTGGCCGACACTTGACTGGGAGCTACCTTCTTCCTGTACGTGGTCCCATCAGTTGGCGCTATAGTTGCACCAGGTATCAACGACTCAAGAGGTCCGACCCAGAAGTTGGGTCTCTATCCGAGCAACAACACTTACATGATTTCTAACGAAGCGTGATATATTAATTCTGATATACTTCAAAACCTAAGAGCCTGTTCGGCACCCGGATCCCACTGGGATCCGCTGCCGGATCCGCCGTAGGGCTGTGCTGGGATCCATCTCGGTGTCCGGTCCGACTACGTGCGGAGAACCTCCCTCCTCTTCAACTTGCTTTGCACAATGTCCAGCCCTCCTGGCTGTCAAGTAGAGCAAAGTATATGTATCTATTGGTATATGAAATAATTTAAGACCGTTCAAGGATTGAAATTGAGCAGATCTGAGCTACAAATAGCCCGAAGAACTACCAAGTATTTGGGAGTAAATATTCACCCTGTAGATGTGTGTTTATCTTTCAAGCTATGAGATTGGTTTGTTATAGCATTGTGATTTGTCTGTAGGTACGTAGGATGCTGTGTCTAGTGCCTGGCAAGTTGTAACGGGGCAGAATGCCAGTCATATCAATTCACCAGATTACCGTTATACGCTGCCTTAGAAGACAGTATTGCCCAAAACGGGGGTTGCTTAATAATGGCATGGGGCTATATCATACTGCTTGAGCCACCCACAATGCCTTTTGTCATGCCAGTAGAGTTGCAAAGACACAAGGCTCTTGCATCGGTTGTATCACGCAATATGATGATATAGCTGACACAGGCCACCCTCGGATAGATCCAAAAAGCAAGAAATTACCATCACACATTCAATCTACAGCTCGTTAGATGCAGTACTACTACACGGACTGCTTGGAACATGTTTTCTCGATGGGAGGTTCTCCGCACGTAGTCGGACCGGACACCGAGATGGATCCCACGGCGGATCCGGCAGCGGATCCCAGTGGGATCCGGGTGCCGAACAGGCTCTAAAGATACACCCCCATGATTCCACCTTTGGTTTTATTCTACCTTTTTGTTCGACCCTCTCTTGACGCCTCTGGCTTGTGGAGAGTTCTACCGCGGCGCTCCCTGGAGTGACCGTGAGCTCGGCTCTCTGCGCGGTCTTTGGTATGAGTGTGACTTGCTTCGGCGAGTTGCACGCCCGGCGTTCAGAGTTGGACCCATGCCGGTGTCCTGATCCTGATCCTGATCCAATAAGGACACCCGTAAGGGGACGCCAGATTCGTTCTTTTCTACGCATGAGTGTCCGGATGAAGTGAGTTAGTTTCACGCTGACCTCTGGCCTTTAGTCTGACGGTTTTCAGCCCTTCAAGAGTATTGATATATTCAGGAGAGTCGGTTCATAAGGGATCTCATTCGCTAACCTCTCCGTTGCGGTTATCATCTGGCTCCAGTCTGGTGTGGCCTGGGCGCTCGGCTTCCGTTTCGACTATCCCAAAACGACGAAAGTGGGCCTCCCTGTGTTCGGCCTTGCTGACTTCACCCTACTTTCTGCTGACCCATAAACAATACAAGAATCAGTCAGCTTGCAAATGCAATGATTCAGCAGGAATCATCCGCGCGATGCTGTATAATTGGGTTTGTATTCCTGGTCCACCAGATACCCAGATCCCAACTCTCCATTCATGCCTTCGTCATCCGTACTCTTCGAGCCGATCAAGCTCGGCAACATTCAGTTGCAGCATCGAATCGTGTTGGCGCCGTTGACACGCTTCAAGGCCACGGCGAAGACCCACGTGCCACATGTCGATATCGTCAAGGAGCACTTCAGTCAGCGCGCCTGCTCACCAGGGACACTGCTCCTGACTGATGGTACCGTCGTGGCGCAGAAGGCTGGTGCTATTGCCCATGCCCCGGGACTCTGGTCGCAAGAGCAGATTGACGCATGGAAGATCGTACGTACCCTTCTTTGTCTGTTTCGCCTAGGTTCGTTGATTGCAGCCATTCCATCAGGTCACCGACGCCGTTCACGAAAAGGGTAGCTTTATCTTTACCCAGCTATTTGGGTTTGGACGGGCGTCGGACTACGAGGCTGGGCGCGCTGAAGAGCCTTCGATTGACTATGTAGCCCCGTCTGCAATCAGACTGACAGGGAAGAACGAAACACCGCGCGAGCTCACCACTGAAGAAGTCAAGGAGAACGTGGGATATTTTGCCATCGCTGCAGCTAATGCTATTAAAGCTGGGTTCGACGGTATTGAATGTCTTCAACTGCTTTCCAGCGCTCACACTCCGTCAAGGTGTCGAGATTCACGGGGCTAACGGATACCTCATGGACCAGTTCATCCAAGACGTCAGCAACAAACGTACGGACCAATACGGTGGGAGCATTGAAAACCGATCGCGATTTGCGCTCGAGGTTGTTGACGCCGTCGTCAAAACCATCGGAGCAAACCGAACTGGCATCCGCCTCAGTCCATGGAACGATTTTCAGGGTTCGTCGTTCGTCCCCCCACTGAAAAATCAACCATAAACTCTAACTAGACATGCGCATGGAGGATCCTATACCGACCTTCTCGTACTTGGTGGAGCAGCTGAAGGAGAAGCACTCTGACTTGGCTTTCATTCACGTTGTCGAGCCGCGGGTAGATGCCGCCACCACGCGCGAATCATACCCTGAGGAATGGTCCAACGATTTTATTCGTGACATCTGGGCGCCTCGGCCGCTCATATCCGCAGGCGCGTATACGAGGGAGGGTGCCATGGAGGCCGCAGATAAGAAGGGCGACATCATCGCGTTTGGACGGCATTTCATCTCGAACGTAAGTACTCGTTTTCTTCAAGTGGCAGGAACTTTGACTAGATGACTCTGCAGCCCGACTTGGTTCGTCGGTTGAAGGAGAATTTACCGCTGAACCCGTATGACCGAAGCTCTTTCTACCTCCAAGGGGATGTTAGGCGTGGATATAACGACTATCCATTCTTTGATGATGGGTTGACAGCGAAATCTGCCGCCGTGTAGATAGCCCATTGGAGCGGATTAGATACCTGGGAAGCACAATGGAACGCAGTGACCGCCTCCGACTCGTCTTTGTTCATACACCTTTTAGTCTTCAATTGACCGAGTTGAATAACAAGAAAATCTGGAAGACGGCGGTGAGAGAAAACAATCTCCGAGGAGACTGACACCGTAAACGACAACAACGCTACGCACGTAGAAAACGGGATGTAGGTTGTATCGTCGACAGGGAACAAAATATGTTGAGTGTGCAAGGGAGTGTAAGGTACGCCCAACGTCCGTGAGCATGATATAGTAGTGTGCATAGATAATTATCAAGGATGGAAGCAATGGATGATACATGTAGTAGCTATGATATGAGTAAAAATGCGTCGTAGTAGTGTAGCGGTATATCAAGTGTGGGAATACAACCAATGGGACAACAGCAGTGCGTGAGTATGACAAAAAGAGGATGACGGTGATGATGAGGCGCCCCAAGTCCGTAGGGGTCATGACGATAAGAAAGTTTGCATCTCATCGAGCACCAGCTCGGGATGGCTGATCGTAAGGTCGTGTCCACCGTCGGGAACGGTAACGAGGTGGTGCTCTGCGCCCTTGGGGAGAAGCGCGGCGATTTGTGACGCATGTTTATAGGCAACGACTGTGTCCTTCGTCCCATGTATTATGAGCACTTTACGTCCGTTGAACGAAGGTGACGCGAAGGTGGCCCGGAGACCGCGAATGGGGCCATGTCGTAAAGAAGAGCCAATAGCAGCGTTGAAACCTGGTAGATGCGCAGACTGGATTCGAACGATTTCTTGAAGCGGGTCGGAGGATGGGGGAGAACCGTCCGTGAGAGTTTGTATGAATTTCTGAATGAGAGTCAGCTAGAAGGGATAAAGGCAAAAGAGGAACGCACTCGGACAGGTGCACTAGACGTAACGGTTTGCAAGATTGGAGCAGACATGAACCTCAAGGTCTTTGGCAGGTCACTAGTCTAGTTCACGCTCGTCAATAAATGTCATGTATGACCTCGTTGGGAACATACCTCCATGAGACCGGTTGAAGATATAAGAACGACTCTGTCATCGACTAGCTGGGGAAAGTCGGCCATGAAGGCGCTTGCGACGGCCCCACCCTATGCGTTTGTCAGCCTACCCTTGAAAAGACATGGTGGTGGCAGCGTACCATGGAAACACCAGCGACAATGGCCTTCTCCCATCCAATGTGTTGGACAAGTAATGCGAGTTGAGTTGAGAAGAGCCGGGCATCGTAGGTCGTATCTGGAGCATCCGAGTAGCCGCGCCCGTACAAGTCTGCTGCTAATGAGTACAGAACAACGTGTTTTCGGAATGGCGCACCATATAAGAGCACACGATATCCCTGGTTGGCCAGCTCCGGCGCTATATCTTTCCATATGAGAGATGGGATTGACAGGCCGTGGATGAGGATAATCTGACGCCGGACATCAGTCATACAATCGCCCACTCTACACGACCACGCACCGTCTTGCCCGATTCGGGTCCCAGAAGCCAGTAGCGCACCTGTTATAAGGGAAATTTAGAATTAGGGAAGGACTACCGCATCGCTGCAAATCACGCCACACGCACCCTTCCATACGGAAAATCAACATAGGCCCCGCCAGGGTAATAATCCTCCGGGTATATCTCCCACGATTTGCATGTCTTCGGAAGGCTTGCGAGAGATGGATAGAGATAGAGTGGCGATGGCGGGCTGGGGAACGCCGCGAGGAGGTAGATGCTGAGCAGGAGCGGCGGGACGACGAGTAAGGTGTATGCGAGACAGTGGAACGGGTGCCGCGGCATCGTCGCCTTCACTCCTCGATGACGGCTAGGCGCTTAGGAGGCAGTTTGGTCGTGATAGTGGCGTATGAACGAGCCAGCTTGGGAGATGGTGGGTGCACGGTATCAAGTCACAAAAACGCGTGATGAAAATTATTCAAATCAAGAATTTGCTGCCGCTCGGTAAACCGGTAACTGCCGAGGCTCCATGGTCTCGCTCTTTGTTCCATGCTCCATCCAGGATCCATCCGAATTACGGGTCTTGGCATTTTCAGACTTGCACAGTGATTTATCTCTGTTATTCTGTGTCTTAGACAGGGGTCCGTGCGCACCTTGTCCGACCTCGTTCACACGTCGAATGATTGCCATCGATGCCGACATCCCCATTCCCCCAAACTTCCCAGTGACCTACGTATGACCGCTAGCGTCACGGTTCAGCGTACGGTCTGTACTTATCTGAATGCAACGCTTCAACGTGCCCCCATCACAGGAATCTGTACAATCGTATCACGAAGTAATGGCAGTCCAGAGGAGAAGGGATGTGAGACGTGACCCTCAAATGTTACTTGGCTGATTTTTCATCACTTTCAGGCATCGTTTATAGCTCACTAGCCTCATTGCTGGACACGATCCAGAGTCAAATCAAATTTACGGCCCCATGCATATTGGTATCACTCCGCGAATGCGATGTATATCTGACCGCTGGGTTCATTTCGTCAGCGCACATTTTACGATAAAGCTTGGACATGGGTTTACTGGATTCCAATTTCTTTCGGGCACGCACGCTACCCATAAATCAGCATCCATGTCAGGAATCACTCGGCAACCATTATGAGTATCTTACGGTATTTAAGTTAGCAGAGGCTGCCGAAAAGCAAAGAGTTGACGACAAGAACCATGATCACCAGAGGAAACATGTGAATCTTAGCCTCCGTCCGACTCAGACTCTATCAAATCTCCCAAGCTTCCTCCTCGGCATCATTCCCGCTTGCACATGGACTGGATTCCGCACCGGGTTCATGTAGATGTTCTTCATCTGAATGGTATGATCGCTATCTTCCCCAAACTCGTCTCTCCGATTCTCATATGCGATTCTTGCCCAATCCCTTGTCGCCTCCCAATCAGAAAACATCGCGCAAAACCCGGCAGCTTCTCCTGCAAAGTCGTCTATGTCCATATAAAACTTCTCCGCCCGAAAAAGTTCAATCGCACGAGAGAAAAGACGGAGTGTCACTTGCGGGTTTGGGTTCAAGATAGTGGGAATGGTGTTCCAGATGTCGAGAAGCTCCCTTCGACGCTCGTCGCTCCTCTCGATGATGTCGGGGACCGAGGTGCACAGCTCACAGCTGCAGTCGAAGCCGCGGTCACGGAGGAGTCTCGCACGCCGTTCATCGCGTGTGCTACCATAGTTGTTCCGCCCCATGATGTACGACACTAAAATCTCGTCTCCTTCCCCGATGTCTGTCAAAACAATGATCCTCTGTCGCCCGGATTTGGCGTGCCAGTTGTAGCGTGCGTTGGGGAGACATGAGTGGTTGAATTGGCTTGCGACATTGCATAAACCACCGCCGGAAAAGGCGTTGGTAGCATATATCCCGTCGAGAACATCGCGATCAGGGAACGAATTTCGCATGGAAAGGACTGTGAGGAGACAAGAGGGTTTCAGTCGTGATACACCTTGGATAAGTTGGAATAGCATCGGACCATCGTCCTCAGCGGGGAAGTTGAGAATCGGTTTCTCGGCGAGAATCAGTTCGCCGCGATGTAGAGGCTTCGTGGAAAATATGCCTTTACCGCGATCAGGCCGAGAGTCACAAATTACGAAAGGAAAAGATGGATTTTCGAGAGGGTGGGATTGTTCATCGGCCGGTTGCCCGCTGGCGGGAGGTGGATTGGACGCTACCGCGTGCAAGCGTGCAGTAACCTCTGCAATATCTGCCTGGTCACCACCGGCTTCCAGATAGGTTGTAACATCTGACATCGTATGGGTCAGCAATTTGCGCGGAAATGTCATTAATGTAAGCTTCACCATGCTGAGCATCTTTGGCGTTTCCACGAGACGCGTGCGCAAGCGCGCGCCGATAGAGAGCTTTTCTACGATGAACGGGATCTGGAGACGATGAAAATACGCTGCTTGCATCCGCGATTGCTTCGGTCCATCTGTAAAGTCATGGAATCAAGATCCTTGGACTCACGCCTTCGATCGTGATCAGCGCACCTCTCAAGTTTTAGATATGCAAAAGATCGATTCAGCACGTAGACGAGGTTCTGCGGATCCAAGCGGGCGGCATGGGTGTAGAGCGCCACGGATGTGCTGAAATCCTTATACTTAAACGCTTCGTTTCCCTGTGAGGGTTCGGCGAGCTGGACCAAAGAATTGAACTGTACGGACCTTCTCCTTGATGAGTTGGAGAGTATGGGGCCTGGTCGCAGTCATGGTGGTGGTTAGAGACGAAGGATGTTGTGCGCTTAACTGAGTTCCATATAAGCGCCGGCTCGTGGGGAGCCTCATGGGCGAAGAGGCGGCAAATCGCGTAAGCTGTGGCGTGTGTCTTTACCCCGCCTCCGCATCGCGTCTTCAATTTCAAGTTGTTTACTTGTCAGCGGGTCGCTAATCAGGGACCTGAAGTTCAGAAGAACCGTCATTGTCTGACTAGGAACATTTTCATGCATGCTAGGCAGCGAACCATTTATTGATGTGATTAGTGATCTACGCTACATCGTTGTCGTGTACATACTCTGATTGCTCTTTGCAAACGGATAATCGGTGTATCCACGACTCACCTCTCCGGGGACATAGAAATGACTTCTGTCGTACTTGTTGAGTGGCGTGTCACTCTTTAGTCGATACACCAGGTCGGGCTAGAAGCCAACGGTTAGTTTCAGACAAACACTGTCTCCCCAATACACGACCCACATTCGCAATGAACTGCCTTCCAAATGCAACGAGATCTCCCTTCTTCTCTGCTGCGTCAATTGCTGTTGCTCTCGTATACCCGCCAGCAGACACCACCGGCCTTGGCGCCCATATCTCTCGAATGAAGTCGTTAGACCATTCTTCCGGATACGTATCGCGGCTAGATATGCCGTCGACACGAGGTTCCACAAGGTGAATATATGCCAAATCCGGATGCCTTTTCTTGATTTCTTGGACGAGGTACGTGTAGGTGGGCTTGGGGTCTTTCATACCCATGCCTAAGCGCTAGTAAGGATCCGAAAGGCCGCAGGAGATGGGCCTGACAGACCTTGATATTCTCCCCATGGACTGAAGCGGATAGCAGTGTGCTTTACTCCGACAGCCTTCGCAACTGCGTCAAGAACTTCGAGGGCAAAGCGTGTGCGGTTCTCAACATTGCCACCATACTGGTCAGTCCGGATGTTACTGTCGTCCTCCAAGAATTGGTTGACAAGATGACCGTTAGCGCCATGAATTTCGACTCCTTGAGATGGAAGTCTCAGGACACTTTTCTCAACCGAACGGGGGGAGAATCCGCCTACCGTCAAATCCCGCCTTGATGGCATTGGTCGCTGCCGTGGCAAACCACTCCACATATTTTTGAATCTCTTCAACAGTTAGAGGTCGTGGAGTCTCGTGCTTCCCCGTCATCCTGATTGCAGACGGAGCGACATATTCGATGGATGGATCCTCGGCACGCGCAGCAGTGTAATCCGACGTACGCCCGAGCGCACAGAGCTGGGCAAAGACGAAGCTCTCCTTGTCATGAATGGTGTTGGTGACCTGGAATGTCGATCAAGATGAATCGGTGACAGAGCGAAAGTAAACTCACGATTTTCCACGCATCAATCTGCTCTTGGGACCAGATTCCAGGAACGTGGGTCTGCGTCCCAGCTTTCTGGGCAATGATAGTAGCCTCACCGATGATCAACGTTCCAGGAGCACTGGCACGCTGAGCGTAATATTCCTTCACGAGCTCGGCGTGGGGGACGTGAGTCTTCTCGGTGGCTTTGAGACGCGTGAGCGGAGCCATGACAATACGGTGCTGTGTCTCGACATTGCCAACCTTGAAGGGCTCAAAAAGTTTCAGTGAGGAAGACATCTGAGGAGAAGTTGTCGTATGTAGATCAATGGAGAGACAACAGCGGGGCAGGAAACCTCTTGTATCTTGTATCCAGAGTACAGCGCTGAATCAGTGAGTGAGTCAGCCTATTGATATGCTGAGTACTTGTCAGCCAGTTCGGACAGGTTAAACGAAAATGTGGAATCTGGGCCTGCCCACTGGCAGTTGATTGGATTCGAGAATGCGTAGACTGACCTCTCGCTGACAGTGAAGAACCGTGGATGTCCGTGATTTCCGGTCATTATCGAGACGTTACTTAGCAAGCGTAGGCCGGGCGGACAGAGGCAACCGTTCATGAGGTGGCTGTCTAGGCTTACGCCCTTATCTCAAAATCAATCACACCTTTAACCCGAACCACCGAAGGATATGCTAGATCCACGGTCTTTCCCTTCGGGAACACCGGCAAGGACAATCTTGCGTACCGCTGCTCGCTGTAAGTGAACACGCTTCGCGGTCCTTGGGTTTACTCAGCGAAAGATCATTTCAATCCCAACATCCTCGATCCCGTTCTTCCCATACGCCGAAGCGATTATCGCCGATGAACCGTTCTTGGGTTGACGCTAAAGGAGATGAGGGACTGAAGCAAAGAAACATTGTCGCTTTTGTGTGATCTCCTGTGCACTCAACGTGATTCAGAAATCCTTCGAGACTTGCGTCGACCAACACGACTGTAGCATGGACGCAAACATCAGGCTTCAATGATTCGTGCTGGCTGGCCACCTACTCCGGATGTTCGTTCCGGCCAGAGTGGTGATGCGAAATAAGAGGGAGGAAGACGAGGAAGGAAGCTGAAGGTCTGGATGCGAGGCGATGTAACACACCAAGTTCGAAGTCCTAGAGCGAAGTGAAGGGATGAGACTCTTGATCGGATGAATACGGGGAAGAGAAGGATAACGAGGATGCAGGGTAGTGTTAATCCGCTGACTTCCATGTATGTAGCAGGCAGCGACATGAGGTGTCATGGCGCCACCTGCGCCACATGATTTTGATGATCCTGGAGGCGGAAAATGAAACAGACGCGAGCCAGTTGAGATAGCCAATTCCTAAAAAGCTTGAACTAGTGTCTTCCAGGTATGTAAGCGAAAAAAAAGGATCAAAGCAGAGATAGTCGAGATAAGTGACTGATCTTAAGGGCGGGAGCCCGAGCTGGCCTTAGTTCAAAGTTAAGCAGAATCGTTTGAGCCTAGCACCTAATGAGCCAATGGATTCATCATCCCAGTCTGGCCCACGTACCTTTCCACAGCGAGCAGCTCGAAAAGTAGTCCTTGTGAGGCACGTCAATTTGTAAGACGCAGAAAACGAATCCGAAAGGAGGCAGACGCTGGAAACACCGTATCCGATAGCCGCACTAATGGTTTCTTCGAGTGGACCGGACTCGTGAGGGACCTTGACACATGAACGTCGGAGCCCAGGTCCGATTCATAGCCTGGACTAGCAGCCTAACAACGGTCGGTTTGGCGAGTTAAGGCTCTGCAGCAATGAACTTGGCAAGCCCGGCGACATTTCGTCGCATAAGGCAAAAGTAACTTATGAATAGAACGCATTTGGAAGTCAGAATGGAAGTAAGCAACCTCCCAACGGAAGAGGTTCCGACCTTCTTAAGAACTTGCGAGTAGTGACCACATCCCGTGGAAACAGCGACTACTTTCCAGGTCCAAATGTTGTACAAATTTCATTGATGAGTAGTGCCTCTTTCTAATCGATCTAAGCGAAAGCCTTGGAGACAACACCGTAGAATTGCTTGCCCTGGGCAGTGGCAATTTCCAGCTCGAGGGCAGAGGGCTGGCGCGCGCCAGTTGGTCCGGCCAAGGTTCCAGCACCCCAGGGAGAACCTGCAGAAGTTGTCAGACGAAGGATGACGCAGATAGAGAAACCGTAATTTACCACCGTGAGCTTCGTCCAGGTTGGTGAGCTGACCAAAGGTTTGGGAGTATCCGAGAGGGACGTAGACGATGCCGTGGTGCGCAAAGGTAGACATGGAAGCAATGGCGGTCGACTCCTGGCCGCCTCCGAGACCGGCAGTGGAGATGAAGACACCGGCGTACTTGCCGGCGAGACCGCCACTAGCCCAGAGCTTGCCAGTGGTGTCCCAGAACGCTTTCCACTGTCCGGGGAAATTGCCGTAACGCGTCGGGATACCAATGAGGAAAGCGTCAAAGGTGCCGAGGGTGGCAGCGTCGATGATGGGGTAGTCAGGCTTGGGGGGCGCGTGCATGGCGGTGAGCACGGACTCGGGAAGGGTTTCGGGGATCCTGTCAGCGGTTAGCGCGATGGCGGAGGAGGCAAGGCTGAACGACGTACTGGTAGATCGTGGCAGCACCGCCGGCAGCTTCGATGCCCTTCTTTTCAGCCTCGGCCACTAAGAAAATAGATCAGTCGTCGGCGACAACAGCGAGCAGAGGCACGTACAGGCGGCAATGTGGCCGTACATGGAGTAGATGACGATAGCGACTTTGGGGGCCATGGCGGGAGATGGGTGGTGGTGGTGGAAGGAAGAGGTCGATCTGATATCGCCTGCTGGTCGCGACCGCCTTATATGCCACCGTGGCGTGAATCTCTTGCCTTATCGAGCCCATCGACAAACAGGAACAGGCGTTTGTGAGACGCGGTGGGCGAAAGAATCCCGAAGGGGAGAGATTCGCCTCTGATTGCTGACTCAGCGGCATCATTTTTGCAAATGTCTATCGGGGACTTTGTGGGTCCTCGCTTTTCGAGATGTTTCTTCCCATGGTACCCAACGATAACCGATTTTCGCGTCTCTCCCCAGTTCATTTGCTGCATCAGCGAGGCGTTCAGTCAGCAAGTTTTCTGTCAGCGAGTTTCCTGTCAGCAAGTCACTCAAGCCACCGTCAGCATCATTTGTATTGTTCTTTCTATTCTGAGCGGCGTCGAGAATTTCTCGTGGCAGCTGGCTCGCCATGTTGGGAGTGGATACCGAGATATGCCGTCCTTGGGCTCAATTTACGGGCGTTCAATTTGAGAACCTCTTCACTCCTAGCATGCAAGGACTCTCGAAACGTCGTGGAAGGTTAGCAATTATAGCAAATGCGCCACTTCCCTTTCGATCAACCGATCATCGTATTTGCGAATAGAAATCGGCATGATCCGAAATGCGAACAAGGCCCAAGGAACCGGTGTATCAGAGCCGGTTCCGAACACCTCAGTAAAGATGTCAAGGCAATGGTGGTGCCCGGTGGAGATGCGGCAAAAGTTGTGGATGTGTAGGTGTGACCGTGGCTGCTTTTGTATAGTGTCCATGGTTTGTGGCATACCGTCTATGTACCAGAATTTGTACTACATTTTGAGATACTACGCTACGCACTCGGCGGCACTCCTTGTGATATGTTGTTCGGCGTGTCAAGCGCAACTGCTCTCATGTGGAGACGCATCCCATCAGAAATGAGAGCATGTTCTCTGGGGGCGTGGAGAAGTTTGAGATCACATTTTACCGCCACATGGTAGTGTAACTCCTCCATCCTTTCCGCAAACGACTCGACATCCTGCCGACGTGTTTGCAGCAAGTCAACTAGCTTTCTGCGCTTCATACGGCCAATGGGGTATGGTGATCTGTATGAACAACCTAGCCATGGGTAGTAGGGATTTCCATGGGCGTCGTATACGCCCGTCAGACGAAATGAGTTAAGACGGGGCAGAAGATATCGATGAGACAGAATCGTCACTTTGGCGATCAAGCTTCAAGTGTAAGGCACTCGGTGTAGTCGGAGTTCAGGAACATATATCAAGAGCATTGAGATTGGATGTTATCCAAAGGGTCGTCACTGAAGAACAGTTACCTGAGGCACGACGCGTCAAACTCACCGCGACGAAGCGCAGAGAAGTGATGGTTTGCGCCTAGTTAGAGGAGAGTTTCATTTACATAAGATAGCTGAGGAATCGATGCCAGTCCATTGGAATATACAGCCACCGCATCTACCGATCATGAAATGATGTTAGAGGCGAACGCCACATATGATAGGTCTAGAACCACGCGGTAGATTGAGATTTGGTGCGCTGGAGAATGCACCTCCACGGCCCGTAGAAGCCGTTTTGAGCACATTGACCCCATGATTATCGATTATCACTGAGGCGGCCATCACATACTCGAGCACGAGTTTTAGTCACTAGCTGCCAGTGATCACCAGAACCAATGCATATCACAGTCCCATCTACCAAAAACGATGATTGTCCGTTCACAAAGTTCGACAGAGATAGATTGGAGATAGCCATAGGATCCGGACGATAAGATGGGGACAGTTCCTCGTCCTATTCGACAGACTCATGACTTGAATATCACACACAGGCAAGAGGAAATCAAATCTCCTGATCAGATCAGCAAGACAAGAAATTGAACCAGCGATCGGAAGAACGACATGAGAGGCCCAGCATCGTGCCAAGAGAACATGAGGTCGAAGTCTGGCTCGGAGTGGCGGTAGGCGATCTGAAAGCAGAGGAAAACGAATGATGCCGGAGAATGATATAGGTGGGTAGGTAGGCAGACGACGGCGGGGAATATATCGCGCGTGGCTGAAACTGATCCGGGGCGGTGGTCAGCGCCAGGCAACGGAGAGCTTCGTGGTGGTGGCCCGCAATTTACCATGACGCGACCACGTGGCGCACCTTCCCCTTGATTTGGTCCGTTGGTTGTAGTAACGTACCGACGGACCAGACGCGTGTGCGCTGAGGCGACAGCATTGGAGGCTAAGAACCCTAGCTATAAGTCGAGTATTCCAACAAAAAACTTCTCTGGCCGAATGCGCCAGAGTCCAGAATATGATACAGGGTGAAATGTCTGGTGTACAAGCAAAATGAGTATCTATGTCTATGGTGCGTGCAAAGATTAAATAAGGGGCGTCAGAGAAGGAACAAGATGTATGTAAGGTAGATGGTTGTTTCTAGCAAAGCAGTAATGCGAGACGGAAGAAGATCGAATTGTACAGTCGGTATCAGATCAAGTAAATGGGCCAGATGATTGGTTCAGTCGTCCCAACTGCGCGAGAGGGAGCCGACGGCCAAGCTAAGATCGTGGACCGCTCTCTACACGGAATGTCAGATACGTACACGAGCGTGGCAATGGACTCGCCTTGGTGTCCTCATCTGATGCATGCAGCGGGGCATCAAGATCCTCGATGTTGACCATTCGTGCAGATAGAGCCATACTGGGTGTCCGCGGAGCACGCTCAACGGATCGATATGAGCGCGAACTGGAGCGCGAGCCGGCACGGAGGGAGTCGATGTCGGGAAAGTGGTGTTCTGGGTAAGCGTGCGCGATCGACCTGCCGTCGACAGGATCGTAGTAATCGCCACTGGAGGAGTCGCCATAGCCGGAGTGGGATGGGCCGCCGAGGACATTGACGTTCACCATTCGTCTGCGAGGAAGAAGAAAACGCAATGAGGATAGAGCGGAAGCATGATCCCACACGTAACACACCCTTCCTTTGCACGCACTATCGTCCCGAGCCGGCCTTGGTATTTGGCATAGTCCAACGCAGTCGTCGGAAGTCTGTTTACGTGCAAGATGTCGATAGAGCAACAGGGAACGCGAAGATAAACACGCACGGAGACTCTTCCTCCAGCGTCGGCGGTATGAGTCGCGAATTCTCGTCAATCTCCTCGCGCGCACTGTCCTCGGGGCTGCCCGCACAGCACAGGAAGGATCGACAAGCAAGCATCATGACCGCATGAAAAAAGTGGCTCGACGGAAAACAATTTGCAAATTGCCATTCTGGGCGGGACCTGCCATTAGATAATATGACCGGTGCCTGCCGCGTGGCGGACAACTCGACCGCCAACCAAATGTCAAACCTCGCATTCTCTATCGTATCTGGTCAACGGTACATTGTCTCGAATACGGCCGAATCGTCTCGACCTCGTTAGGCACACTCAAGTCGCCAAACGAAGTCTCACGGCTGCCATTCATTTGTTGGCAATAGTGAGCCCTGCTTCCGTCAGACATCCGTTCACGTCTATTTCTTCAACTCGCGTTCATGTATTGCAGCGCTCTCAGGAAAGACCACTCAATTGCATCCACTTCTTGCTCAATATCAGCAGCTCATCATGCCTTTGCCGTGGAAATGCGGCTCTCGTAGGAGGTTCTGGGAACTGAGATAATGTATGTACACACGTTTGCTACTTTCTCTACCAAATTGGATCTCACATTCCAAAGAACCCCGAACCGCTATTCAGTAACTTCCGCCTATCATCAGTCTCACGGCCGCACTGGAATATCTCGGAATCGCGGGAACTTGCATTGTTTGCCCAATAACAGTCTGAGCTGGTGAATTGGAGCAGCTGTGACCCTTTACACTTCCTTTATCTTGACTACTTCGGGAAGGTCGCATGCTACGAGGACAATGGACAAGCCATGACCCTGCACGTGGGGAGGTGGGTCACAATGGAGGCGTCTACTACTTTGATCGTCCACACCGATCAATGATTCGGCTGGCCTGTATAAAGAGGCGCCTCGTTATGGTGCTGTGCCCAGCTCTTCCCCGTCGCAAGAGTCGAGCCTACCTGTCTCCATCCATTCACTCATCTGCGCGATGGTTGCACAGTACGTGATATCTCTAATCTATGTATAGCCCGTTCTCACAATGTTCACCAAGATCGACTTGTGTTCTCTGCGAAGGCCTATTCACGTCATACGGCGCTCACGCCCACATGCACAAACTCCCACTCACTTGCATGACTAATGCCGCCGTTCAACCGTCTCTCGAACCTACAGACGGTGCAGTAGTGTCTAAGAGGGATTTGAAGGAGTTAATCGCGACACGCGTCCGGCAGCACCGCTCCAATTCCGTCAGCATCACATCCGTTCTCTTTCCCTCACCTTCACCCATATCACGTCTGCCGACCACGATCTTGACGGCTATTTTCAAATGGGCGGCCATCAACGATGACCTACAACTCACTACCTTACGCCTCAGCCTCGTATCCCGTGGGTGGCGCACAATCTCTCAGCGCTTACCCGAACTATGGACTCGTGTCTCTACTGGCATGAATGTCGACGTTGTCTGGTGGTACCTTCATCTGTCG
Organism: Strobilurus pachycystidiatus; assembly: GCA_019915135.1. Classification (NCBI taxonomy): domain Eukaryota; kingdom Fungi; phylum Basidiomycota; class Agaricomycetes; order Agaricales; family Physalacriaceae; genus Strobilurus; species Strobilurus pachycystidiatus. The sequence continues at coordinate 1,609,737 of JAHLMK010000011.1, forward strand.
AAGGACACCCCCTTGGACGTTTACATCAGGTTTCAAAACCGCTCAAACACCAACTGCGCTTTCCTCCTTTTCAAGGAGGCATATCGTTGGTCCACTGCCTCTGTTCGGTGTTCAGCATCCGAACTGGCACTCTTCGATTTGAACCTTCCGATTCTTGGTGCCTTGACATTGAACATTGCCGCCAATTCCACGACAAAGCGCTCCCGACTTCGCGCCTTTCTCCAAGCGCCACGCCTTCACACTGTCGCTCCACGGGGTCGGTGCGCCTCCATATCCCAAGTGCGGTGGTACGCCCTCCAGACGATTGTTCTTCGGGACTTTTCCGATGCCGATCTGTATAACTCCCTGCGCTCCTCGAACAATCTCAAGGAGCTGGTCATCGACCAGGGTTGCTTATTCGCCACGCCATTTGGCGGAGGTGCCTCCATCCCACTCACTGCGACAACCTTGACGATCAAGAGCATCCCGAGGCTGATGCACACATTCGTCGATTCTTTCAGATTTCCGCACCTCACTGTCTTGGCCATCTCCCTGTCTGACACCGAGGTCCACGATATCGAAGCTGTGGGCTGGTTCATCCCTTCCTTCATCGCCGCCCTCCGTACCAGTCAATGCAGCCTCAAATCGCTTGCATTGCACAACATCCCATGCCTTACGGACGAAAACCTCCTCGCCATATTTTCCTACACGGCCAAGTTGCGCACGTTGATTCTCCAAGAAGGACGAGGCACAAGGGTGGTAACTGAAGCACTTCTGCGTAATATGACGGCCAATTCGGGGTGCTCCCTACTGCCGAAGTTGAAGAGACTTGAGCTGGTTTGGGGGCATCGCGATGCGCAATGGCTGGAGGGGATGATCATGGACATGATCGAATCCAGGGCGACCAACGTTGATATGAAAACAGGGCGATGCATGCGCTCCGTGGTTCTGGGAAAACGCTTCGGCGCGGAGCTCAACACGGACACTGTGAACCGGATGAACAGACTGAGAGACAGTGGCATGACCGTTCGTTTGTGGTAATTTCTTTGTATACGCCGTATTGAAAATCAATGTACAGTAAGTATGTAGTTTACATTTGAACGTCGTTTCTACACAATCCACAAGCCGTGACCACTTTTGTATCGACAGATACTCCGACAGTCCTAGCTAACTCTTGCATCCGCGCTAACGCACACTCCCAGCATTCTCTGAAACGGAATGAGTGCTCATTACGAGCGATAACACGGTGATAACGTACCTATGGTTCAGAACATAAACCCTCTTCCTCAAGGACGCTGCCAGTACAACGATAGCGTCTACGGGACCATCCATTGCGCCGCATCTCACGATGCACGACCTCATGCGTTCCAACACAGACCCGGACTTCGTCAACGGCCTTAATCGCTTGTTGTGCTCTTCCATCATATCCCGCAGAATCTTTTGACGTTGAGAATCATCCTTCGATGCAGCAAAGTTTAGCTCGGCCAAAATGCTAGATGCGCCTGACTCGACGGTATCAGTGTTTGGTCCCGATGGCAGAACCTGCTTGATGAGATCTGTAGCCGTCGGCGAGCAGCGTGTCGAGCGACCCCATGCGGACTTGTGCTCGCACGGGGAGCCTTGGCATACGTCGGGACGCCAAAATGATTCTATAACGCGACCTAGAAGCTCGACGCGTATGAGAGCTGCTAGGGCTCCACGAGGAGCATAGAAGTCTGAGTCGTCAGACGGGGAGGATACGGAAAGGAGAGGGAATCCGTCGGTTTGCCGTTTGCTCAGAACAAAGGTCACAGTCATGTCGTTTGCTAGTGGATCCTGAGACGAGGAATCCACCAACACAACATCAGAATTTGTTATTGAATGGATTGGCGGTAGAAGTGACACGAAGTCGGGTCTAAAGTTCGGCATGCAGATGGCAAAGAACTTGCCTGGCGCGGTTGGGCGATATATTATCCTCAATGCCTCATTTTGATGAAGAAGCGAGACACCGTCCATACCAATAGTCTCATGCAACCACCCTCCGTTGACGAATAAGACGCGATCAGGTTCGTCCGCCTCTACGTTGCCATCGACGTCCAGACCTCGATAATCCTCTCTGTCAGATGCCCAAGGCATTGCCGCAATGTACCCCAGCCCAAAAGGCCCTGGCAACTTTGGGACAGCGGGAGGAAAATCATCATCGACAGTACTGAGCATGACAATGAAACGGAGGAGCTGCACGTCCGATAGCTCTTCTCCGACGCGCACGTACAGTTCATTCGCGAGCTCGAGTACGACTGGACCCATTCGTCGGTTCGACTCCTCCGCCCATGGGAACAAGGAAAAGTTCGAGTCTACCCTCGAGAGAGCACCTTCCAGCCATTCCTCGGCAGAAGTCAATGCGGGCTCCCAGGTCCGCTGCAGGGCATCGCATTGCTGTGGACGGGACGAGATGAGGCGGAAGTATTGGTGTCGGAATGATTCTAGATTATGTGGGAGCTGGGATGCAATGAGGGCACATTCGCCGCATGTGCAATTGTTGGGGTCGAGTTCTAGGAGAACATTCGGGATGATTGGTTTGGTAGACGAGGAGGCAAGGAGAGGTAGGTTGAGGATGTCTGGAGCATCTTGGCAAAGACCCATTGGGTTAACCAAGAAATCGCGTACATCTCTAAAGGCAGGCGGGTGGTAGACGTCTATCCAGTACTGCGCGTCGTCCCATTTGAGCGCGTCGACAAAGATGACCAGCATTCCCCGTTCCCTAGGTGACAAGTCTGCAAATACAGGGATCCAAGGGACGGTAGCGTAGCTCTCGCGCCAATGCAGTAGTGAGCGGGCAATGATGAACTGCTCAGCATACCACAAGATATCCATATGCAGCCGACGAGACAGATGCTTGGCTACATGTGTCGCAGTCAAAATCTCAGAGGCGCTTGGGATACACTGTGATGCAGAGAATTCATTGAATAACAGGACACGGACAAAGCTTTTGTGGGCCCAGCCGTGTGTTGGATAGACCGAACAGAAGCGGGAATGGACCCAGTCCTCCGTAGGATCGTCCTCCCACGAAGTCTCGTAAGGTGCGCTGGCAAGGCCGCCATGGATGTCGAAAGCGAAGTCATCCTCGTCTAACCACTCTTCGTCTGAGGTCCATGGGGATAGCTGGTCGCAATCTAGTCGGGTACTGGAACATGAAGTTGGCGGGTCTGCGTTCCAGAAAGCGCCCTGATCTATATCCTCAGCAGAATACACCTTTTTTCCTAATCCAAAGTTGCAGGACGCCCATTGGATAAGGAGAATGGTCAGCTTGGTTTGAGGGATGATGACCTTGCTGGGAAGAGAATGAAGGAGAAGGGCGGGGTTCCGACGCACGTCGTACTCATACTGCAACTCCTCCGGAAGCTCGTAGCCCCATAGTTCTGAACGCGGTAGAGATTTGTCTTCGTCCTCAGCAGTGTAGTCGCGCCCTTGGAAAGGATTCCTATCTGATCAATATCAGTTGCAGTCTTGCAGATGAAATCAAAGCCCGTATATAATCAGTAATTACCTGGAGGTAGCGGAAGCTTCCTCTTGATCATCTTTTGCAAGCTGACGAGTACTCGGTTCACAGAGTCGAGTTGAGCCAGCTCGGTTTCCAGATCGCTGCTTCCTGCCTCGGAGCCGTTCAGTCGTTTCAATGCATCGCCGAGTGCTGTAGAAAGAAGTTTTGCGATGGAATCTTCGGACAACCGATGCCCGATGATCCATAGTAAGAGCGTTATGATCCTTGCGCGGGTGCCAGCGTCTCCTAACAGCGCCATTCGTTTGAAATGCTCGTTCTGGCCTTTGAAAATCAGCGTAAGTTAGCATCTATTCGAATACAGCATGTCTGTACCTACCGAGTTTGCGAAAGATACCGGTGTTAAACGTAGAACGCAGCTCAGTGTACCAATCAACGTCAGCGAGGATGCCTGTTGGCGGCCGCATGTGATCGAGAGCCGGATGGAGGGAGAGTGCGCGATAGACGAGCAAGTGTGCAGCTTTGGCCTTTTCTTTCTCAGCAGTACGCTCATTCTTGATCTGAGTGATAAGCTGGAAGACTTCGTGAATCATGGCAGCAACATCGACGGAGATGGTCGCCATAGTTGTGGAAGAGAGGATAGAGACGCACTACATCCGTGATGCTGATCACGATGCTAATCAATGGCACGGGATGCGAGGCGGAGAGGCGGAGAAGAATAGATCAGATATGGATTGTGATGTGGCGGAGGCCCGTCGCCTCGGGCTACGGGTCCGCTTGGCGTATTGGTAGCAGGTGCCCGAACTTCCCGAAGTAAGTATCAATTCTCTTGCATTGGCCTAGTGCGAATCAAGAAGGGTGACAATCAACGAATGCCTCACTGACTCCGTTTTGATGAAAGTGCCGCAATGAAGGAGACTACTCACCTGCATTGACTCCTAGGCGGAGCTAGTCCGATATTTTACCATAGGGCCAAGTCCTCTGATACCGTATGTATCCAAAAAATTCTCATCGATGAATCTGGGCGGTAGTATTGCTCATCCTCGGGGAGAACCCCGCACCATGCCCGAAGCAGGGCATTGTGTGGCGTTCAGGGCTTCCTGTATGAAGGCAGATTTGGAAACGGCTAGCTCGGAGGAATAGATGTTTTTGAACGTTTATATCGGAAAACTAACTGGCCGTTCCCCCAGATCGGATGTCATCTCTTTTCATAACCACCTAGCGACTTTCTGCGTGCGAACACGGCCCACTTTGAGGTTGATCATGACAGTGATGTACTGTAGGGGACATATTTACGGACGGTCACTTTTGCGGTATCCTGCGTGAGTTGACAGTTGTCGGTGGTATCATCACAGCAAAGAAACGGGCGGGATGTGGCGGAAAAGTATACGGATTGTCTTCAATTTCCAGACTTAGTCGGGGTCTGAAATTTCACGGCACGTGTTGCCCTTCTGTCATCTCGTTTTCAAGTGTTTCAAACAGGGTTATAAACAAGCCTGTATCGCGAAGAAAATTTTTGAAAACCGTTGAGAACCGTTGGAACATCGCTACATGACGCTGGTGGCAGTGTTTCGGAGCTCCAAACGTCCAATGCCGTCCCGGCCCGTCTCATCCGAGGTTCAAGGTCCGCTCAGACTACCGAATCGGTCTATTCGTTCCTCGGTGACGTTTTTCCCAAACCACCACGCTCCCCGAAGCAAAACATCACATTACCAAAACCACAATGGCTCGTCGTGCAGCGCCCCCCAATTCCGGCCCCGCCTACATCAACAAAAACCAGGTGCAGCGGCGCGGCGCGCAGGACCCGAACGAGTCCGCGTTTTCGCGGTTTTTGAGGGAGGAGGTTTGGGCGCCGGAGAAATTGCCGGGGAACATCAGTATAGTGGCGGGCGTGTCTATGTTCCTTGGTGGCGTGCTAGCTGTGCGGACATGGGGGGAGATTATGGTTCCGGTGTAGTTGTCCGCTGGTGCCAATGGTGCGTCTAGCACTTATGACAATGTGCCGCGTTTGGTTACTAACATAATTCGCAGATGTCATTGCTTTTCTATGTCCTAATGTATTCCAGTCCTTGCGCGCTCTAATAGCAATTCTACTACTCACGAAGGCACCTGACTTCCGTACCATGTACTAGGCGATGTCCCGCGTCGTCATTGCCTACTGCCCATTCGTGCCCGTCATAACACATCACCTTCCTCAACAAATCTCATGACAATGAAACGAGTTTTCTTGTACCTTGATTCCATGTTTCGATTCTCACCTCCCGTCTAGGAACGTCTCGGTGACAGGCCGGCCCTCACACGCGGGTACCCAGTCAGTGTCAATGTCCTTATCCTAGCGTTTATTGCATCGGGGTTCTTCAGAACCATGGCCGAAGCAGGCTTTAGCGCATGAGAACCCCGAAGCGAAGGCTCCGTTTAAATACCCCCACCTAACACCTGAGGTATCCCGCAACATGACTTCGACCTTGAACATGGTTCCCCACGACATATTCTTTCTCACTGGCGCTCTCGCCCTCGTGCGTTTTCCTCTCCACCCGTGATGGACTCCAGACTTATGGATGTTGTGTAGGCAAACCACCTCTGGTTCAGAAAAAATGAGCCCGCTAGTCCTTTACTCGCCGCCGCGGGATTACTTGTCCAACCCTTGCTGTTAGCTATTGCTATTATTCCTCCGTTCTCCCTCGTTCGTCTTTCCCAGATTTATGCCGTCTTCTTCGCCACCATCGTATCATCGATATGTACATATCGCCTCTCACCACTCCATCCCCTCGCCAAGATCCCAGGTCCACGCGTCAACAAACTCACGAAATTATGGGGCATGTACGTCGCGTACAGTGGGACGACGCACCTTCGTCTAAAACAGCTTCACGAGGAATATGGACCTATCGTGCGCACTGGTAGGTCCCTGGGTCTCTCTTCTGTCAACTATAGTTGACTATCAATACCATAGGGCCGAACGAGATCTCAGTAATTGACATCGCGTCCATTAAAGCTGTCCTGGGGTCCAACGGGCTTGATAAATCTGCGTGTGAGTGTAATCAATATCAAAGCTTTCTTCCAGTGAGGCCAGTTAATCAGTCTGTTCTTACAGTCTATACTGCGCGTATACCCGAGGGTGGGCTTGGGTCATTGATCGTCATCAACGGAGAGCAGCACCGTACTCGCCGCCGTCGATGGACGCGCGGGTTCAGCGCGCAGGCTCTCAAAGAATACAAAGACATTTTGTCGAGACGAACAACTCAATTGGTGGACTGCCTTGACACTCGCGCAGACCAGCCTCTGAGCTTCGCTTCTTGGATGAATTTCTTCGCGTGTGCCTGTCTCGTCCACGTAGCTGAAGCTCGCTGACTTGGCTCTGCCTCTAGGTTTGACTTCATGGGCGATATGGCGTGCGTAGATGACTCTCTGACCTTCCTCGACCTGTTCTTATCTCGGTTCATCATTGACCAAACATTTAATTTCGGCCTTTCACAGGTTCGGTGGCGGGATAGAGATGATGCAGTCAGACGGGAAAGATGACGGCGGGTTCTGGGAGTTACTTGAGCATTATGCCGTGTGAGTGCCATTCCACTGTACACCTGCTGCGAACGCTCATGCGTGCCTTTCGATTCAGCGCGAATTTCGCTCTCCTCCAAACTCCTTGGCTCTACCAAACCCTCGTGTCCATCCCTGCCCTTGGACAGTACCCACGCCGAATGGCGGACTACGGCGCTCAAAAGGCCAAGGGGCGGCTGCAGACCTCGCCCAAACGGAAGGACCTTTGGTATCATCTGGTACATACATTCCCTTTTCCGTCTTTCTATGCATAACCGCAGCTCACGGAAGGGCCAATGATCAGATGGACGAAGAAGGCTTCGAGGCCGAGAACCGTAAACCTTCCTTCAAGGAAATCGTCGCAGAGGGAATACTCACCATCATCGCCGGCTCCGATACGACCTCGGCTGCGATGTGCTCCCTCTTCCATTGTCTCTTGACGGATCGGCGGTGTTACGAGCGATTACAGAAGGAGGTGGACGAGGTGTTGTCGACGACGGAGTGTACGATCGACGCGTCGGCGGCGACGCTGCCTTACCTCGCTGCGTGCATGTGCGTAGAAACTTTCCACTTTTTCTTCGACGTGACGTTGATATTGGCACCGTTCAATTACAGTAACGAGACGTTGCGATTGTACCCACCTATCCCGAGCAATGGACAAAGGGTTGTGCAGCGCGGCTGTGGTGGAAGGGTGTTGGCCGACTAGTGAGTGTCTTATCTCTTCTGTCTATCTTACGCATTCAATACTTTCTTCTACCAGTTTCATTCCAGAAGGCACGGCGGTCTACGTACCTCCCTATGTGATCCACCGCAACTCGGCGCACTTCTCCCCAAACCCAGACCTTTTCATGCCCGAAAGATGGCTCAAGAAGAACGAGTCATCGGACCCGAGCCCGAATGTACTGAACGTGGAAGCTTTTATTCCCTTCTCATATGGCCCGCAGAACTGCGTGGGGAAGCAGCTAGCACTGCAGGAAATGGTCACGCTTACGAGCGCATTGATGCAGAAGTTTGATGTGGTATTTGAGGAAGGGTTTGATTCTGAGGCGTGGCCTACAGGTGTCAAAGATTATTATGTGACGACGAGGCCGCCGTTGGAGGTAGTTTTCACGCCGAGAAAGCGTGGCTAGTTGATGGGCAGCGGGCGCCTACTTTGACACGAATTCCGGCTTCGTTGGTATGCTTTTTGTAGCCGGAACAGTCTATAGTTTTATCTCTCTGTCTTTCGCCGTTACGAGTTGTTAATGGCCAATAAAACTTTTCGATGTACATGTAAAACAACTCTTCGAACGAACCTCATGAATGATGAATCTGATCATCCGGCTTCTTTCTCGCTTCTCTAACAGTCCGCTCAAGTCTTCCGATGCCAGGCCGCGTCTTCTGTTGGAACCACATTGAGGAAAACCTGCGCACAAGCGCTTCCCGACGTGCCAAAGGCTGCATACCGACGACGGACTCGAGTTCAAGACCTCTTCTTGGTCTCTTCTTTCATCGTTTGCGCCGCTGGATGCGGACCGATTTCGCCCAGTACAAGCGCCTCACCCAGCAGAAGGAGCAGCGCGAACGGGAACGCAAAGTAGCGCGAGGGTCTTGGCCGGCGTCATCTAGTTGACATTAGCGTAGTAGAGCGCAATGCCGTCGGCATAGGCCCGCGCTTTGCCACAGAAGAGGTGCGTCACGCATCTTTCTTGTCTTGACAATGCCGGTGCTCAGGTAACCACAGTTTCATCCCGACCCCAGCGCCTACCTCGGCCAGTACGAGAAATACGAAAATTCCACTCAAGTACGGGTCAAGCCTGGGTCAAACATCAGCCGTTGCGAACACTTGTCCTTATTCCATTAGGAGGAAGGTACGGTCAAGCGTTCTCACAACCTGATTCTCGTAGTCTCTTTCCTCGTGGCGCGATATCAGATGCACTGTTCGATGTTTAGCCCCTAAAATCAAGACGACGTCTGTATGCTGTCCACGAGGCATTGTGGTCATTCTGGTAATCATCTGCCACTGTGCAGATGTTCTCGCGATAAGTATGTTTCACGTCCCTCTATATAAATACTCCAGCTTCGAAGGCATTGGCTCTGAATCCACCATCTTCCCTAAACTCTCCTCCATCACCCACAATGCGTCCGTTCTCTTTGTCACTGCTCTTCTTGTCCGTATCTGGAGTTGCGCTCGCTCAGGACCTTGGGGTGCCTACAGCCTGGCGTGTAAGTATCTGCATGATTTTCAGTGTGCTTGTATCATCGAGCCAACCTGGACCTCGCCTAGGAATTCTCCAACAGCAGATCCCTCGCAGAGCGCATCTCCATTTCGCAAAGCGCCATCAACACCATCCTTCCCCAGCTAAATACTGCCACTGGCGAGTTTAATGGTAGGTTACTTATGTCTCGGCCCAGTGTTCTAGCTGACATGATGGCCAGGCATCGGGTTCTGGCAGTCCGGAAATGTCTTCTCAGCAATGGCGAATCAAGACCACTTCACGGGCGGGACGACGAACAAGGACATGGTCGTTAACAACCTCAACACGGTCTACGGACTCTATGCTAACTACGATCGTTATGGGTACGTTAACTTCGTGACTTGCAACTCCTGTTGATTGATGGATTGATACAGGGTGAGCTTTAGGATCCACTCATGTGTGGAGTGATTTCAAACGCTGATGTGCTAGTACAACGACGACGCGTTGTGGTGGGCTACGGCGGCGTATTACGCTTACAGAGCGTATGGAGTACGTAGGAAGCATCCAAACTTGCAGCAAGAGCATTGCTGACATCGGCCTTGAAGGACACGAACCTCTTGCAACACGCAATCGACGTATGGACCCACGTCTCGGACTAGTGCGTCCCCATCATGCCAATGCTTACATGCTTCTCATGGTTTATCACGTAGTGTGATTACTGCTGCACAAGCCAATTCGGGTTCGAGTCCGTACAAAAGTTTCACCATCGCTGGGACGTGTGAGGGCAGTGCGTATCATGTACTTCTGACTGTCCGTCGTGCATAGTACTCATTTGAGCGTTCCGCAGAGTCCATGGTAGGAGGCGTGTTCTGGGTTCGTCAGGCTTATTCTCGTTGACTGTCATCGATACTTATGTATATCAACGACCTGTAGCGCCCGACCAGCGACGACCAAAGTATCAACTCTATCACCACTGGGTATGTACGAGCTTCCTTCGTCGGTGAATTTGACGCTAAACGGGCCTATTTCATAGGTTATACGTAACGTAAGCCACTCATCGCCTTCGTCTTGAGCTTAGAATCAGTCCTGATCATTCCATGCTTTTCAGGCTCTCCGCATTCCTCGCTGAAGCGACCGGCGACTCAAAGTACTCTACCGCCGCCATTTCCAGCGCCACATGGATCAATACACTGAACATCAACTCTGATGGGATCGTCCTCGATAGCGTCGACGGGCACTCCTGCACACGCTCCCCCGCAACGTGGTTGTTCACATACAACAGCGGCAAGTTCATTGAAGGCTTGAGCGTCCTAGCCAAGGTCACCGGGGATGCTACTTGGTCGACTCTGTACGGAGTTCAGTCTTTGTTGCACGAATGAACTCTAATATACTTCTAGGATGACGAACATCGTAGCAAAAGCAGTCAAGTCTACGGCCTGGCAGGGTACGAACGGGGTCATTACTGAAGGCGCGAGTCCAGATTCCAATAATGACAGTGCTGGTTTCAAGGGTGCGCCGCAGAGCATTGAACATTCACCACACTCTCTTTGACAAACTTTCCTTCTCACAGCTATATTCATCCGTGGCCTGGGAGAGGCGTTTGTCCGGAACGATGACCAGAGCGCTCTCGACATTCTTATCCATAGTTATGTTGATGTCCAAGTTCGTTCCTCACTACTTCCTCGTCGGCCACATCTTTGATTTTGTCCCCTGCAGTACAACGCCGTTCTCGAGCTCGCTGCTAATGGGACTTCCTATTCGTCCGCATGGGCGGGGCCACCGCAGGGATTTACGACGTGGGGACAGTTGGCTGCCTTGGATGTTATGACCACTGCTATCATCGCGAACACATGATCTTTTAGTATCCCTTAGGACGGACTGCCATAGTTCTAGGACAGACCTTGGGACTGTATATGACAGATTCACATGTACTGTAGCTATTCTGACATGAATGGCGAGATTAGTGACCTGAGGTGGGTATCAAATTGAATGGACATAGTCCAAATCGCTCGTTGGCAGTGCGCTTGATTCTACATATGATCATGAACTCGATTGAGGGCTCATATTCGCACGAATAAGATAGATGCCAGCGCCATTTCGGCTCTGGACAGTACGAATAGCATCATGCCATCAATGACCCTACTCCCCCAATGCACATAAGTTCTTGTACATGTGGCTGTCTTAGTAGAACATTCCTCATCAGGCCCCGAAATCTCTCGCCTTGTAAGCATCTCAGTTAATGTTGACAACTCTTGTTCAGTGATAGCTCACCATCCATACCTTGTAGCTACGCAGTGGCGTCTCTTTGTGTGAAGGACTTCATGATTGAGATGATGGAAGATGGAAGTAGGCACTTGGACTGACGTTTACGCGTTGTAGAGGGATGTCCAGAAGCCAGCCATCCCGTCCTGGCCAGCATCAGATACTGGACTATTACTGATACAGATATTTTACAGATACATGAGCAGGTAGATTGATCTATCCAAAGCATTGTTGTTAGTGTTCGTTGTGAGAATTAGCTCCCCCCACCACCGCCGCCACATCCGCCGCCTCCACCGCCGCCACATCCGCCGCCTCCTCCTCCGCCACATCCGCCTCCACCTCCTCCGCCACATCCACCTGCGGACCCGCCACATCCACCACCACCGCATCCACCGCCACCACCACCACCACCACACCCGCCACCACATCCTCCGGCGCCCTATCACAAAACGAATCAACAACCGCGGTACGTCAAACACTCGAATGGATTACTCACCGCAGCACAAGCCGCCGTCCCCCCGCCCGCACCGACGACATGCCCGTTCATCGCCACACACCCGCCGACCGCCATCGGCCCGACGCCATACCCATAGTACAACGGCATAGGCACCAAGAACGCCGGGTCGTGCCTCTCATCGACGTTCCGCGCCCTCGAGTCCGCCTCCTTCCTCTCCCGCTTGGCGCGCTTCTCCATGCGCCGCGCCCGCGCCTTCTCGCTCTCCGCCGCGTGCGCGAACGCATAGACCGCGTTGTGGTCGCTCGGGTGCGTGGCGGCGCGGAGGTCTGGCGGGGGCACGAGCTCGGAGGGCGGCGGGTCGGCTTTGCCCACTACTGGGATGAAGCGGCTGAGGCGCTTGGCGAGCTTGTCCCCGGGCGCGGGGCACCCGCAGTGCGTGTAGCGGATGCGGAAGCGGTCCTCCCAGGCGCGGCAGGTGATGTCGAAGGCGTTGGAGAGCCGGTCTTCGTCGACGCGGTCGTTGTGGTCCACGTAGCGGTTGAGGTACCACGCGCAGTCGTGGTTGTACTTGGAGGAGCGGAGCTGGTGCGTGTGCCAGGCGAGGTCGATGTCGAGGGTGGGCACGAAGAAGGATGCGGGGGAGGAGGACATGAGGTCCAGGAACCTGGGATTTATCCAAGTTTATTTGTGTTTTGGCAAGGGAGAAAAGAGGGTACATACGCATGATACCGCGCGACGGCGTGCAAGAGTATCTTGTCGTCCGCCTCGTCGATGAATTCAGACGTCGTCCAGCGCAGATCCGCCATCTTGTGCACAAAGGATTCTTGCCGAATCACCGCGCCGACCAGGTCCAACGACCACACCCTATCGTCCGTATACGCCGTCATGATCCTCGCGACCGTGCGCTCCCTGCGTCCGCGCATGTGCACCTGCATCGCGTCGCTCAGCTTTTGCAACGAGTACCCGAGCGACTCCTGGAGGTTCTTCCTCCACTCCTGCGTGTCCCCGCTCTTGGGCGGCTCAAACGTCTTACTGAGGAGACTGGTCATCATGATACGCGTCTTGATGTCCGTCGCGCGCTTCACGTTCGGTGGGGATTCCGGGACGTGGTATGTGCCACTGCCAATGATAAGGTCAGAACCAGGTACCAGTTGGAGATGGGGGTGGGGGAGCGTACGGGAGGAGCATAGACTTGTTTGTCAGATCAGTGACGAGCTTGTGCATCGCCAGCGTCCCTTTGGTGATGGCCAACGAACAGGTGGGGCAGCTGACGGTGAACCCTTGCTGCAGATATCCTCGGCCGTTCTCGTCCAGCAGCACTGTGCAACGTGTGTGCTGTCCTTGAGTATTGACTCGAAGGTAGTCCCAAGGGTGGAACTTACTCACAAGCGTTGGATTTGGATAAGCATCTGGGACAGGTGATGACATGGTTCTTCAGGATCCGGGCAGACTCGAACGGATCGAAAGCTAGGGCTGTCCTTTTTGTCCATAGGTCTTCGCGACTTGAGCCGGAGGAGGGTGTAGTCAAAGTGGATATGATGGATTCCTGCGGGCGGTCGGTCACATGAACGATATGGGCAATAGGGACTGCTATACTCACCAGGTCATTTATCTTCAAACCCGACTTTGCCAACCGCTTTATCGGGCCTCTGATATCTGCGTCTTCGGCGTAGCGTCTAGAGAAGGAAGGAGTCGAATCAATCAAGGACATATGCAGATAAAGCGCGTACTGGGGATTGAGCAGGTAGGCATGCCAGACCTATATCGGGCAAAGTCAACGAAATCATGATAGAGGTGTCAGCGAGGGCAACCACACCATGAAGACATCCAACGGCGGCACGAGCGAATCATCGTCCGCGTCCGGCAGCGTCAAGCAGAACCGCTCAAACCGCTCCACAGCCAGCGCGACGAACAACGGCCAGTTCCTTTCCTTCTCCTTCTCCTTCTCCAGCCCAAGCTCCGTCCCGTCCATCCCGTCCACTGTCTGCTTGAGCTCCGAGAACGCCTTGAGGAGGCGCAGGTGCGCCTTTAGCTGTGGGACGGTGACTAGGGGCTCGCTGATGGTCTTCTTGCCGATCTTGGAGTAGTAGGATGGGGGTGGGGAGTCATTGGGTGCGGATTGGGATTGGGCGGTGTAGACGGGCGGCGGGTTCGCGTCGCCGGGTGCGTCGTCGGTTTCGGGTAGTTTGATCATGGGGGGTAGGGTGTGGGGTATGGTAGGTGTGGTGGTGGCCTTTAAGTATCCTCGAGGCAGTGCATGATGGAAGTACAGCGCGCGTATAGGAGTGGTGATCGGTATCAAACCGTGGTAACTTATGACACCCGTGTGACACCCAAACAGCTACTTGTAATTACATCGCTCAGGGTGAGATTCCAGACTTTTATCAAGCGCAGCACTTGTGTGACGTGCTTGGTTAAGTTCGAGCTGTCTCTCCGGTACGTGTCCGACTTGCGCAGTCCACAAAGACAGTTAGAGTGTACATCGGAGGAATCCAGCTTGACATGTACACGCGTGGACGTCAACCTCTTACATACTGCGGACGCGAGGCCGTTGAACGAACCTTGAGGCGCTACTTTCGTTGCTCCAGATTCTGGTATGCCAGCACGTTCCATGGCTGAGCCTGAAAGGAAGTGACTCCGAGTCTACTCCATAAAAAAAAGTCTGAATCAGTCCTCTGCTCTAGATCCCAGTAGCCGGGCGTCGATAGCAGACTGAGACAGCAATAGAATCTTGTATGCCAAGAAGGTCCCATAGAAGATAAACAAAGTATCTACTCCAAAAAGAAAAGAAAAGTCTAAAATGCCTAGTTCTTGAATGCGTTCCACGCCTCGTTCAACGCGCCAAACACCCCGTTTGCGAGCATGCGCTGCTCGAGCGTCGAATTGGATGGGTTGAGCTGTGTGAGCATTAGTGAACAATCAAACAAAGCGGTTGTGGTATCACCTTATCAGGGTGCACCCTCGCAATGGCCCTCATATACACCTTCTTGACACCATTGTCGCTGACCAGCTCGTGCATCCCCCCGCCCACCTTGGGCGCGCCCGGCCACAGCACGCCGCTCTCGTCGACACTAGCGAGCAACGCGCGGATGTTGGTCTCCTTGCCGCCCTTCCACGCAATGAGACGTGCATCGACCGAGTCTTTGAGCTGTGATTTCTGGAGGTCTTCCGCTTCGAGAAGGGCGGTAGTGGCGAGGTGGGATGATAGCGCTGAACCGGATGCGGCTACGGGTGTGGGTTTGGGACGGGCGGCGGCTGGTTTGGGCTTGGGTTTGGGCTTCGGCTCGAGCATCCCCCGACAGCGGCCCACACCCCGGACACCCTCCGCTCCCCACCTGCCGCCCATGCCAGCAACGCGCTCCCAGTCCCTCCTCGCGTCCTCCCACCTCTCCCTGCCCTCCAAGGCCTCCGCCCTGCGCTTGTACGCCTTGACGAGCTGGTCCTGCACGTCCATCGCCATCCACTCCTCCCCGCCCATCGCCTTCAGCTGGTCCCTCAGCGCCTCCCACCCATCGCCTATGAGTTGGATGACACCCCCCGCGTCCTCCTCCGCACCCCTCAGGCCCCCCTCGCGCATGCGGACCAGACTGCGGTTGTTCATGAGGACGACGCGCGCCAGATGCCCCTCTGGAAGGACGTCCATCGCCTCGCCGTACAGCCGCTCGGCGTCCCCGAATTGACCGAGCTTGAATGCGGCGGTGGCGCGTGCTTTGAGGGCAGACGAGGCGGACAGGGCGGAGGGCGTGGCGGAGGGGAGGGTGCGCGTGGGGCGGGGGGTGCGTTTGGATTGAGGTGGTGTGGGCGCGGGGACGGGGACGGGGGAAGAAGAAGAGGAAGAGGCAGCCTGGGCAGGCCGACGACGCGACGGAGAGACGTACGCGGAGGCGAAGAGGACGACGTCGGGCTCGCGCTGCCTCTCCCGCTGCTGCTGCTGGGGTGCCTCCCTTTGCCGTGGTGGTGGTGGTGTCTCCCTCGGTTGCGCGACCTCGTCATCGTCCTTCCACCCACCCTCCGGCTCTGTCATCCACTTTGGTCTCCCTCCCCCGCTCCTCCCTTCTGTAGTCCCCCCTCTTCCTCTCCCCCGGGCTGCTCCTCCCCTCCCACCCCCTTCCCCCTCCTCCGCGACCCTCTCCGCATAGGCCTTCATGGCCCTCTCCCTAGTCTCCCTCAACGCCGCGCCCGCCCTGTTGAACAGGCTGAGCCCAATCGCAGAGGCTTGGGTGAGCACCTTGTTGACGTCCACCCCGCCGTCGTCGTCCTCGTCGCCCGCCCGCCTCGGTGGTGGTTGCTCCGACGGCCTTCTCGACTGCTGCGGCCGTCTCGGCATCGGTGGTGCCTCCTCCCTCGCTGCTTGTCCCCCCGCGAGCAGCCCCTCTACCGCCGCCTCGACGTCCATCCCGCCCTCCGTCTTTGCGAGCGCCTCCTTTGCCTGTGCGATCGAGAACCCCATCTCGACGAGCTGCCCGAGCACGTGTGGCGGAGGCGACGCCGTTCGAGGGGGGCGAGCAGTAGGTCGCGTGCTTGGAGGACGTGTCGATGCCTGGCACAGTTTAGTTGAACGCGTCCAATCAAACGGATTGACACAGACCTCGTCACCATCATCAAACAACTCCCGACTCCCAAAATCGAAATCCTGACTCGGCGAGTCTGTCCGGCTCCTTACCCTTCCTCCTTTACTTGTATCCTCGTCCTCATAATCCCACAAATTCTTACTCCTCTTGGGCAGCTCGTCCATCCCCCATCCATCATCGTCGTCGCGTGCACCAGTAGGCCGAACATCATCAGCTGGTGCGCGTGCAGGAGCGGGAGCACTTCCGAAATCGCCCAGTCCCCAATCGTCTTCTTCCCCTCCTACCACCAACGCCGGGCTCGGGCTCGTTACAGGTGCGGTCGGCGCAGCAGCGAAATCCCCCAAACCCCAATCATCCTCCTGTTCCTGTTCCTCCACCTTGCTTCCTAGCCCGCCTAACGTATCCAGCCCCGCCCAGGCGCCATTGGTATTGGGCTTGGAGGTGAGATGGGCATTCAGCCGCGCAGCCTCGACCATCCGCGCCCTCTCCGCGATCGTCATCGTCTCCTTGTTGTTGTTCTGAGATCCATTCCCGATTCCTGAAAGTAAATCGCCGAACGCATCCGGGCGTCCCGAACGAGGATGGGGATTTGGACTGAGTCGCGCCTGGGTAGGATTCGGATTTGGATTGGGACTAAGCCGCGCCTGGGCCTGGGGCGTCCCGACGCGCGAGCTCCCCGCACTCCCACTCCCCGCTAACATCGCAAAGGCGTCGTATCCTTTATTTCCACCACCGCCCCCCACTCTAGTATTGTTGTTATTGGGTTTGGCGGTGGAGTTAAGAGCGCCCATAAGCTTGGGCTTCGCGACGGGCGCGCTGGACGCCCATAGGTCGGCGAATGAGTCGGACATTGCTGGGTTTTTGGAGGTGGGATTGGGTGCAGGTGCAGGTGGGGAGAATCGGCGAGCGAAGGAGTCGAGCGGTACGGATACGGGGTGATTTTCGATGGATGTAAGCGCTCGCTGTCGCCGTGACGAGGATGGGGTTCCGATGTACGGTGATGCTGGGTATGGTGTAGTAGTAGTGGTAGTGACAGTGCTGGTGCAAGTGTACGTATACGTGTGCGTGTACGCCCGTCCGCGAGAGGTCGTATAGCTGGCAGTGTAGCCGGAGGACGTCTGCACTCCGAGTCCGTATGTAGCCCGCCTTTCGTAGCTTTGTGTCCTAGTAGGCATCAACCTCAAGTCGTAGTAGCAAGCAAAGAATGGCTGCGCACCGTTACACCGCCTAAGTCTGGTCCCCTCCGCTACCCGAGTCGGAATACAACACGGCCAGATACTGAATCGATATGACAAGATGGGAATTGATGACAATGAAAAGGGTGCGGTCGTGCCACGTGGTCAATGTAGAGGCGATTACGTGACCCCGCTGCCCGGCTATAATTAGGCTTTTGGGCGCGTGCGGCATCGATTTTCAGTCGACTAGCTCCGACTTTCGGCTGTACTTGTGAGAAACTACACCCTCCTCAACTTGTATGCTACTATAGAGACTTGTTTCTATTTCCGTGACAATGCGGTAACATAGTATAATGTTTCTGATGATTCGCCCCGTAAGTCTATATCCAAATTCTCTCTCAAAAAAAAAAAATTGGTATTTTGGGCTGACTAGGGAGACTACCGGAAGTCTGGGCGGCCAATCATGCATGGATCGATTGGGCGGGAGAAGGATCGGAGGGAGAGGTCTCGTTCGACTTGCTGGAAGCTTGGGCCCGGGGCGAACGTTCTGCAAAACACCAACTTGTGATAGCGAGCGGGTTGCACAAAATCGACAACCAGGAAGAGCACCGTGTTTGCTTCAAGCTACAATCTACATAAGTATATATACAATAAGGGCTTCGAAGTTGGCATGAGCTCGTATAAGACGGACAAGCAGTATTCGCAGGCGAGCCATCTACGCCACCGTCACAATCGTCTGATATTGGGTGGTAAGTAGGTGAGTTAGGCCAAAGGACACAGACTCTGGAACGTACTGATATTGTCTGGGGACACCGTCATGGGCCCGGCTAGAGCGCAAGCGGCAGCCACAAGAAGGATGAAGAGGGCCTGTGGGTTGACTGTGAACAGCATTCAACTTGCGAGCAAGTTCAAGGGTAGTAAGTCTTATGTAGACAGCGACGGGGAGGTAGACTGTACATCTTTTATAACCTCTGGAGATGCGGATGGCTGACAGTCTGCACGATGCAGGTGACGCCTTCGATGGAGGGAGAAGACCCAATGACGCGAGGTAACTTGAAGTGGCCGTTGTTCGACAGATAGACATCGATGGAGGGAGAAGACCCGAAGACGCGAGGTAAGTGACCGTTTGTTCGACAGATGGACATCGATGGAGACTCAAAGACGCGAGATATCTAGCCGTTGTTCGACAGCTGGAAGAAAGACAATCAACGATGGAGACCAGAGGAAACAGGATAGCTGGCCGCTTGGGAGACAGACAGTCGCAATGGAGACCAAAATACCAAAAGATCCAAGATATCTAGCCGTTGTTCGACATGGAAGACAGAGAATCATCGATGGAGATCAAAAGACGCAAGATATTTGACAGGGAAGAGCGCCGCGGCGTGGCTTCCAGCTTTCGATCGCAGACTCCCGCTCTTCTATCACACTGGCAGGTGCCGACGTCGAGACCGAAAGTAAGGACGTTGAGTCAGGACTCAGAAGCAGAAGGAGGAGTAAATCGAGGTCAAGGTAGGACTTGACGTTGCCTAGTCGGAATTTTTGTACCTCTCTCCGCTTGTGAGGAGGTTCACGTTGGACGCCTCCGAGCAAAGCTTCCTGGACCTAGACTACAGACGATCCAGACGGATGATGTTTATCGCAATGTGAGTAACTGGGCGGGAGATATACCAGGAAGATATCGGCTTATGAGCAGTAGCCACCCACTTGCGATAGTATTAAGCGTTTCAATTCTTCTGCACGAAATCTATATCCTCTCAGGAACAACACATAATCTCCCTGTTAGATATCATAAGTATACAAGGACGGCTTCGTGAAACGGCCTCATGAGCATCTGAAAAAACCTAAAGCGAGACTCGGATACTTACCGCTCTGGGCTCACGGCCCGCAAGAGATAACCCTTCCTTCAAGATCCCTCGCACACTGGTCTGATCAACGTTAGGGTTGATCATCTGTGCGAAAGCGAAAGGGCTTTGACGTACCGGTCTTGGGAGCGGGAGTGGGAGCGCCTAGGGCGCAGGCGGCAACGGCAAGAATAACGAGAAGGGCCTGAGGTTTGAGCGTGAATTGCATCGTGGGAGTGTTCTTGAGTAGTCAGTGGACTGAGAAGTGGGACGAGGGGACTGAGAGATGGGACGATGTACTATGCATCTTTTTATATCCACCGGATCCAGTTCCGCCTACTGGTCGCGATATCAATGTATGAATCCGCGGTAAGCTCTCGATGACCGAGTGCGAATATACGGGCGCCGGCGGCCGCCCCAGACTATGTGAACGCTGTTCGACACATGAACTGGACTGGAACATAGATATTTCATCGCTGGAGACCAGAGGACGCAAGCTATATTGAGATGGAGACAAGAAAACCGCAAGATAGTAACTGGCCGCTGTTTGACATGTCGCCAGGCTTCAAGCGCGTCGTCATGTTAGTGAACTGAGCATAGTTAGTTGCTACTCACAAACGAAAATTGGGCGTCGACGCAGAAGGTAGTTGAGCGATAACTGGGGGATTCTGCCGGCGGCATTTGATGTTGCCTAATCGGAATTTTTGTACATCTTGCAAGTCAACGTTCACGATTTCGCTCCTTGGACGCCTCCGGGCGACGCTCCATCCCCGACTTGGAATCCGGACGATACAAATGGCTGTGGAACACCCGAACGCCGAGGCGTCCTCCTCCAAACAGCCCTCGCAACAAAAGCGGCTGACAGCGGCGCAGAAGCTGTCTGCATCGGAGACGCTGCCTCCGCCGGGGATATGGCAGGAAGCGAGCGGGGCGCCGGAGCATGAGAAGCTGGGCGGGTGGGAGTGGTGGAAGAGCGTCGGGAGTCCGAGGTGCGTGCGTTCGTTCTGTGATTGGAGTGGTCTGGGCTGAGACGCTCGACTAGGCTGGTGGTAGCGCCGATGGTGGACCAGAGCGAGCTGGCGTGGAGGGTGCTGTGCAGGCGGTACGGCGCGGAGCTGGTGTACACGCCCATGATCAACGCAAAGGTGCGTCGATCCCAAAGAAAGCCGTGAGGATGCTGAGTGTCATGGCAGATGTACACACAACACTCCTCCTCTGCGAATCGATCGCGCTACTTTGACATCGAGAGCGGGGAGGAAGGGGGAGCGTACGACCGGCCGTTGGTCACGCAGCTGTGCGCTTCGGTGGACAGTGTGCCCGCCCTCCTGCAGACCGCACAAGCGCTGGAGCCATACTGCGACGCCATCGACCTGAACCTCGGCTGCCCGCAGGAGATCGCGCGCAAGGGCGGGTACGGCGCCTTCCTGATGGACGACTGGGCGGGCGTCTACCGGATGGTGAACACGCTGCACCTGGCCCTGCGCGTGCCCGTCACCGCCAAGTTCCGCGTGTTCCAGAGTGTGGAGAAGACGGTCGCGTACGCGCAGATGCTCGAGCGCGCGGGGGCGCAGGTCCTGACGTGCCATGGACGGAGGCGGGAGATGCGCGGCGGGGCGAGCGGGCTGGCGTCGTATGCCCATATCAAGGCTGTCAAGGCGGCGGTGGGTGTGCCGGTGTTTGCGAATGGGAACGTGCTGTTTGCGGGGGATGTGCAGCGCTGCTTGGAGGAGACGGGCGCGGATGGCGTCATGTCCGCGGAGGGGGTCTTGTATGATCCCACCTTGTTCAGAGCCGCGACGAGGGAAGGAGAGGAAGAGGGGGAGACCACCTCTCTGACTGTGGGGTCAGAGTCCCGCCCCCGGGTATACTCGCACCCCACCCTCCTCGCGCAACACCCCCCGCACGTCCCCATCGCACTCGAGTATCTGGACATTGTGAAGGGGCTGAAGACCAAAACGGGCGTGGGGAGCATCAAGGGGCATCTGTTCAAGATCCTGCGCCCCGGGCTGACGGTGGCCACGGATCTCAGGGAGAAGCTGGGACGGGCGGCGGTGAAGAAGGAGTGGTGGAAGGACTACGCCGAGGAGGAGATTCCCCTCACCGACGGTCTCAGCGTCAGACGCACGCCCAAGCCTGGGAAGGAAGAGACTGGCGGGCTCGAGGCGTATGTCCGCATCGTCACCGAGTTGGGCGTCAGGATGCAAGAGCTCGAACGCCAGACATCCGCTCCCCTCATCACCGTCGATGAAGCGACGGGCATCCCCGTCTTGCCGCCGTGGCTTGTGCAGCCGTATTTCCGCGCTCCTCAGCCGGAGCAAGGTGAGTAATCACTACCCCCTATATCTTTCTTTTGTGCTGATTGTGTCGTAGAGCCGGTGGAGGATGCTCCAGCCGTACAGAAGAGGCCGCGCTCTCCTGATAAAGTAGAGGGAGAAGACATGAAGCGTCCGAAGCTCATTGTCGCGTAGATCTTTGGGGTCATAAAAGTATACTACCGGCTTGATACTCGTGACCTCGTTATAAATCGTTCATGGTACAGTAGGGTTGATTTTATGTGCTCACAACTGAAGCCGTAGAGGCGGGTTCTGGTCATCGCGGAGCCGGCGAAGCAATAGTACGTGCGCTGTCAAGATCATGGGTTCTATGACCCGCTTCAGTTCGATGTTTTTTCATGTGGCTGACCGTCAGAAATTTATGATTATGTATAGTTTTTCTGGAATCGCCTTCCACGAATTAGGCTTATCAAAAATAGCAGGAAAAGTAGGAAAATGACAGGTATACGCTGGGTATACTTATGGAGCACTCCGGCGGTCTCTCTGACGCATA
This sequence comes from Strobilurus pachycystidiatus, assembly GCA_019915135.1. Lineage (NCBI taxonomy): Eukaryota > Fungi > Basidiomycota > Agaricomycetes > Agaricales > Physalacriaceae > Strobilurus > Strobilurus pachycystidiatus. The sequence continues at coordinate 1,632,037 of JAHLMK010000011.1, forward strand.
ACATGCGGCTTAGTTTATGCGACGGAACTTTCACACCATCTTAGGCTCCCCTCCTTGTACGTTGGGCGGAACCCAATCCTGGCGCTAAAGTTATTCCAGCCATGGCCGGGCTATCCTCATCTTCAGTGTTCACTCTCTCCTGGAAAGCCCAACATACCTTGCACTATCGGGTTTTTGCTTGTAAAGCCAGTATATCAATGTCGCGGCCAACATAACCGGTCGGGCGGAGAGGCTGTAAGTCCGCCACGCGAGTTGTACTCTGATTATGTGTCATGGAAGTTAGGACACGCTCCTGCCACCATCTGCGCACCGCAACGATCAGACGCAGGAGCCACCCAAGTTCTGTAACTCGACTGGGTCCCGCCGGAACTGCCGAGGTGTAACTTGGAAGCAATGTTCACGTTCCGAGCGGTGGTCATAAATATGCACAGTGAGCGGTGTCATGAAACTCTCGTCCAACCAGCGAGTATTCCGGTCACCCTATGGGATTTGTGTCCCCGGATGACCTATGCCCCCCTGCCTTTCCCATAATCCAAGAGGGTACAGATATACGATTGCCAGATGCACACGGTATAAGCGGCGGCGAAGTTCACATCAAAAGCAAAGACGGAACGAGGGTACCGATTTACTTCAATTCGCATGCAGGGTATTATGAGGGCAGCAGATATGAATACGCTTCATGAGCTGACGCTAGCGAAATGTCGGATGGCGTGATTGTCCAAAAGCTGACTCGCAAGATGCGCTCCGCGGAAGTTCGCCGTCAGTTAGTAGAGAAGTCAATGACCAGGGTCGTGCTTTGCGCAGAGTCGTCGTGTGGCAGCAGTGACATGTTCAGGTCCGTGCCGTTCAATGATTATGATTATAATGGGGGGAAGGCCCAACGGAGAGATGGAAGTGCACTGTACAGCATCGCCATCCACTAGCAGGTGTCAATTGTATTCTACGCGATGGGCCCGTAGAATTGTGCGTGTTGGGGGTGCGTAAATGCGTGTGCGATATCTGGGCAAAGGGTATGGCACATATAATGTAACAAAAGATTTTTCGCACGCACCCATGTTTTGCTCAATTCTCACGCATGTTTGTATTCTCAAGCGCAATTTCGCGCAGCCCTTGAAAGTCATCAGAATCTCGCGCACCTCCACCTTGATCAACGTAACGTACGCTCACATCATGAAAGGGAAGACTTCGAAGCCCTGAGACGATGCCGGGACGGCACACTTGCCGACATCAAGCCAAAGCGGCGGCCTTGGTCCTTGTGTGGCGTTCACGTCGGCAGACAGCCTTGTGGCGGCAACAATAAGCCGAAGATGAAGGTTGGTCATGCACCAGTATGAGCTGTGGATGTAAGACTAGGTCACTGGCTGTGAGTACCGGCAGGAGAAGGCACTGAACTTTGTGCATACAACATATTATGAGCGAGGCGCTCCGGGGAAAAAATGTGGAGACTCCAGATAGTGTGCAACTCGGCGGCATATAGTGGACACTTCTGCAGGAGGTGGTGAGATGAGGCCCATGCTTGGAAGTCCCGTCGATCAAGTCAAGACAGTGGCGCACTGGCGGCAGTAAGAAGCCGACGCCGGCACGGCGTCAGTCGGCTGAGGCGAGCGGCGCGACGGCAGACAGCAGGAAAGTTCCAAGTCCACAAGACGAAGCTGCGCGTAATTCTATGCCTCTGTGAACGACGTGCGTGAGTTTGAACCCAAAACCGTAACGGCGCGTGTTTTCGAACATTTTGCTTACCATGCGTGTGTTTTCATGGGGAAATGTGTTTTCTGTGCGAAAACATTCCATTTCGGACACGGTTGTGCGAAAAAGTGAGTGGAAACTAATTTTGTTACATTATATCCGCCACAAAGATCTCGTTCAGGACTTCTGGTGGTATGCGGCGAACAACCGATAGAACGTTCCGATGCTGGTCACGCGAAGCAATCAGCGAAAGACGCCGCTGCCTCAGAGAATATGCCTCTGTTTCCAGGTCGAAGAGGCTTGTGTCTACTCGAGACAGCTCGTCAGAAATTGAAGAGAGTGCAGTCGTGACGTATTCAGCTTGGAGATCACTGGGTGGCGCGTTTGTTGTCAATAGGTCCGCGATGTTCTCTGGCTGACTCGAAGGAGGGCCCGAAACCGGAGCATTAAACGACATCTGCAGTATTCGGTTAGCAAAGAGCGAATATTTCGCGGCGGATGACGCACCGCTAAGTTCACGCAAATTGTTGCATTAGCGAACGCCAAATTCAGATACGGTGAAGACTAAATGAGGCCAGGATAAGCATAGAAAGCGAATTTTACAGCGTTCGGCACACCTTGTAGGAGGAATTCTTGACAGACCAGAATGTGATTGTCAATGTTTGAAGAACAAACGCGTCACGCGAAGAAGTTGCTTGCTCGTGTTTATCAGGGCCGTTGCACAATCAGATCCCTTTACTTAACTTTCAACTTGAACACTGACCTTCAGGCCTCTTCTCAGCTCTCTGCGTTCCAAGACACTACCGACATCCAATAGTTTGGCCCATCAGACTGGAAATACTGAAGTAGCGGTGTTATCTCTGGAATACGTGCACGCTGCAGGGCTATGTAAAGACGAACTCGGGCCTGCGGACCATATGACGATTAGCTCACACTCTTCCGGCTGGACCATTTCTACTTCCGTTTGAACTCACGAGAGCGCACTTGCAAGCACGACATTGCCTGACCTAGTGGCGTAGCGCACCGTCACGCCATCGCCACTTCTCGAGGCGCAATTCTGAGCTCAATTACCTTGCTAAGATTGTCGTCTCCACATAATATAAGTAAGCGACATTCTCACAGAGATAATCATTTCGACATACAATCCCCGCACAACGGAGTAATCATGGTCGCAGAATTCGGCTCCTTCGACTACGTCCCCGAGACTAAAGTATGTTGCCGCTGTCAAGGCGTCGCCAATCTTCATCAACTTATCATTTGTAGGAACCGCTCGACTGGGCAGACCTCATCACTGTCGATCTTAGCTTGTATGACACCCCGGATGGCCGCACGAAGCTAGCGCAGACGCTTATCGCAGCCGTCCGCGAGAAAGGCTTCTTCTATGTGAAGAACTTCAACATCTCCCAGGAGCGCGTGGACAGGCAGTTTCATCTGGGTAAACAGTTCTATGAGTTACCACTAGAGGAGAAGCTCAAATACACGCCCGAGGGCTTGGGTACGCCAACTTAGTCCTTATTTCGCTCTAGGAATGCTGACTGTACGCTTGCAGAGAACGGCAAGTTCAACGGATACATCCCGGCGGGACGACGCGTGTACGTCTTCTTTCTTCTGCTTGCTCGTACGGGCGTCTCGTTTAAAGTCGGGAAAACAGCATTAACCCAGACTCCGGGCTGAAAGATCGCACAGAGATATACAATATCCCTAGTACGTATCGAGTCCACTCGAATCAGATATGTCCTCAAACGAATTCCTTGCAGAATTCAACGGCGACTTTCCTCAAGTCCACCCTCCCGTCATCACCGAGAACATCGAGGAGGTCGAGGAGTTTGCCCGAGTAAGTGCAGATCCCAATCACGATAACAATTTACGAGAGAGTCATTTACATGTACAGGCGCTTCACACAGAGGTCCTCGATCCGCTCTATGTCCTCCTCTCCATTGCGCTCGAACTCCCCGAGGACTACTTCGCCAACTTGCACCAATATCCGGTCAAGAGCGAGGTGCGCATTGCTCACTTCTTATTCTCCTTGCCCTGTCCTAAAGATGGAACAGGATCACCTCCGGTACATGAAGTACAGCAAATACACCCCCGAAGAAACAGCGAAGCTCGATCTCGGGCTGTGGTCGTACGGGCACACAGACCTGGGGAGCTTTACACTGCTATTCCGGCAGCCTGTGGCGGGACTGCAAATTCGATACCATGACACGAACGCGTGGAAGTGGGTCAAGCCGCAGGACGCGACGCTCACGGTGAACGCGTGTGATGCGCTGTCGTTCTTGACGGGCGGGTACGTGAAGAGTACCGTGCATCGGTGAGCGCTATGAGTCGCGTTGCAGTGGCTCTTGCTCATGGAGGTATGACTTTGCAGCGTATCTGTACCACCGAAGGACCAACGCCACGTCGACCGTCTCGGGCTGCTGTACTTTTCGCGTCCCCATAACGATGTCGTACTCGCGACGGCTAAGGAGTCGCCCGTCCTGCAGCGTGCTGGGTACACTGAGAATGACTTTGAGAGTACGGGCAACAAGGTGCCGACTATGGAAGGTGAATATGATCCTGTGTAGAATCGGACTTCTACTCAGCACGACTCTGATTTACGCAGAATGGACATTCGCAAAACAGGCATGGCAACGGAAAAAGGGATACAGGGGTCCTGACCTCCAGACCGCGACGATCTTGCCTGGGTTCAAGGAAAAGGTGTATGCCTGAAAGTCATCGTCGCGTAACCTTGTGCCATACTACTAATACAGACGCTGAATTTCTCTAATTATCTCCGCATAATGAACCGCACCCAGGTAAGATCGAGGGCATAGGAGGGAAAATCCAAGCACAGTGTTCCCTAACTTCATCGAATGTGTATCCTGTCAGACGAGTATCCTATATCCTAGTACACCTTTTGTGTAAAGTCGCTTTCCGCTGGATCCGTCCGGAAATGAATATGTTTCTTAATGAACACCGTGTAGTGAATGAGATCTCGCACCCATAGATGTGGTGCTACGACTTTATCATCCCGTGCTGGACTGCCAGCTATGATCATCAAAACTCCATTTCGCCAGCTATCGATACGCTCCTGCCCCGATGCTGAACCGAGATTACGCACTCACGAATGAAGTATCAGTCTGATGTGCACTTGGGCATCCCAGGCTTTGGGGTCAAGTGTACCGCAGAGGACTGCACCATAAGCACGAAGTTCACCCATTCCCGAAGATGTTGATTCGCGTCTCGCGGCCTTCTTTTCATCTTTTTGTGCGAGTGTCGCTTCTTGGGTGTGCAGAAAGGCGACTTGTCCCTGCATTCAGTGTGCATTCTTTGAGGGTGTCAAAACGTTCCTCTATATGTTTTCTTGTGAGGATAGTAGGCCGTCAGCTTCGACAGAGACTTTGGAGTATCGATGGACACTGCGATCCTCCTTGACTATGGATACAGCTGTCTTCGCCACGCCAGCACCGATTAATCCGACTGCCACTTCCAATGATAGTTAGTATGTGACATCGACATTGGTTCCCCGAGATAGCCCAGCAGACACAGAGTACATGAGCAGGTAGTTTGTGCCGCTAAATGAGTGTAGTAATGACGAGCAGGACACTACGTGAGAGGAGTGAAAGCGCGCAGGCCACAAAACAGTCCCCAAGTCACCACCCTCTAAGTCCGTCCAATCAGCCGGCCCTCCTCGTCCCAATGCACCGAGCCGCGTACGGTGCGATTGATGGGTGGGGCGGTTACTCCAGCGGTAGGGTTGAACACATCGGGTCCGGAAGGCGAATCAGACCTCCAGACGTAGTACTCGGAACTGCCTTGGATCCGCTCGTCGGAATCGGACCTGGATTGACCCCGCAGATACGAATTCGGCTTGGGCGCGCTCCGCACGTACGTGCCGGAGGATTGTGGGAGCGAATCATACGGAGACTGGGTGTATGATGGCGTGTTCGAGTCGTGTCGGGCGAGCGAACGATGTGGAGATTGGGTGTATGATGGCGTGTTCGAGTCGCGTCGGGGTCGAGTGGACGACTCACGGTGAGAGCGAGACTTTCCACACGTGAGGGGATCCGGACGCGGCTCGCCCACAAGCAGAGTCTTCACATCCGCATACCGGCGCAGACGCTCCGGGATGATGCGCCAGCGGTACTGCTCGCGCATGCCGTCGGGGAGGTCGAGGTCGAGGCTTGGGGTCTGTGCGCCTGGCTCGCTGACGGAAATCTCCTGCGCTTCGTTCAGAAGCTTCTTGGCCCGGCTGTCGATTTTGGACACGACGCCCTTGCCGCGCACCACGCGCACTTTTTCGACGACGCCTTGGTCCACGAGGGACGGCATGACGTATTTCTGTGAGGGAGGGGTTAGATGGGGGAGGGCCTGGGGGAGGGGGTACTCACCTTCAAGAATTTCATACTCCTAATCGGATGGGCGGGGTGCGTAGGTTTCGTGTTGATGGCGGTTTGCAGCATCCAGCGGTGGGTGGTGGACTCGAGCGGGATGGTTTCGGTCGGATAGTGGGTGAAGATGGCCTGCAGAAGCTGAGCTGACGGACGCTGTGCGCAGAACAGACGCGACTCACGTCATAGAGCGTGTGCGTGTGCATCCCGCTTTTCGGGCCGTTCTCCAGGATGTCCACAACAATCTCTTGCGCCCGCGGATGCACTACCCATTGCGTCACGAGCACGGGTGGGTGTCGCGTCCGGGTTTGTGTGGCGGCTGATCTCGCACCTGTGACCACGGGGATATCCCGTGCCATCCGTGCTGGTCTCTCCCGCTCGATGTTCTCCTCCAGCTCCCGAGCGCTGAATCTCGCACCTGTGCCAACAAGGGTATCCGGTGGCATCCGTTTTTCTCTCTCCCGCTGGATGCTCTCCTCCATCTCCCGCAGCTTCTCTTGACACTGCTGCTCTACGTCCTGGACCTCCCGCTTCGACATCGTGTGCTTCTGTTCCGCCCAAAAGCTGCGCTCCCACTGTTCCATTCGCACCCGCTCGCGAATCTCCCACGCATCCATCGCCTGCCAGCCTGGGATTTCTATGCCCGCGTTGCCAGGCTCCGGTTGAGCCAGAGGTCTTGATTCCTCTGCCGCGCGATGTTTGCCTTCTGAGGGCGCCAGCTCCCGTTCCCCTTCCGCCGACTTTTCTATGCGCTGGTCCCAGGAGGGCCGTGGGCGCGAATCAATCAAGCCTGGGTGAACCAGATGCGGCCGGCGTTCATTCGCCCTCGTCTGCGACTCTTCCATTTGTGGGGCGCTGCTGTATTGGCGCGCCTCCTGGGCGACAAGTGCTGCCCGCGCGGCGCACCGTGCTTGGAGAAATGGGCGCATCTGTGTGATGAGTGTGGTACGCATGTCGTCTTGAACGCCCTCTGCGTCGAGCGCGCTGGACACGCGAAGCAAAATGATGGGAAGAGAAAAAGATGCCAATTCCGAATTCGAATGCCGCCGGTATTGGTCTAGACCCAGAGCAAATCTGCCGCCGGCATATGTTTTGCCAAATGACCAGTTGTGAGGCTGAGTATTGCGAGCCTCAGAGTCAGAGCAGGCCATCGATTCGAGACTATCCACGGCGTATGAGAGGTAACACTCGAACAAACATCCTCCGCAGTATAGGGTACAGACCATGCATAACGGTTACACCTCCAGGCAAGTCAGCCTTTCCTCTAGGACGACGAGCCGCGGAATGCAGCCTGAAATCTACGGCTGATAGCTATAGAGATGTTTGACTTCCGAGTCCAGACCCATGGCAGAGTAAACAACCACAATTGAGGACGTGATATGGTACACAATATTGAATTGACGGACTGGTGGGAATCACAGGTTCGATTCGAGTAACTGACTTACTCGTCTTCCCGATCTCTATAGTGGATATAATGAAAGTCTCGTGGACATGCGTCTGGTCTCCGGATGCGGGTCCGAGTTCCCGCGAGCTGTCGTATCTCGCCAGCCGCATTCGAATGTGCATAGTGCACGATGCCACGATGAGAGTTGACATGAACGTCGCGTCGTTCCTGACTTGCGGAATTTCATTTTGCGACGACGATCCCGAAACCATCGCGAAGACGCGTCAGATACGCTCTCACTCTTGTCAGGAAATCAGTTTTCACATGCACCCATACGTACGACTACTGTACAGACGATGAGCTGATTGGAAGTACGGACGCCACAGTTTCCCATGCGATGGTACCTGGAACTCAATCGTCCTGTGCGTAAGATTGGTCCTGGTGTATACAGTCTGTAAGAGCGCGTCAATGTTGGGCCGCCCAAGTTAAACCAAAAAGACAGTCCTTGCTTAACACTTATGAGGTTCTGACTCTACATGACAGCGAAGAGTTACTACTTGGCTCCGATGTCGCTCCTCAAGCGACGGCGCTGCTTGTCTCTGCATACCTACAAGTGATTTATTTTTGGGAGCATGTCTGAGGACTTACGAATAATGTACCCTCGATGCGCCACAATGACACGACGCATCACCGAGAAAAGGCCTTGGAAGCATTGAATAAAGCTTCCTCGCAGTGGCAAGCGTAAACACGCTGGCCGCATGTACAAGGCGTGCATCCACGAAAGGTCGCACGCCCATTTCTACTGCTCCCGCTGTCATTATTCCAGCCCGGGTCGTTGTTTCCTGCGAGCAAGGAGATTCTCCTCGAACATAGAGTTCACAAGGCCCAAGTCGTGTGACAGGCTACCGGCCTGGGTTCCCTTGGGATAGCTGGCATTGTAGCGCACTAAGCACGCTTATCGATGTAGATGTCTTGGAATTTTTACCTGACTTTGCGCTTCCATTCCCAGTCCATCCCCATTCACGAGTGCGAGCCTGAAGAGACTCGGTGAGCTCCAGTCTCAGAAAGCGGAAAACAGGAGGAGAAGAGGAGACAAAACAGCTGTCTGAAACAGCGATGGTGGCGTCCAAGACGTATGTTGCGGCTGACGTCGGGAGGAGCCAATTTTGGCACCGAGTCGGCGGCAAGATCGGCGCGCATGTCAGCCATTGCTTACATACACATCTTAGCCATGCAGCTGCCAACCCTCACCATGCCCTTTTGCCGCGTCTTTTTCCTCTGACAATGCCACAGACCTACAGGCAGAGCGTAGCCAACGCCGTAATTTCTGACAACGAGGTCGATGCCGACGACAGCATCGTGCTGTCTGACTTGGTCCGAACGGGGGAGGCGTCTCGTCTGCGCCGCAGGGGCGCCATGAGGCTCGACGCACACGGGACGGCGGTGCAGGCGCAAGTGATGACGGAGACGGCGGCGAGCTGGGAGCCGGAAGAGGCGCCGTCGCGCTCGTCGCAGCAGCAGCGCGAAGAGGCGAAGGAATACATACTCTTCTGCGGGGGCTCCGATGAATACGACCACAGCGACACTGGCGAAGCCTACGTTCCATCCCCGTTCCCGCTCTATCCGGCGCCAGCGTCGACGACGACAAGAAGGCCGCGTCGCTCCAACGGCTGCGGGGCACTGGTGCACATGAAAGCATCTCCACGGACCAAGATGGGCGTGTGGACTGCCAAGACCCGCGCGTCCGACGCTGTTGTCTCCCTCGACGCCGCCTACTTTGACCGCGCCGCCGTGTCCAAGCTCGTCCGCAGCGCCTGCGGGTGTGTCCGTGAGGGCGTCGGGTGTGCATTATGGTGAGTGAGCTAGCGAAACCAATCAGTCACTTTCATTAATTGACCACCCTTCTAGCGGTAATCCCCTCGGCACGCGATACAGACCCTGCAAGACGGCCGAAGATGGTATCTTTATCCCGCAATCCCACTCCAGGCATGCACGCCCCCATTCCCCACACCCTTCCGGCGCCGCGTACTGGCATGATTCGTCGTCCACGCCACCCCCGAACTTTTACATATACACCTTCTTCTCCTCGTCAGTCCAGTGTGCTCCGCACTACATCTTCCCTCCTCGGCCGCGCCAGGCCCAGGCCCAGACTCAGGCTCAGACTTATTCGCAGCCGCCACCGCTCGTTGATCTTGACGACAGCGCCAGCCTCATGTTCACCGCCGCGCTAACGGCGTCGCCAACACCCTACGCCGCGTCGGATCCCGGGGATGAGGACGGCGAATACACGATGGCGTCGAACTGGGCAGAGTTTGCGACGAACACTGTCCCGTTTAACGCAGACGGCGACGATACACCCAACTCGCCCGACAAAGGGTATGAGTCGCTGTTTCCAGAGCGATAATGTCCTCTCTGGGCGGCGAATCCAAAACCAATTCTCATATTTCTCCCCACTTCAGGTAAATTTCCGGAGGTCGTGGTCTTTGGCTCCCCATTTAACGCTCTATGAGCCATATTATGAGTGCCGGCTCACTTTACATGATCATGATTTTTAACGCTCTGCATGGACTTTTATATCCTCATCTACGTGTACTATACTTACATACACTGCATCTTGTATTATATTGGATCTCGGTTCATTCATGCGGTGAGTAGCGTCGTTTCGTCGAAATTTATGCTCTTGTACAGGTCCTCCGAATAGAAGGTCATATGATTTTACTTGAAGTCTGCTTGAAATAATTTGCCACGGGTACCTGGCGCAATGGTAGCGCGTTTGGCTTCGATCGCTCAACGGCACCAAAAGGTTGTAGGTTCGAGTCCTGCGGTGCTCACTTTTTTGGCGCCATATTCAAATGGCGCCACCCTTCAAAGTTCAACCTTACAGTCATATTATCAATGATCATATAATGATTATGGATACTACGCTAGCAGTGGCGGCCGCTCAGCAGCACTTTGTTCCACATTTTGACTTTCACACCGCCCATTCATGCAGGCAACATACTACTACTTTTCCCCCGGGCCAGATTTCATTGCCACACCATCATCATTTCATCCTCTTTCCAATCACATTTTACTCAGCGTGCGCGGATCCATATGATACAAAAGCTCTGCACAGACTGTATGGCACATGTCTGACTAGATATCGAATCATGGCTAGATCTGACTTGTTTTATCAGTCCTCTAAGGAGCGACGTGAAGTGTATTGATCATGCATTGAACACAACGAATGGACTCCCAAACAAGTTGGCACCGCCGGGCTGCACGGAAGGAGGGAGGTGCTATGTGGAACCTGGTATCCTGTCAGGGCTCGCCATTGAATGAAGGACAAAGTGATGACTTGGCCTTGAAAGTTGAGACGACGTGCTCACGTAGATGAACGGAAAGCAACCGGTGAGTACCCTCGTGCCATAAATCCGAGTATGCCCCTCAGACAATTAGGTTGATAGGTACACATGTATTGGCCGGATACCTCGTACATGACGTGGAGTAAATCACAGAAGAGCAGAACTTATGCGGCACATTCAACCCGGATCATTGAACTCTGGGTGTGAACTTGAAGTGATAAGTAACAGTACAGGTCCGTGCCGACTACGATGACGACGAGATACAGTGGCTTCTATGCGCGTCCAACGACGCCCGATAAGAGTAAGGAGAAATTCACAACGTCAATGATCGGCGTTGATGATAAATTGTATCGGATCTAACGAAGGCAGAACGTCAAGGTAAGTAACAGAGAGACAGGCAAGATCAGAGAGGGGATCATAAGCGAAGTAGCCGCTGACGACGACGACGTAGTCGAAGATTGGGAAGCAGTCGATGACGATGAACCTTCCGTGCTCGTCAGGATACCGGTGCTTGTCGCTGTAGCTGTTTTCGTCGCAGTCGAAGATGTAGTTGCGTTGGTAGCGGTGTACGTCTTGACATAGGCGATCTCGAAGAAAGCGTTGTCGTACTTCCCAGTGCCCGGGCCTAGCACCCAGTCTGTCACCTGTACAGAAGTTGCTAAATCAAATCAAGAGAAGGACCTGTTAGCCAAGAGTGTGACTTACGCAATTACCAGTGCAATCAGCACTGAACAGAGACGGTACGCCCGCCCTGAGCAACTGTCAGAAGACAAGCAAAAACCAGTGGAGGCATAGAATACGAACCAGCTGCCGCATAAAGTAATGTCAAAAATAAGCTTCTGCGGGAGAAACAGCTTCTGGAGGTCGCAGCCCGGCGCCGGATAAGAAGCAGATGGCCTGGCCCAATCTCCCATGTCCATTGTAGAGTTCGAAGTCGCGCTCGATATGGAAGCTGGAATGTCCGCTCTCTGTTGCCGACAGCAATCAGCGTCAGGTCAATTGAACTCAGCCGTCGCTTACACTCCAAAACCAAATGTATGCCCCCGAGACATCGAACTGAAGCGCGAAGACTCCGCCGCCTGCAGCGTTGAACTTGTCACCGAAGCTATTGGCTTTGGTCTCCGTCACGCGACAGCCAACTGTTCCCGCTTGGTCAGAGCAGTCAGTGTTGACTGTATGTCCGAGCTGAGCCTGTACACCATCAGGCGACTGCACACACTGGGAAATGTTGGTGTGTAGTGCCATCTGGTTGTTCACCTGCTTGTTGACGCCTTCAATGATGTCAATTTCGCCGAACATGGGCCACGATGCGTCGGTTCCGCCCAAAGTCCAGAATGACGGCCATACCTTCGTAGAACGAGGGAGGAAGGTTAGATTCAGACTCAGAGTCGAGGTGGCATCCGCCCTCAAACGCACCGAACAGCCAGACGGCATATGGACAATGTCAGCGATGATCAGACTTCCAAGGGGGTAGGCGTCTTGGGACTTGATTTTGACCTATCTCGTCGTTCCCATTAGGACACATCCAACAAGATACAGATGTGGGACGTACAGTATTACGATATGCCAGTCCTACCGAGTTAGGGGACACAACGCTGACATTGTCGACTCTCATAACCGCGTTCCCAGCCCCATTGATGAAAGCTAGATGGCTGGATGTCGCTGTGGAACGGTCGACAAACGTTGCATTCCCTAGGAAAATGTGGCGTGTCAGAGAAGATACGGGATTCGTAAAAAGTTGCAGGGCTGACGCACCCCATGTTGTGTTGTCAAAGGCGCCAGGGAGGCCGTCAATGTCCAGTGGGAAGTCCCATCTATCGAAGAAGCTCTGTCCAGCATATTCGCGGATCGGAGAGTAGAGCGCGTGAAGAAGAGTGGCGCGGAGAAGGATCGCAGAGATGACATGGCGAATCATGGCGAAGGTTGCAACTTGCAAGACAGTCGTCGGTGTCTTCTAGCCGCATCATACAGCGAGGTTTATATCTGGTTCACTATATGGTGGGAGTGAGAACAAAGATCCGAGTCTGGGTCTCTTGGGTCATTGGTCCCTGACAGACGACCATGTGTAAGCCATCTCCGGTGGTGGCGTGTAGAGGTCAACAGCGTCGATCCGCTGCGGTGGCCGACGATTGTCGCCGTTACTGTATGGTAAATCTTCTGAGTGATCTTCAATGGAAGACTTGTAGTCAAAACAGAGAATATTAAGCGAGCGACTGTACTTGATAACAATCAGGACAACAGTTCCGCAGAAACGTTGTGATGGAAGGAGATGAGCAAAAGGCGTTGCCGAAGCGGCGGGTACTACACTCAGGGTACACTGGTGACTGTAACTTAATTTGTAAATTGTGACCCTGAGCGGCACCTGCCGGAACCTTTGACCTCATCGAAGGCTCATCCACCATCATTCTTATGGTTACGCGCTTTTACATCGCGTAGAATCTCAGGCTACTTTTGAGGATCACTTTGCTGCTATTATCTGTGTCTAGTCAAATAAATAAAACTTCAACAATTCCTCGGGATTGAAAACACTGCAGCCGCGGGATGCCATCATGGACGGAATGTACGTCCTCCCTCGACGAAGTATCAAGATCCATATAAGGCATCACGCATACCTATGACGCCCACTCCGGCTTGAATGCACCGCTCTGCATTTCTTCCTAACGTCCAGGAAGCTGTTTGTCCTGTTGCGACTGTTCCTTTGTTGCCACTGATGTTCCGAAGCCCAGGCCTTCGCGCTCAGCTTGGTCACCGACGATGTTCGCAAGGGAATTCCGGAGGATGCAGTCCCGACGATCCTTTATCGTTCTATTCCTCGCTAATTGCTGAATTTGGGGATCGTGCGGTAGCGGACACGGCGTTGTACTGCTAGGTCAGGAAAGCTGCACCTTGCGATATCTAGGTGATCGTGCCATGCGCTTCCGTTTCTGACTTCCAGCAGATTCGCAATACAATTCAAACGAGGGTATCACACTGAAAGCCGAGTGACAGCACGGTGCGCCTGGCGCTGCATGTCAAGAAATAGGTAAGACAATGTCCTGCAGAAGCGCGTCTGGCGAGTCCATGATCAGCTTTGGCAGCTATTTCCGAGGTGCAAGGGTCAACGTCCGCTGGGTCGACAAGCCTGGTATATGCTAGCATGAAAACGAGGAGGGTTTAGACGTGATCCCTTGGTCGCATACTTCGGATACAGCGTTCGAATGGTTATGTGACCTCTAACGAGAGATTAGTCTGCCTCATGTCCATGGCGTTGACGTGAGTAATTTCGCGATGAAGTCCTCGTGTAGTCGATGTGTTGCGTACAAGCGTTGCTACTTACGTCTGTGAAGCTCTGGTGCAAGGCACGTCGTTTGATGCGTTCGTTCCTGTGTGTGCTATCCGCATCTTGAAGGTGGAAAGCGCGAATGGTTGAGACGATGCGGCAAAATTCGTACCAATTCCATTTTGTGCTTCGGTTCTGTACATTCTGCTTTTAGAGGCTACCGCACTTGAGATGACTCAAGAGTGGCGTTGTGTACTGATTTGAGGCGTCCAAGTCAATAAATTTCCCGACCGACTCCGACTAAATGCATTGCTCGGGTGCAAGTGATTCAAATTATAACAGACAACGTACAGGTGTTCATGTGGATGGCTTGCTTCCGAGGCGAGCCAATAATGCAATGATGCGATCTTTTCAATTTCGCTGTTCGCTGTTACAACTTTCCACGGCCGGGTCACTATGAGGACGAGGACGGGTTTCTTCCTCCGCCCGGATAGCAGGGAAGAAGCAGGTATCGGAACTGCGAGAATTATACTTTAACTTTAGTGTTGAAGACGTCTCCTAAGATCTGGAACGTCAGTAGCATCTGGACACACTAAAGTCATCACCGATGCCAGTGTTGAGCCCAAGCCATTGAGTCACTAGGTGTGGCGCGGCTATTTTCCGTGGCAAGACGGACGGCTGGATGGCGAGGATGCGTACTACTACTAGCGCGAGTACAGCGAGTCCGAAGGGACCGAAAGTGCGATTGAACAGGAAGAAAGATTTTATGGCGAGTGATTTGAAGCAATGGACTTCAAAATATGTCGAGTACAAGCCTTATTTGTCATCGCCTGTATTCGGAAGCCGTTAGTCCGTCGCCGCATAAGATACTGTTCAGAAGGGTAGTCAAATTGCTGAATTGTAAGTGCAGAGTAAGGATGACGGCGATGGGCAAATGGAGAACAAGAAGATTTGAGGTGCGACGCGCAGCTGGGAAGCAGGGCATGGTTGAGTGGGTGTAGCTCGGCCATTCGGAAGAGAACGAGAAGAGCCGTTCGGATGCTGAAGTGTATCAAAAGGATAATTCCACGCCATTCCAATCTGACAAGACGCAAAGACGAAGGATTGACATGATGAAATGATTGGAAAGAGGTGTAGCGTGGAAGGTGCCAGACAGCAGCCGGGCGATCCTCCGGGAAGCTGTGGCGTCGAAGATGCCGGGCAAGGGCATGCGGCGGACGCATTGGGAAACTCCGACGTCCGAAAGAGGCAAGGGGTGGCTGGGCGGACTTGGAACTATCGATCGCGTTCTTGCTCTCGACGAGCAACATGAGATTTGCGGTTGGTCAGCAGAGCAGGCTGGTCCGCATATATAAGATCGGAATGCGTCTGCATTGGCCCCACTTTCTTGCTTCCCTTCCTCCACCACCGGTCACCCCCGCCGCCGCCGCCTCCCGCGATGTACTCCCTCGACTTTTCTGCCTCCGCCCTCTGCGCCAGCGCCGCCCTCGCCACCGTCTCACTCATCGTCGCGTACATCGCCTTTGCCATTGTCTACAACCTCCTTCTCTCTCCCCTCAGCGCCATCCCCGGTCCCTGGTATGCTGCCGTCTCCGACCTCTGGCTCACCTACCACGTCCTCCGCCTCGAGCAATGCAAGGTCATCCAGCAGCTCTTTGAGCAGTACGGCCCCATCGTTCGCGTCGGCCCCAACAAAGTCGTTTTCAACGACCTCTCCACTATGCGAAGCGTCTACTCCGTCCACAAATTCGACAAGAGTTCATACTACAAAAGCCTACTGACGTGAGTCGTCCATATCGCCCTTCGCGCTGAGCCCGTGTTTGACTATATCGCTTTGGCCAGAAACGATAACGACCACGCGTACGTATTTTGGCGCATATATGCACTCCCAATTACTCATGTCGCCTAGGATGACCACTCTGAATCACTCTGGCCACTCCATGCGCCGCAAGGGATATGCGCCTCACTATGTGCCGGCCAATCTAGCCAAATTCCAACCTGAGATGCACGATCCTACGATCGAACTTGTCAACGTACGCTCCCCACAGTTTTCTCTTATATTCCCATCACTTACGCTGGTACAGAATCTTGACAACATGCACGGCAAAACGCCCCTCGAATGTCTCGCACTTTTCCGCAACCTGATGGTCGATGTCGCCGTTTCCACCTCCTACGGCTACCGTCTTGGTGCAGTCCACAAGTGGGCGTTGAACACGGAAGATCCCCTCTCTACGGCCATCCACGACTTCCCCAAGCGTGGTATTCTGGTACGCTGCTAGCTCATTCTCTTGCGCTCCTCGTTTTTGACATTTGCATAGCGAAGCGCCGTCCCGACCTGGGCCTGGAACTTTGTCTGCAAGCTCCCTAACGCGCGCTGGCGTCAACTTTGCGACTCGGACAAAATCATGGCGGAGGTTTGATTCTTTTCCTCATCGACGAATGCTCTTCTTACTTCTGATTACTAGTTTGTCAGCGGCCGTGTATACCAAACTCGCGCACAGATGAACGCAGGAAAGCTGGAGGAAAGTGAAAAGCAGCCGATGCTTCACCGTCTCTTGAACTACCGCTACTCTTCGACCAAGGACGCGATGCCCGACTCCGACATTATCTCTGAATGCATGGGTCACCTGTAAGTAAATTCCCCGCGCTATATACGCCCATGCTCACTTCGCGCTTAGAATTGCTGGATCGGACACCACTTCGACCACACTTTCGTACTTCTTCTGGGAGCTCAGTCGTCGCCCAGACATTGCCAAGAAACTTCACGCTGAACTCGACGAAGCCATGGTCGATCCTCGTGTTATTCCCGATATTTCAATGCTCCAAAACCTTCCGTACCTCAACGCGTTCATCAAAGAAGGTACGTCAGGTACAATTCTGAACTTGGTCGTTTGCTCACGCACAGAATTTCAGGCCTTCGCGTTTACTCTGCGGCGCCTAGTCTTCTCGAACGCGTGGTCCCAACGTCTATCTCCAAGTTCGGACCCGGCAACGAATCTTTCGATCTCATGGGCTTCGCCCTTCCTCCTGGAACCGTCGTCGCCACTCAGGCATGGACAATGCACCGCAATCCTGCTGTCTTCCCCTCACCAGACACCTTTCTTCCCGATCGCTGGATGGACGATTCAGCCTCCCCGGAGTCCTTAGCCCTCATGAACCAGCACTTCATGCCGTTCGGAACTGGGTCAAGGGTGTGTGGGGGACAGAACTTGGCCCAGATCATGATGAGGGTTGTTGTCGCTGCCGTAGCCCGAAACTTCGATATTGCTGCCCCTCCTGAGACAAATGAAAGGAGCATGGCAATCAAAGACAGCTTCGTAAGTCCATTTGACTTCGTAAATCTGCAGGTCACTGACTGCTCGTTAGGTCATCTTCCCCTCGGCGATGGAGTGCAAACTCACCTTCAATCCGAGAACTCCCTGATCGGGACACCGTCAACTTTCGCTCCCAGCTCCTTTTTCCTCCATTTATTGGTTATTCGTTACTTTTTTGGTCTATTTCGCTATCGACACTATACCCGCGACCCCCGGTTTTCCGTTCTAGCTTTCATCGCTATCGTTGTTCATGTTTTCGATGTTCATGCTGTCTATCCTCCTGTGACTTACCCCACCTCACTCTCATCCCCAGCGCTGATGAAGAATCAGCTCGGTTCGCTACGCTATCCACGCTCCTTTCCTTCAGAATGTCCTATGTACTCACTGCGTCCTTGAGTAGTATCAGCTGGATTACCTGGTCTTTCTCACATTACATTCACGCTAACATCTCTTCTATACCGTTCAGTACTGAGTCGTCGATGCGGCGTCATTACTTACCTTATCACCACATTCCGCTACATGGAATTAATTTTTTTATCGTATACCCGCCTACGTTCCAATATGGACTTGTCATCGTCCTCGAATCGCTTGATGTGCACTAGTGCAGGCAGACGCGCAAAGCCCGATATTCCATCAGAGTCAGGCTAAAACGATTCGGAATGAATGTTCACCGACAGGTAGGAGGTACATGAAGTCTGGGGGGTAGGTGGGTGAATAAAGTTATGATGGCGGACAGAATGTTTTCTATCAAAAATCTACTGCTACTTCTGCTTGCCACGAATTTTCGTACGTGTTCCAGACCGAGAGGAGAACCAGGTTATCAAAGCGAATCCCGTCCACACCGACTCTCCATGGCTGCTCGGCCAAAGCGATATCTTCATACTGCGTTTTCTGAAAAGAGATGATAAGTCAAGGACTGTAGGATGAAACGAGGCACCATGAGATTACCTCGATGTAGCGCATGAACTGCCCAGCAACAACGTAACCGAGCTGGGCTCTCGTCATCGGACCGCTCTTGGTATCAGTCTCGACAGAGCGATACCATTCGACCTGAGGGTAAGCCGGCCACTAACTCTATGTCAGACGATGCACTCGTCAATAAAATTGTGAGCAAAAGACCGACCAAAATGTGAAAAGTGATTCTCGTTACCCCTGGCTTCGCAAATACAGCATCTCGACCTCCGCTAATGGGAGGTTCCCCAACGCCGAATACTTTCATGGGGACGCCCTGACCGGAGAAGCCCGGGTAGTCATAATGAATCGGCAGCTGGAGGTCTTGAGATACGCCGTGTCGTGGTGCGAAGATCCTCTGGGGGACCCGACGCCGGTTCGCGAGGGCAAACTTGGTCGGTGCCGATGGTGTGTCTAGGGAGTAGGGCTGAGACGTGGAAGCGCTAACTCTGGGATGGAGAGGATTCTGGTAGGACATCGTTAGAAGGCGTTACAAGTCGTAGCGCATGGAAATATACTTATCTACTTTTATATTTGGGAGGTCAAAGAGATTCATTTGGCCTGTATTGAATCAGGCAACGGAGGGGCCTCCATAATAGCACAGGTGTGGGGGGGGGGGGGAATGGGGTAAGGATTGAGAAAGTGATATTAGGTAGTAACGTGAGGATGAAAAGCGATGTCAAGCCACATCTGTGCTCTTAAAGAAGGAGGTGTAAGTGCAGGCGCGCAGGAAGACAACGTCAGTGCCCACTTGTGAAGATTGTGATTTTAACGCGGGGTTGGGGGGCGTCCATGTTTCGCGACTCGCCGTGTTCCCTTGAAAGTTTGTTATCCAAGTAGTAACAGCAGCGCCGTGATATTTGGGTGTATCTAAGAGTAGAAGTTTCTGTGAGAGAGGTCAGATGGAGCTAAGGCGCGTCGTGTGGAAAGGAAAGGAAGGACATGAAAGGATGTCAAGCTATTCCCCAAACATATTGTTCGATTAGTTGTCAAGGGCTGTGGGCCTTCATCAGCAGTAGTATTGAGTAAGCGCTCCTCCAAGCTATTGCTGGCAGTGGCGAGACCAGAGACCGTCAGATTCATAACCGATCGAGTCAGACTAGACCACGTGTGCGATGATGCCGATTTATTCCCGACGTTCCTTTCTCTTCACCTGCAATGCTGCATCACAAGCGGATCATGACCCCCTTGCTGACCATGACGCCGGCGTAGTCTCGTCACCCCGCACTAAGTCTACCAAATTCGTATGTCATCTTGTCTGCACGACCGCAATCTGACCTGGGTATATCGCTTTGAACACGCGCTATTGTTGCTTTGTATTGCCATTTCGGGTCCTACTTCACTTGGCACCGTCACATTGCTATAATATCACATCTGGTGAATGCTTCCAAGGCGGCAATCACTGCCAGCCTTCAACGGTCTGTGCCAGCTTTTTCTTACCGCTACCACCTCTGCCACTTAGTCCCGATTCTCGAAACTGAATATGACTTCGTATAAGAATGCCATGACTGGTCGTTCAAGGTTAGTGCTTTCGCGGTGCCTGTTTGATCGCCTTCGTGGTTATCCTACATCCGATTCTATGTTCCACGCCCATAAAGACGATTGGGTACTCTAAAATCACATCATGTGTCGCGCTTGAAGAGGCGAGCTTCAGATGCTTCATTGGCCATTGGCCAGGGCACCTAGATGACTCTGATCCAACGGTTGACAACCTTGCTTTGTGGGTGTGTCTGATTTTCTGTTTCGCTATCACATTTCAATTTCGCTCCTACCATAAGCAGCGGACAATGGAGGCATTGCTGGCAACGGAACCAAACAGTGCCAAGCTCGAGTGGAATATATACCTCGACGCTCCCCTCAGCGTTTTCTCGATTTTGTGTGCCATCGCGTTCGTCATGACATCTGCCGTTAGTTCTTCACCTATACTTTCTTCGTATTCGCCACATTCATTGCGTTCTAGTTCTCGAGTCCTATCGGTCGTCTACCAAGGGAGCTCATAGATCTAATAATTGACCTCGTGGCGACAACCGGTCCCGAAGCCGGCGACTGGCAGCCGCCCCGTCTTTCTGCCTTGAGAGTTTGTACGCTCGTCTCAAAAGCCTGGCTTCCCCGCGCCAGGAAACACATATTCACCCGGTTGTATCTCACCATGGAGCCTTCCTCGTCGATCTCTCCTCCTCCTGTTTTGACTCCCTCTGCGCATGGTCCATACGCAGACCTCCAAGTCTCCTGGCTTTCGCCAGATCCGGCGACTTGTATGACATTCTTGGAACTATTTCGGGACAGTCCAAGACGACCATGGGTGAAGGAGTTGATCGTGAAGGACCTCAGCCTTGCAACCATGCAGCATTTCGAGGCCGCGATGGCCTGCATGGCCGGGGTCGAGAAAATTACGTTCGGTGGCGGATCGCCCTTTCACGCCCTGACGATTGAAAGCGACGGACGAACTTCCACCGGCGGACGTGCTAGCACGTACTCTCATCTTGCAGGAATCAAACACCTCCGTCTCCAAGCTGCGTCTATACCATCCCTCCAAACGCTTCCCCGAGTACTCGCCGACTTACCGATGCTCGAATCGTTCACTGTCGTATTTCCGCTCACCATTGACACCCCCTTCGCATTCAACACTATGTTTCCGTCTTCCTCCATTCGTAATTGCCTCAAAAGGCTTGACATTGCATCATGTCCTGCGCCGTTCAATCATGCCCTCCTCGATCTTTTCGACCTCAGGAACATCCAAACCCTCGTCATTTGCCCCACCTTTATCACCGGAGATTTATCCCTTGGCTTCTCACCCTTGCACGAGCTGGAAGTTCAGCACAACCATCGTCATGTCATTGATTTGACCAAGGGAGGCGTCAGGATCACACCACAGTTTCCGTTTTACGATGTTCGCAAGGTGGTTCTGCATCTTACCTGCGAATCGGAGCTCCAAGGATACATCACAGCTCTCGAGGATGTGATGGTCAGAATACGGCAGGGACTGCACGTCCGCGCGATGATGATGGAGGAGTTGGAAGTGTTCATATTCTCAGGGGACTCTGAACCTCGCCCCCAGCCCCGTACCTGGGAAAGACTGAGAGGGGTTCTGGCCCAGATGAACCCCCGAGGACTTTTATTGCTAACTGTTGTGGCGCCTTCCAGCTGTGTCGAGGAGATTCGAAGGGAAGTAAAGTTGTTGCCCCGAAACAGCTGTATCAAAATAGTTTGTACTCCTGGACGTTGATAGACTCCGGTCTTGCCTAGGTCAAATGCTTTTTGCTTGATAGCATTGTCTACCAATTATCCTGGCTTGAGTAAATATCACTACTTTACATTAGGTATTCTCAGACTCAAATGCTCGAAGACCTACACAGCCACAATTCGTAACTTCTTTCCCACCACATCCTGGTTTCGTTAGTTGCGTTGGAGCGCACCATGAAGACAAATGGGTCCACCCTCCCTCACGAAAAAGTCGCCCGTGAATCCGTGAAGAGCACTCACCATACCTCACCTCCGAAAAGGATCGAAATTGCAAGCGCAGTCTTGAACAAAAGGCGGCGCTTGTCACAGTTCTCTACACATTACGTAGCCTCTCAAGAACAGTCGTCTTCGACTGACACTGATCTTCCTTCGCTGCTGGACCTCTCTGGAATATGCGCACAACCCGACCTCGTAGAGCGCTTCGAACAAATAGCCGTCACACTGCTTCGTGATTACGATATTCTTATCAATGTCCAGTCTGGTGACGAGTTCAGACTTGAAATGTTCGAGATTGAATTCTACTTCTGGCGGTCTGAGTTAATAGAGATCCCTTCACACACAACAGCGAGGAACAAAGAATTGTTGGTAACTGGTAAGCTTTAATTTGTCACTCGGGAGGGAAATCTAATGAGTTCGACCAAAAGGCACTTTCATCGTCCCCCAAAGACAGCGAAGGATGGCGCTGGGTCGCATGTTGTGGTCAGGAGTACTGGATATCGAGGCGGGACGCGCAAGGGCCTCGATCTGACCTTTGGAGATCGGCAAGCGCCTGTGACTTCGCCATATTTCCGGTCAGCAAATGATAATCGGAGGACTACCGGAGCCCTTGATGGATCTGTTTACGGTGGAATCCTCCTTAGAAGCGTCCGAGATCGAGCCACAGGCAATGTTGTTTCTGGGCCATCCCTCGTCGTGGATCACATCCTCAAACTCACTGGAGCAGAAACAATAAAAGAGCTGGTGGAGACGATTTGGGCGGGAAACACTAGCGCTCTCACTAGTAGAGCTTCTGAGGGTAGTTGCATGTACCTGACTTCTCGAGCCCGAGAAGGAAGACGGGATGCATCGCGATCGCCAGCCATTTATTCGTCGCCTCGGATTGGCCTCGAGCTGTCCAACCCCGACACAGCGTGCTCGGTGGATGATCCTAGAGTGGATTTTATCTCCAAGGCGTACCGTTTCTTCGTCTTTCCCGAGTTGTTGCTTTCCAATGGGCGTGCGCAGACGCTCCTGGGTGTCTGCGAAAAGCACGGGGTTGGCGATCTGGCGAAGCTCTCGAGTTTGACGGGAATGAAGGAGCGAACGGTCAGATCGTACTTGAACGCGTACGAGGATGGCCAGCGCGGAAGGTTGGGGCTGGATGAATTTGTAGGATTGAGTGGGAAAGGCGTCTCGGGCTCGCCGCAGAAATATCTGCAGATGTTAGGATGTATCGCTGGGCTATTTTCAGAGTCCCGGACAGCCTCGGAGGATCAGACAGATCGGAACTGAGAGGGTGGTGTTTCTATTGTTTATGGCTGTTAAGATACAATGTTTTGAATACCGAAGTAACTAGTCTAAATGCTGAGTGCTCGTAGAGTGATTATAGCCGAAGAGCTTGGGATAAGGATAATGATATAGCCATACACCTGATTCAAAAGTCGACAGCAACCTCGGCCTGCCACGAATTCTCATAGGCATTCCAAACAGACAGGAGAACAAGGTTCTCCAATCGAATGCCGCTGGCACCAACCGTCCATGGACGGTCTTGGGGGTTTATTGCTTCATACTGGGTTTTCTGAAGAATAGTTTGAGCAAGGGAAATGGACCAAAGGTGGCAAGATGAACGCACCTCGATGAAGCGCATGAATTGCCCAGCCACGACATAACCGAGCTGAGCTCTAGTCATTGGGCCAGTTTTTGTGTTGATCTCAATGGAGCGGTACCACTCAACATGAGGGTATCCAGGCCACTGCAGAAAAGGGTGAGACCGATATACAGAGTGAAGAACGAATGCGACTAACGATGATATGAAAAGTGATCCGCGTCACGCCCGGCTTGTTGAAGACGAGATCCCGCGCCCCGCTGATAAGAGGTTCTGAGCCGCCAAAAACTGTCATAGGAACACCCTGGGACTTATGCCCCGGGTAGTCGAAGTGGATAGTAGGTTGGGGATGCTGTGGCGCGCCATGTTTAGGTGAAAAAGGTTTCTGGGGAACACGGCGGCGGTTCGGTGCGGCAAACTTGGAAGAAGCACATGCACCTCCTAGAGAGTATGACTGGGAGGAGGAGGGCACGGAGCGGGCGTGAAGAGGGTTGTTGTAAGACATCTCGAAGAAGTAGATGATTTGTAGCGAAGGACAGCTCGGTTGTAGGACTTGTAGACTCGAATGAGTTGATGCCAATCCATCGCTATCCCGTCCAAGCTTTATAATTCGACATCTTGAAAGACACTACCTTCGTCCTGGCACAAAATCAAACTGTCGAGGGATGCTGAAAGACGCCCAGCGATAATAGCACGGAGGGAGGCGGTCGCAGAGAATGAGAGGAAGATTCGTGCTATTACAGAGGAATTTCCAAGCAGGCGAGAGAGCGGTCGTCCAGTATGTGATATTAGCGCGTAGTGATTTGCAGGGGCGAAGAAGTGTGACGAGTGTGATCTTAGAAAGTGGTGGATCGCTGTGGGTGCTAGGGTAGACAGTTGGTACAACTGTTGGCAGAAATCGTGAGAGGAATAAAGCATCACTATGCGCACGCTGAAGAGGTCGGTTCGAGAAAAAGTTGAGCACTTCTTGCGCACGTATGTGGCCGGCGGCGGCAATGTACATGTTCCGAACGGATCCATTTGTTCGAGCAGCACCATTTAAAAACAGACTTCGTCATGTCCAGAAGGCACAGAGTCCGAGCGAGGCGCAAAAGGGCGCAAAAGAAGAAGGACAGCTGAAAGGATGTGAAAGTGCAAAGTAAGCACGTTGTGATTGATCGATCACATCTCCTCTGATTAATTTCCTCGTAACACGCTATAATACCACATCTTCGTAATAGCACGAAATGTGCAGACTATCCATGCGCTACCTTCATATGCAATTAGACGGTCGACGGTGCTAAAACCTCAAGGCAGTTTCTTACGATCCGGAAGGATGTACTCGAAAGGTAGCATTGATGAGATCTAATCGCAACCGCCGGTGGTTCGTGGGCCCCCAAGATACTATTAGAGGTTGTTGTTGTTTCGTAGACTATTGCGAGCATGAACAGCCGACACTCCGTCGCTTGCTCAATAACTTGTGTGACGGTCCGATCATAGACGTGCTTATTGAATATGTGATCTCAAAAGTTTGAGGCTCTTCTACAAGACGGGTTCACATGCTCGCCCTCACTTCCACCTGTTCAGTGAGGCGCTCCCAAATTGCATGCATGTCCCGTCCCATCCTCGTCGACGCCACATGTAGACGTACTAGAACCAAGACGTACCATGTACGACGTATAACACCCGACGTACGGCCCACACGAGACCAAACTAGTGCCGTCACCTACCTACCTACCTACCTACCTACCTACCGACGTATCGTATGTAGTATCTTCTGAGGTTTAGGTAGAGTGTATCGTACGAAGGACCATCAAATATCCACACGACCATCAAGTCGGGAAGCTGCCCAGCGTAAACAATGTCTGCTTCTGCTTGCCCTTGCCCTTCTTGCTTTTGTTACCTGTCGCTGCTGGCTCCTCCCCACTACCAGCCGCACCATCACCACCACCACTCGCTCCCCACACACTCGAGGGCGGCGCACCCCCACTCCCCAAGATATTCCTCAACGACGCGTTCCCACCAATCTGCGGCTTGGGTCCCCTCGGCGCCGCACTAGGCAGCCCAGGGAAGACTGCGTCGTTCAACTTTGGCGGTGGAGCACGAGCACCAGTGTTATTGCTGCTGCTGGTGGCGGGTACAGAACGAACGGCAGGTGTGCTACTCCCGCTCGCACTGGCAGACCACGGCGTCTTATGCTGTGCCTGACGGAAAGCTGGCGTCGTGGAGCTAGACGAAAGCGGTGGAAATTTCGATACTGCCGATGGTGTTTGTTGGGAGGTGGAAGGGCCAGCTGCTCCTGGGACGGTGGACGTCGCAGCACGGGCGACGCGGTCCAGGACTTGAGAAGCCGAACGACTAGCCGTTGAATGTTTGGCGTTCAAAACACGTCCGGACGTAATCCCGGCATATCCACCGCCCACCGCTGTTGGAACCAAGTCTGGGAACTGTTGCCGTTGCTGCAAAGAAAGACATGAGGAGTGTTGCTAGTTTGACATGGACCAATTACCTCAATTTCGAAACTCTTCCAGGACGCCAAGACGTCCTGTTTCTTTTCCTCCTCGTCGAGAAGATCGACGAACGCGTTGATGAGGCTAGCGGTTTGCTCGAGAGATCGATCCACGACATTCCAGATGGTCGAGATAAGGTCTTTGGCGCTACTCTCAGAAGCTCTGTAGCCACGAGTAGCAGCTTTGACTGCGGGTATTGCCGCCGTGGGGTTTGAAGCAAAATTCTGCAACCGGCCCAAGAATGCATTATGTTTCCTACAAAGAGGGGAACGTCAGTATGGCAAATTCGAAAGGTGAGCAGACGTACTGTAGAGTCGCCGGGTCTATCGCTTCGCGAGGAGGGGAAGGCGAAGCTCTGCGGCTCTGCGGAGTCGGAGTTGGAAGGGAGGAAGTGCTGGGGTTAGCGTTCGTTGTCAGACGGGCGCCGAAGCCTTCTCTTCTCCGACTCGGTCCAGGTGGTGCCTGTTGTCGCGGAGGAGGTTCCCGTTCGTGCTCGCGGTCCCTTCTTCCACCTCTACGGGTCGTAACCTCTTCGAACTCCACCGCTACCCGTCGAGCGTCCTTCTTGTCGCGCGTAGACATATCGGCGCCGTGCTCATCAACCATGTGCGCACCAAGGTCTAGAGGTGTGTTGAATACGACAAATTTCCGGGCTTGACAGTTTGCCTGTAAACATGGGTGATGTGCCGTGTTGAAGTGGTTCTCTAGACGATCGTAATTCTGGAAACTGGCGAGAGGTTAGCAGAAGGATCCAGGCGAGAAAAGGACTACACACTACTGGTCCCGTACGCCGTTCCTTTTACAGATAAAACATTCTTCGTGTCGTTCTCGCATGTGAGCAAAGAGTTCGTCGTCGCTGAAAAAGCACTCTCGACAGAACTCGCAGAGAGGATGGATGCCTCCTTCTACCTGCTCCGGGAGCCCTTTCATGCGATGGTTGTGGTTCATAGAGGGTAGATGAGCGCATAGCTGGGCATAGGTGTACAGTGCATGTTCATGCGCGAAAACTTTCTTGGATCGAATGCACAAATCACTGTCAAATTTTCAACGAAAGTGACACATGAATTACCGATACACTTACCACATAAGCTTGTTGTGGGTCGCCCTAACATGCAACTTCAGATCTGCCCAGCCCTTTGCAATGAAATCGCATTCAGCGTCAGGGCAATTGAAGCGAAGCAGGATAAGCGTGTCCTCCATCATCTCTTTCGTCTCAAACATGATAGATAACCGCTCGTCCTTGAAGGGTATCTGTTCCGGCTCGTACGCTTGGTAGTTCGTGTCTTCCGAGGTCGTAAAGATGACGGTCGGCTGGGCCTCCTGCAAGCACTATGAGCGGTGTCATTTCCGTCGGGCGGCAAGGGCGCACCTTGCAGAATGTGCAATCCATCTTTTTGTAGAGCGCGCGCAGACGGAGGGCGCAGACATGACAGGTGCGGTGATTGCACTGCGATACGGAATAGTATTTGACGGGTTCTGCGCAGATCCAGCAGACCACTTCCTCGTCGGCCTCATCGTCAGGCAGCACAGACACGACAGCCTTCTGCTCGGCGCTGGGGTCGGCGACGACGGCTCCTCCAGCGCTCGGCGTCGCGGCTGATTGGTTTTTGGATCTGTTGCCACCGCGGCCGCGGTTGTTTTTGCGTGTGCCCTTGCCTCTGCCAGCAGGCGTCGTCGTTTGGGTAGCGGTCGTAGTAGACATTGGGCGGGACGTAGGGGATCGAAGGCGGGAGAGCGTCGGGATTGGGAGATAAAGGTAGATGGGGAGCTCTTAAAAGGCACCCTGATGACAGATGATCAGTCGATGACTTCGGGACCGCCGCGGCTGTGCCGAACGTTGGCCGCTTCCGGAAACATCGCGCCCACCTTGAAGCTTTCCTGGCGGCTTACCCAGCTTCGACTCCTTTGATGTCTTTTACATGTCATTCCAACTCTGCCCAGAATTTCAATCACCATGGGGATACAGCAGCATGCCCACACATGTTCGAGTCTTCGATTGGGAGACGGTACGTCCGAAGTAGCCTAACCTTTGCCAGCGCCCAAGTTTGTCTCAATTCATCCCGAATGCCAGTACCAGTAATGGGTACTGAACCCTGACACGGCCCCATTACATCCCTTCTCGCGTGATGATGATTCACTTCATCGGGCTTACTTACAAAAGACGAGTGCGCCGAGCAAGGATGCTATGATGATCTTTGACAATTCGCCGGTTCATGCATCGGACGATATAGAACCGGGGTGGCAGTGGGATGGAAATGCTTGTATCTTTATTATCTGTTGTACATTAGACGAGCTCCACCAGGTATGCGCTGCGCACTACAACCTTTGTGTCATTATGCACTAACTGGCAATCGAAGAACGACATTCCACACATCAAGATGATCAACATAGGTAGTGAGATTGCCGATGCCAAACAAGCGGAAAAAGTAGTGTTTGTGCGTCGTACAGCTTAGAAGTAGGTCGGATTCAAGTGTTTGGTACTACGCGGATATGGGTTGTGCTATCCAATGCATAGCTCAGTACCTCCGCAACCAGCAAGATCATGAAACAAAGAAAAAACGAGAGAAAGAACGGAAAATCTATCGTCCATGCCGCATGAGAAGGCAAAGAAGGAACGGCGAAAAGAGAATACAGAGCCGCAAGAGCTCAACAGAGACGAGAGGAGCCCAAACGGAACCCTTGACGGAAGCAAACTGCATGATGTTTAGTCCTCGAACGGCAGTAGTTTGATTGACATGAGTAGAGATGTTGTGCGTTTTGACCAAAGGTGACGGAAGAAACTAAATCTCACTTTGAACGGATCTGGGATATGATGTGGCTGTGCCAATGATTGGCGACGACCTCGAGTCCAAAGGACTTTTCAATGCTCTCACACGCCTTGACCACGACACGTCAACGTCTCATTGCTATATTTGCACAATAACATCGCCAGTAAGTGTTCTATTATACAAAACTACGCGTCCCTCTCAATTTAGTTAGACGTACTTCAGAATGTCTTTATGCTCTACCTGCCGCGGCGAGTCTCTCATTGGACGCGCTGCGTACTACGAGGCGGAAAATATGGATCTTCTTGGCAATCTCCTCTCCCGCAATGACCCAGCATCAGCTACTCAGACTCGTCATGTTTATGAAACTGTTTGTCCCAGCATCCTCCGGGACTTGCAGAGGATAGATGACAGGGTGGATGGTATACGCGACGCCATTAACGCGCTGGAGCAGGAGAGGAAAGATCTGAAAGCCTCCCTCATACATCTCCGCGGCCTCGTCTCCCCAATCCGCCACCTCCCCTTAGAGCTCCTCTCAGAAGTCATGTGGCATGCGCGTGACGACGATGCAATGGATGAACACGCCTCACAATGGCAGCTAGGGCGTGTCTGCAAGGCTTGGTGGCTAGCATCGCTCGCGTGTCATGGCATGTGGACAGAGTTTACGATCCGATTCTCTCATAACGACGACTACGAAGACGACGACTCCATCCTAACCCGTCTTCGTGTCGTTCTCAATCGCTCTGGCCAGATGCCCTTGAACATCACTCTCCAGAATTTGTCACACCACAGTCTACAGTCATCTTGTGCAGAATCGTGCCGCTCTATGATATTTGCCGAATCGTATCGCTGGCGAAGTGCCCGTTTACTCGACGTCGGGAGTGACGGTCTTACTATCTTCTTGCCCTTGGAAAGTCTGCTACCAAAATTGGAATCACTGGCCGTCGGAGCACCCTTCCCTTTGTTTTCGTCTGAGCCAGGGCTGCGGGGATTCTCCACGTGTCCTCGTCTCCAGCGCTTTGTGTGGCTTGGTGGACTGCCAGTAGACCTTGATTTGTGTTGGGGTCAGATCACCACGCTCTGCATACCATTGAAGATGGGAAGTGCTGGGCATAGTGCAGCGGACCTCCACTCTGTTGTGTCGCTGTGTTCCTCGATTCACACGATTCAGGTGTTCGGGCATGGTACTACCAACTTCACTAATACAGTCCACCCGACGACGCCTTCATCGAGCGCCGCCAAGAAACTTGTCACCGATCTACCTGGATTTCTGGAGCTTGTCTCCCTTCCTGAACTTCAGGAGGTTGAGCTGCACTCCTCTCGACCAGTTTACCAGGAATCTGGCAAGGACGACGAAATTCTTCTCTACGCCTTCCGTGACCTCGTCATCCGCTCGGGGGGCGCCACTTCTCTCACGTACCTCCGCCTTGTTCGGGTTTGGCTACCAGATACCCGAACAGTGTCAAACTACCTGCTGCAGGCACTATGCGGCACCATGAACCTCGTTTCGCTTGATATCGACGTGGAAGGAGACTACAACCACGACCATCAAGACCAAATTTTGTCGGACTCGTGGACATATCCTGATGAAGCAGAACTGGCTGAGCATCTGGACAGCAATGACCACATCTCCGAGCTCATCTCCGCCCTCGAACAAGCTTCATTCCTCCCCAAGCTCTCCACCTTCTCATGCAAGGTCTCGCTCGAAAACTACCAAGTCCGCCTGCACGTTCCTTACTTCGGGTACACGCGCGCATTCGGTGAAGAGGCGAATCGAAAGAAACAGAAGAAGTTGGTTGATATCATACGGTTCCGGTGGAACGGAACGGGACAGTCGAGGTTATCGCTCTTTCATCTGGACTTGAAGAAAATATACCATACGCAGTATGTCCAGGACGACAAAGAGCCGGATGCACTAGAGTTGGTGTCCAAGGATGTTCAGGAGATCGAGGCGCTCAAACATGAAGGAATGGATCTATCTCTCTGGATTCGTTTGGCGCGCATTGATGTTGAACTGGCGACCGATTGCTATGATTTTGTCGAGGAAGGGGAATCGGTTGAAACGGCACAGCTGAGGCTTGGACGGGATATCAGATAGCGTTTCTAAACGATACACCTCCTTGAATTACATAGGCGGCAACCATCGAATTTCTGTCCTCGCAGCCACTGATACACAAGTCTGGTACTTGAGAGGTAATTGTGTCCGACGCGAGACGGCCGCTCACTGGCAGAAGTCCCGGTGTGTGGCCTTATATCAGACAAGTTATAGGCCGACTCAAATGGTTCCTCGTAACGAATAAATATCACGCCAAGAAAACGATGTCAATCACTCTAGCGCCGAGGCTCATTCATCTATGGTACCAGTGTACGTGCGGACAAGCTTGTAAACGAATCTGTAGTGGCGTCCGTCTTATGGAGCCCTGTACGTAAAGGACGGTGTTCTTTCGAACTCACTGGGCATGGGTCATCGTTTTGCGGCGCTACGCAGACTGTACTGTGGCACCCCCGACCAGCCTGACATGAGCATCGGGAAACGCTTTGTGAGAGACGGGCAACCTGGCAACATAGCATCGGCATCTCCTCCGGAGTTCACCCAATCAGACGAATCCCACTTCTTCTACCCACCCCCGTTGTACTATTGAATATTATGATATTGAATCCATGAGAAACTATGATAAGCGAGATATATAGTCCACCAAAGGAAGTCCATTACACGACCAAGGAAAGTAATTGTAACTTTTCAGTGCAGAGCAAAGCGATGTGAGAGTGAGGGAAAGTCGTAAGAGGGTCCAGTATATGCCAACGTGATATGCGTGCGGTAACGAGTATAAATGAATGTCAATCTATGAGTCCGATAGGATATCGTCAATGGCTTTATTAAGGAAGTCCTTTCGGGATGCGAGGTCCGCCATGGGGTAGCGCGCCATGATGGCTTCGCGTGCGGTTCTGGACGGAGAATTATCAGGACTAGTAGCGTGGGGAAAAGAAGGCGAACATACTTCTTTGAGACGGTCATCAGATCCTGTGTGCTCAGATAATTCCTCAAGGCGTTGACCAAATCTTCGTCTGTCGGGTTCGGGTTGGTGCTCGGCCCAGACGCGAACGGATTCACAGTCGTAGCCATGGAGAACGTCGATAGCGGCCTCTGATCACCACCATCACCTCTCGCACCAGGCATCACCGGCGGCGCAAACATGTTGGAGTTGCCGGAATGAACGCTCCCGCCGGCGAACATAGGATTCATGCCCATCATGCCGGTTCCCATCGGCGTCATCATACCATAGACGCTACCCGTATTCTGGTATCCCATCGGAGGCATGCCCATCCCGCCAGAGTGTTGGTACTGCATGCCGCCCATCGGTTGCATGGGGCCATGACCATAATCCGAGCCAGCGGCAGAGCCTCCGAACGGCATCTGCGGTAGTTGAGGCATACCTCCGAACTGGGATTGCTGGGCAGCGCGCTGCGAAATATTGCTGATGGATGGCTGACTGCCGAGCTGTCGAACATTGGGATTCGAGGAG
Organism: Strobilurus pachycystidiatus; assembly: GCA_019915135.1. Lineage (NCBI taxonomy): Eukaryota > Fungi > Basidiomycota > Agaricomycetes > Agaricales > Physalacriaceae > Strobilurus > Strobilurus pachycystidiatus. The sequence goes on from JAHLMK010000011.1 coordinate 1,664,170, forward strand.
TTGTTCATCGTCAGGTTGGTATCGCGGTAGTAGTCACCAGTGTGGGAGCCCTGTTGGTACGCGTGAGGCGAGGGTGCACGCGAGCGTGAACGAGATTTGCTGTCGTAGCCAGTGTCATCCGAATGCCTTGATCCCGTTTCCCAAGCCTCTGCTTCGTACTCTTGATGAAAGTCAGTAGAGCAGTGAGCGACGACGAAGACAGACATACCGCTGAACTTCTTAAGGGGAATCATGGACTCGTCGAATTTCTCGTCCTCGTTGATGATGACCTTCTTCTCCTTGCCTTCTCCGACGACGAGACGGGTGTTACCCCAACTGAATTCATCCATACACCAAAAGGAGTAGACCGGCAAGAAGAAACCGTAGATGGGGTAACTGGAACAGAACATTAGATCACCTTTCGACTTCAGGAAAAATAGACATACGAAAGAATATAAACAATCATCCATCCGATGAGCATGAATTCACGTTTCAGCAAGAAGATAATCATCTATAAGACCATCAGAGACCAGTACAAGGACATGCTCGAAGTACTTGCCTGTAGACCATACACGACAGCCAACATGATGACAGCAATCTGAGGGAAAGGACTCGAGCCGGTTGCGACCACGATGATGAGATAAAGCAACTACAGGCATGCATGTCAATAAGTACAGAAGAGCGGCCGAAAGACACGCACGTAAACGACAGTGGCCGGTAAGATCTACGAACCATGGCGTCATTGTCGAGTCAAAAGAAAGAAGACGGAGGAACTCACAATTGTCGACAACAAATCAATGAAGACGAAGAACCGCATCGAGAAACAACAGAAACCAAACAACTCCGGAAGCAAGACCAACTCGCAAAGATTGTGCACCGTAGAGTTGATCCACCGACGACGCTGAGAGAACAGCACGCGCCAAGCCTCAGGAGCAATGGTATGGGCAATGGCGTCGGCGCAGAACTTGGTCTTGAACGTGGGGAAATGCTTCATCAGCAGCGTCGTCAGAAATCGATCCTCTCCAAGCGAGAACAAATTCTTCTTGTGTAAGGTATCGACGTTCGGTTCCGCGTACTCGTCGATGATGCGGTTCGAGATGATGATAGGCCGGCCCTTGTCCGCCGTTCGTATGCGGTACAAGCTGAAACAACCGGGAAGACAGGTAACCGAGCCGAATAGACTCTCGAAGGCCTTGGAGAGATGGTGGGAGATGTAATACTCGTACACCTGAATCATCGTCCACCACGAAGCATCCTCGTTCTGGACTTTGGTTTCACCACAGATACCGATAATGCTCGAGTCGTCCGAAGCCGATGCGACTAGTCTGTTCAAGGATTCCGGCGTCACAGTCTGCAAGTGAAGGTGTCAACTCCCAATTGGAAAAAGAGAACAGAGACACAAACCGTATCAGCATCCACGGTAAAGATATATTCATAGAAGGCTGGATCGATACCGATGATATTCCGCATCTGATGATAAATCTCCAATTCCAGAGGCGACATGGCGGCGTCAAAGTGAACCCGATTCAGATAATGCATGAGAAGGATCTGGCTATCACGTTTACCACGATTGCCAGGCTTGGACCGCTCCGTCGGCTTGCCAACCTTGACAACCACCATGTACCTAAATCGCAGTGTGAGTTATAATCTAGCGTCGAAAGAAGGAACGTGGAGGGCTTACGGAACGACATGCCCTTCGAACTCGTATAACCCAGAGTAGACTTTGCCATAGTTGATCGCCTTGGATGCCTCGCCAACCGACTTGAAGAGGAGCGGCTCGGGGTCGAGCTTCGGATCCACACCAAGGATGTCCAACACAATACGAGGCGTAGTTCGATCGTTCCCGCTCCCGATGATGTTCCCGTCACAGATGATGAAGATGAGCTTACGCTTGTCATCATAGTTAAGCGCAGACAGGGAGTCAATTGTTCGCCGAAGCGACTCTTCGCCCTCCGTATAACAAGGAACCTGGCACAACACGAACTTGTCCTGCAGCTCGGGATTACGCTTTGGACCAAGCTGCAGCGCCGCCAGGACTGTCAAAGCGGTAGCATCAGACGACCGGCGGAAGTGGAGATCCAGAGAAAAGACGCACACTTGATACCCATGGACCCCATCATGATACCCGAAAAGATCAGCAACATGTAATTCTGGACCTGGCACCGCGCAGTCTTCCGGAAGTCTGTCTTGCCCCAATAGAACACGTTGTTGAGACAGTTCATGTTTTGCGCCTTGTAGGTTGAGTTCATCGCATCGAACACGTCGTTCAGTTCTGAAGTAACGTCCTGCCCGGCCTGCTGCTTGAAGACGTCCTCAACGTCGCTGGACAAGAAAGAGTAATCCGTGGTGGTCGAGTACGTCGTCTGCGTGTTGAAATAGTCCGTCAGATCGTAGATGTTGTCGTCGTAAATGACCCATATCCTGCAAAACGTCAGTAGACGGCAAAGCCAGGAAAAAAGAAAAACAGACTTGTTCGTGTCATCGTCTTCAGCTTCCGCCTTGATGTTCGACTTTGACCAAACAAGCGGCCCCTTGTAGTACTTCTTCATCTTCGGCAGGAACGTCGCCGTGTACCAGTCAGAGTTCGCCAACTTGCTGCTCGTATAGATCGTGTTCTTCCCAGAAGTATGATCCGCCGTTGGTGCGTAATTTGAAAAGTTCGCCGGCACAATCGCAAGAGACGTGTCTGAAACAAGCCCAGGACATCCCAGCGTTAGCGGGACGGGGAAGTAATAAGACATGTCCGTCCCAGCAAGCACCTCAAGCGAGTCCTGCCCGTTGCTGGACGTGCCAGAGACATCACTATGTTGCCCGTGCACGAAGTTGGTCATATCGTACACCTTCCCCTGCACCGACACCCACCAATCGTTGTCGCCAGTATGCTCCGCCACCTCCCGTGTGTTCCACGCCTTGTCGAAGTTCGGGCATAGCAGTCTCCCAAACTCGATAATATAGAACATGACCATGCCGTTGAAAAGGAGGATGAGCCAGAAGATAGTAAGCTTTTCGCGCCAGGCGAGTTGGATGTCGGGACGCTTCATGCGGCCAAAGATGCGCAGCGCAAAGGTCGGGATAAGCCACGTACAACCCCAGACGAGCCATAGCCACCAGCGACGTGTTCGAGACGTGGGAACCTCCTCGACAGCATTTGGAGCATCCTTGACGACGAGACCAGTAGTACTGCTCTCTTTCCCACCTAGAGAAATGATGAGCTCCAGAAAAAGAAGACGCAAAAAAACACTTACGATCCGAATACGGCGGCACATCCCCATGACTACTCTCCTTCTGGTCCCACTGCGCCGAGTCGTTCCACCCATCCTCCTGCACGTTCCCGAACCCACGCGTCGTGTCGCCCATGGCCGGCGTGTGCAGCCCGCCTTGTCCATAGGGCTGCGCGTACTGTTGCCCGTGACCACTCTCCCCACTCCTCGCCAGCAAGAAATCCTCCGCACTCCCACCGCCCTGGCCCCCAGCCGTTCCGTCCTGGTGCGTATACTCCGTCCCATTATCATCCGGCGCCATACTCCCCGCATCTTCATCATCCACCATCCCGCCTTCTACCATCATCCGCCGTGCCTCCTTTTCATGCGCCCGCAACGGATCCTCAACCATTTTCCACGCATTATAGGCCAACCAGATCGACCGATGTCCCAACGCAAAATCCACACCCTCCTTCCACCCGTTCGCTCTGGCGCACTGCGTAATCCTCTCCGATTCCGAGCCACGCATAGTCGGTACGTAGCGCTCGCAGAACTCTGCCTGTTCATAGTCGGCGACGTACTCCACGCTCCGCCGAGACGCTAGATCGGGTAGGAGCAGGGCCCGGATCTGCGCCTTGACACGCCGCTTGTCGAACGAGTTGGAGGAACCAGAGTCGTTCGGGCGGATACACGAAAGTGTCCACGGACGTGCATTGTCCATCGTCGAAAGGAGCCTAGACAGCGCAAAGTTGATCTGGGTCGTAACAGGGTAGGTCTTGCCGCGGTCCAAGTCGGGGTAATCCTCAGGTGGAGTGGAGAACGACGATATCGCAGTGGGAGCACGGAGGGGTAGCGAGGAGACCTGCGCCTGAACAACGATATTATCATCGCGGTGGTGCTTTTCAGCAGCGAGAGATGGGCCAGAAAAAAGCTTGGCGACAAAGCCCTCGCTCGAATTGCGCAAGAGCGGCACAAAGGCCGAGTCCAGAAGGTCCGAGTCCTTTTCGATGAAGCGCGTCACATCGTACGAGCACTGCCCCGCATAGTGGTTGATCCCGAACAGGCGACGGTCAGCTTGCCCCGCCGGATTCGGACTGGCAACAAACGACGCATGAACGCTAAACTTGCTCGCCAAGTCCTGGTGTAGATCCTCGTTCCTATGCTCGTCGCCCTTCCCAGACTTGTACGCCGAACAAGCCTTGCCAACAATGCCCAACAGACCCGCCGGTTTCCTCTGCACTCTATCCTCCACCTGCGGGCCACGCAGCAGCTCGACGCACGCCAAATTGTCCATCGTCGCAATAGCCGGCAGCACAATTCCATCACCGACCATCTGCCCGTTATAACCGACACCATCCTCGAACACATGTCGCTGCACATACGAATGCAACAGTTCCTCCGCAAAGTTGATGCAGAACTCGTCGAAGCCGTTCGTGCCATATGCGGCGATGAGTGGAGCTTGCCCACCCAGCGACATTGATTGGGTCCCCGATGGCCCACGCGTCTGGAAACCGGGCTGGTCGAGGATGACGATCTGACTAGCGGGTGGGGCGTCCTTTGCGCTAGGTGCGAGCTTGTGGTTGACGGTCTCGACGACAAAGGCAAAGAGGATAGCGTAGAGGTCGCGCACAAAGTTGTCCCTCTGTACGCCACTCTGCTCGGCGTTGAGGAGGACAGTGTACAGCTCCTTGCGGACATAGCTCGTCTTGTTGGTGAGGGTCTGGGAGAGCTCTTCGGCATTTACGCCGAGGAGGCGGGAAACGTGGTCGAGGACCTGAGCGTTGGCAACGTAAGCGGCGAAGTCGTGCTGGTCGCCGTCGAGGAATTGGAGGTTGCCGAGCTGGAGGATGGCGATGATGAGGGCGAAGATGGATGACATAGCTTTGGGCTTGAAACCGAGCAAGCGCATGGCCTGCCTAAGCTCGCCCATGGCGATGGAGTCGTCGCTGAACGGACCGGAGGGAAGGCGATAGGTGCCCGAGGAAGCAAGGAGGGCGTAGTCAGATGGATCCTCTATATTTAGTGTGTCCCGCTCGGTTGTAGTTGCGCCGGCTAGAAACTGGTAGAATATATGGTATGAACGTTCTTCATGAACGAGGCGGTTGAGGCGGGATTTATCAAGACCAAAAGCGAGGACCTTCGCAGCGGCGATGCGGCCGCGGTCGCTGAAGTGCATCTCGAGGTAGCGGATGTGGCGGGAGGCGTTGGGCGACATAAGCGTCTTTGCATTCCCAAACGAGTCGAGGACGGTGGCGACGGCCTTGACCTGATCTGCGAGCTTGCCCTCCTTGTTCGAGTGGCTCGATAGTCGCAGCAGCTGGTTGATGATGAGCCGTATGCTCGACGATTTGCCCGACCCGGTGATGCCTCTGCCGAACACGACCATTAGCACCGCGCAGAACAGCGACGAACAGACGCACACACCTCGACACCAGCGCCTGGCTCTCGTTCCGCCTCCGCATGACGAGGTACATGCGCGCCGCCAGCTCGTAGAGATGCGGCTGTAGCGCCTTCGGCGTGTCCACGGTCATGGGCAGGCTCGTATCCTTGTAGCACCGGTCCTCGTACTCTTTCGCAGAGATGTTGTTGACGTTGGCCAGCGTTTTGTAGGGGTTGACGATGACCAGGTTCGTCGCGCCCGCCCGCGTGTACGGCAGGTCTGCGCGGAACCGCGCCTGCAGGACGCTGAGAATGGCGTCGTCCGATGGGTAGATGGTCACCGAGCCGGATGACGACACGAGGTCGACCAGGTCGCCGCTTGCGATGGCCGAGGTGGTGGTGGACGCCATGTCCGGCAAATAAAATGGTGCGTGCTCGCCGTCAACGACGATGACGAAGGGAAGTTAAGTGGAGAGCAGGGACTCGGGGCACTTCCCACTTGTGTGTTGCCACGTGGTTTGACAAATCAGCGTTTCCAAACAACCGGCGAAAGTACAGAGTACTAGGTCTACCGTCTCTCGCTGTTTCTCGGTACTGGTCAGTTACGTTGCTACGATCTGTCGTCCCCTCCGAGTGCTTGCTTTCGCGACGTGGTGTCTCCCGCTTGATCTGTGATTGATGGAAACGCTGTGCGCTCCGCTGCTCCCACAACATCTGCAGACCCTCGTCGTCACGAATCATCCACTTTCCTCAGCGTGGCTGCTCTTAGACGTCACTCCGTATCCCTCTGACCGCTCCGTCTATGACCGCTCCGTTTCTGGCTGTGCGCCTGTCCAGACCACGCCAAAATAAGATGCACAACCAGTGCATGTCCTTACGCGGGCAAGTTTGCCCGCCTCGATTTCACTTGCATCGCGCCGTTTTTGACCGGTGGGGATTCCAGCCTCAGATCGATCTCCTACGTTTCACCTCGCCCAGCTACATTGTGCACACCGCCTTGTCACTGTACAATGTGCGTATCATACTTACATTTAATTGTTCCTATCGTTGGAGGCACTTGACTTGAACAGCGGTACTTATGAGTATAGCTCTTCATCGACTCCTATTCACTCCTGATCGCTCTTCCCCCCTAGAGTTTCAAGCGATGCCTTGCCTAGTCTGCCCCAAGGAAGAGTAGGCCACGAAGAGCGTCTCCATAGATTGCCCAGTGGCGTCCTTCCTCGTTTCACCGAACTCGCTCTACAATTCCTCAACGCGGATACCACGGGTGTACATGTAACTCAGCACATCCTCTGCGTGCGCGGTCCCTCGATCTCCCGACATCCAAACCTGATCCATACCCACCTTCTTCGACGCGACACGCCTCATCCCTGACTTCTATGCCTGGCATTGAACGTCAGTTCCCAAGTCAAGCTAGTCTTAGCTTCAGATCCATACGTGTCCGTGTCTAGTGCCAAGTCAGCCTGCTGAATTTATTTTCTTGACGCCGCTCTTACTATGCTTTCATCGGATCCGTATCTACACCTCGCATGCGCCTGACAGTGATATCCTGTTGATGTCCGCGTCTCCTTTCGTTCTCGTCTTCGTTTCTCATTCTTGCGAGCGCTTTAAGGGTGTTCAGGCACGCCCAGGAAGAGGTGAGAGAACTCACGCTAGACGGACGGGTGATGAACTAACCAAAGAACACAAGATTGTGGCCAGTGCGGGCGATACTCGATGCAGATGGACTCTTATGTCCGCGGCGCACCCACTTTCGATAATGTGCAGCGTGTACATGACAGCATCGTGATGACTCTGTTGCATCGTATTGAGGTCAATCAGGCATCGATAAATGTAAGAACTAACACGCTGGGGGACTATTCGCATCCCCGCACGTCGACTTTGTACAAGCCACAGATACATTGTAGTTGACGAAGACTCGGAAGGAATAGCAAGTTAGTAATAAGTAGGACAAGTCTTGACCATGGACACCGTATACATTTCACTCTGATACTGCTTTCGGCGGCAGGTTATTCGAAATATATCATCCGAGGGAGAGCCCAGTGCGCCCCGCTGGGTTGCCCAAAAGAGGAAAGAGCAGGAAAGAGCGCACTTACCGGATGCGCACTTAGCGGAACACGTCCGACGTGACGTGTGACAACACGTCTTTCCCCCCGCCCTCATCATCCCGCTCGCCGCCATGCTATTCGAGGTGAATGTATGGGTTTCACCCTTCCACAACTGCGCATATAATTCACGATGAAATCCAGAAAAAACAATTACATCGGTCGGAGCGGGTCAAGGGCATCGACTTCCACCCGACCGAGCCCTGGGTGCTCACTGGCCTGTACAACGGCACTGTCATCATCTACAACCACGAGACTGGCGCCACGGTCAAGACATTTGAGGTGTCGGAGGTGCCCGTGCGCTGCGTCAAGTTCATCGCGCGAAAGAACTGGTTCGTCGCCGGCTCGGACGACTTTCAGCTGCGCGTGTACAACTACAACACCCACGAAAAGGTCACTGCCTTCGAGGCGCACCCCGACTACATCCGGTGTCTGACGGTGCACCCGACGGCGAGCATCGTCCTCACCGGAAGCGATGACATGACGATCAGGGCATGGGATTGGGAGAAGGGGTGGAAAAACATACAGGTACGTTGCAGTAATGCTCGAAGGGGCGGCAGTAGCTGACGACGACGGCGGACGGCAGATCTACGAGGGCCACACGCACTACATCATGAACCTCACCTTCAACCCGAAAGACCCCAACACATTCGCCTCCGCCTGCCTCGACCGCACCGTCAAGATGTGGTCCATCGGCTCAGCCACGGCCAACTTCACGATGGACGTCCACGACAAGGGCACCAACTACGTGGACTTCTACCCGGGCGCCGACAAGCCGTACCTTGTCACCGTCGGCGATGACAAGACGGTCAAGGTCTGGGACTACCTCTCCAAGAGCTGCGTCCAGACCATGGAGGGCCACACCAACAATGTCTCCTTTGCCGTGTTCCACCCCAGTCTACCCCTCATTATCTCTGGCAGCGAGGACGGCACCGTCAAGCTCTGGAACAGCGGCACCTACCGTCTCGAGAACACCCTCAGCTACGCGCTCGAGCGCGCCTGGTGCATCGGGCTCCGCAAGGACGCCAACGAGATTGCTGTCGGCTTCGACGAGGGAGCAGTCGTCATCAACCTCGGCCGCGACGAGCCCACCTTTAGCATGGACCCGTCCGGCAAGCTCGTTTTCACCCGCAACCAGCAGGTCATGTCGGGCAACTTGCAGATGATCACCCAGGATGCCGCTGCGTCTAGCTCAGACGGCGCGCGTCTGCCGATTTCCCTCAAGGAGATTGGGTCCACCGAGATTTTCGCGACGGCACTTATACACTCGCCGAATGGTCGTTTCGTGACTGTCGTTGGTGACGGGGAGTACATCACCTACACAGCCCTCGCCTGGCGGAACAAGGCGTTTGGGTCGGGTCTTTCTTTTGCGTGGGCGACGGACTCGAACACGTACGCCGTACTCGAGAACAAGGTCAAGCTTAAACTGTTCAAGAACTTCCGTGAGCGGGGTGGGGCGGGCATGAAGGGCGCAGGGAGCTTTTCTGTCGATGGTGTTCACGGCGGCCCGCTGCTGGGTGCTCGTGGGCCTGGATTCGTCATGTTCTGGGACTGGGAGACGGGCGAGATTGTCAGGCGCATCGACGTCGAGGCGCAGAACGTTTTCTGGTCGGGATCGGGGACGTTGGTCGCTATCACTGCCGCGGATTCGTATTATATCTTGCGGTTCGACAGGGACGCGTACAACGCCAGGATTGAGGAGGGGCTGGACATAAGTGACGAAGGTGTTGAGGAGGCGTTTGACGTCGTCGCAGAGGTTCCCGATGGGTATGAAACCTTCACTTAGATATGGTCTTTCTGACATTTTTGCAGTGTCAAGACGGCCAAGTGGGTCGAAGACTGCTTCATCTACACTACAGCCTCAAAGAGGCTTTGCTACTTTGTCGGATCCGAATCGTACACCATCAGTCCCTTTGATACCAACCTCTATCTCCTTGGCTATATCCCCGCCCACAACCGTGTCTACCTCGCCGACAAGGACGTCAACGTTTATGGCTACTCGCTCTCTTTGACCGTCGTCGAGTATCAGACTGCCGTCCTTCGTGATGACATGGACGCAGCGGCCGAAATACTCCCCACCATCCCTAAAGACCAGCTCAACAAGGTGGCGCGCTTCTTGGAAGCAAGAGGTACGGCCTGTCCATTTTCTTTTCTAAAAGGACTTGCAGGCTGACGCGATTGTATAGATCTGAAAGAGTTGGCATTAGAGGTGACGACTGACCCTGATCACAAATTCGATCTCGCCCTCCAATTGGACGACCTGGACACCGCACTCGAGATTGCGCGGTCCATACCTGACGTTGAGGCCGAGGTGAAGTGGAAGTCCCTCGGCGACCGCGCTCTAGCAGTGTGGCGGTTCGACCTCGCCCGGGAAGCGTTTGAGAAGGGCGGCGACCTGAATGCCCTCATGCTGCTGCTGTTGGCGATTGGGGATCGGGAGGGGTTGAAGAGCGTAGGAGAGCGTGCGGCGGAGAACGGGCAGAACAACTTGGCGTTCGCGACGCTGTTCCAGTTGGGCGATGCGGTGCCGTGTGTAGACCTGCTGCTGAAGACACAGAGGGCGCCGGAGGCGGCGATGTTTGCGAGGACGTATGCTCCAAGGTATGGGTTCATCTAGTATCTGGTGATCTGACTAACGTTCGCGGATGGATAGTCAAGTACCGAAGGTCGTCAACACGTGGCAGGCGGACTTGAAGAGCAAGGGCAGGCCGAAGATTGCTGCGTCGATAGCGCATCCGTCGACACATGCGGATGAGTTCACGGAGGGATGGGAGAGTGCGCTGGAAAAGGAGAAGGGTTGGTGTCCCTCATAGCCTTCCGAGTGTACTTATGGTGTCCGTTGCAGGTCCATCGGAGAGCGTTCTGGTCGATGCCTGAGGTATATACTTTTTCCGTGAGTGGGTTTCGTAAGAGAGGATCGGTGGACTGATTGGTGTAGCTTGTATCTTAGATGGACTTTATAATAGGAATGAGACTGACCTGGATTGCGTGTAACGTGCTCCTTTAGAAGGGTTGAGACGTGGCGCAGATGTAAGGTTCTTGGTTCGTAGTTTTATAGATGGACGAACTGATCGTCAAGTCACTTTGGTCGTGTAAGTGTGGTTCCGTCACATTTCTTAAGATCGTCTGTCGTGATACGTTCTTCCACGAGCTGTTGAACGCATCCTCGTCACTCGTGAGTCCAGATTCGCGGGTTAGATGGTTGGATGGGGGGGATTCAAGAGCGTATGTGAAGTATTGAATGCCACTCAAACTGCTGTATGTTTTGTGGGGACCGAAGTCGTCGTCGTCAAGGGCGTTCCTCAGATCGCCTCCATGATGCTATGCCATGGTAGGCACCGTGCTAGAGGAGGAGGTGGGTCTGTCGCTTTCAAGTGTGTCTTGCTGGAAAGGAACGACGGCCCGGGATGAGTACCCAATCTACTACTTGATATCCGACCCTCCTCGCGAGTTTGTGCAGCAACCATTTGTATGGCAACAGTGTAGCGCATTCTCATGTGGCCGGTGTATTGAATGTCCATGGTCTAGTCTTCCAGGCACCGACAACATCGAATGAGCAAGGCGGGGCCCTTAAATCATGCCGCGACGACTCCAATCTCATGATTGGTATTTGAACTTATACGAGTAAGGTTCAAGACCGACTGCGAGAATCGCGTTGCCCAAGGCACATCATGATATCACTTATAGACCCAGAGTACACAATTGTACCCCGTCCAGCCTTCGTCAAATTACGATGGAAGAGTGCCATCCGAGCCGTAAGATGGAAACCGAATGCTTCGATCGTCTCGGGGCTGGGTCGACGTTTCGTGAGTGTCCAAAGTTCAAAGACGGTCATCGAGTACTAACACACCTTGGTGAAACTGATAGTCAATCAAACAATTCAAGTCCTCTAAACTGCCTCTAGGCATTCGACTGTGTTATGTGCGGGAGAACATCCGTCAAGAGTGGCACAGTGTGGGTGAGATCGAACTTTATATGGGACTCTTTTGGCACCAGTACTGATTGTGACCATTATGGTGTGAAAGTTCGGGGCCCATTCCCGAGCATGGGGGCATGTGAAGATGGTACGCACCACACACTGCGATGCGATCTCACTTGAGGCTTCGCAAAAGATCGAACGACTTGCAACGAAGTTTCACCTGATCGGCGGAAAGCTGGGCTCATTTACTATAGATAGCCAGTTCAACGACCGGATATGCATCCGAAACATGGGAGCAGGCATCGGTGAGCACTGATGGAATTGACAGCCATCAGGAAGAGTCATTGTATTTGGAGCAACCAACATTCTCCACTGGGCAATACACGATACGGCTGCGGCTGTTTGAATATCAGTATGTCTAGGAATAAGCCCGCACCCTTGATTTCATATAAAGCGCATCTTCCTCAGCTCTCTGGGAACACGCCCTCCGACATCATGGCAACTTTCGCTAGCCTCGGTAAGCAGTCAGCTCACAGGCGCATACGGTTCTGATACGACCCTCCAGGCGCATTGCAAATCGGTACCCTCGTATCGTGCATTTTCTACGGGGTGACAACAGCCCAGACGTACATTTACTTTACGCGCTTTCCAAAGGACTCACGCGTTCTCAAGTACTTGGTATGTTCACCTTGCGGAGTATCCCGATTGTAGCTTATCTCCGAACCACAGGTCATGTTCGTGTAGTACGTGTTTACTCTCCGACGAGTCTCCGTTCTTTTCTTGTCGTTAACTTTGCTCCTAGCGCTAGCGAGACCGCTCATACCGTGTGCATTGGGCATACGTTGTATATCTTTACCATCGTTGATTATGGGAAGGGCATAGGTCATCTGAGGACGGATCCCATACCCGAGTCATTAGGTGCAACGACCTTCTTCACCGGAGTACTCGCTGCTTGTGGTGCGTGTTCTTACGTTCCGTCGTGGTCATGACACATTCTTAGAGTACAAATTAGTCCAAAGCTTCTTTGCGTGGCGGATTTACAGCCTCTCCCGGAGTCTCATCATACCCTGTCTTTGCTGGCTCCTCTCGGCCTTGCGTGTAGCCATCGCCGTCCTTGTGCTTGTCCTTGGCACAATGCATGTTGCGATATCGGGAATCAATACTAGATGGTCCTGGATACACCCGACCGTCTGGGGTGTGAGCGCTGCTAACAACATCATACTGGCTACAACATTGATATATTGGCTCTACAAGCAACGGCCCGATAGTGCAAGGTAGGTAGGCTTTGAACAAGAGACTGTTGTGATCTGAGGGTACAGCGTACCATCATCCGTAGGACTATAACACTCGTCGATACGCTCATCAGATGGACACTAGGCATGTTATTCCGATTGATTTTGTGCACTATAAACTAATTCAGTTGTCTTCAGAGACTGGTGTTGTCACGACGTAGGTCAACCGCCGTCTGGCGTCTAGATCCATAGTTTATAAACTTATGATGCTAGGGCTGCGGATATTGTCACTCTCATCTGTGTATGTTGTCTTTATAGATCTTTCAGGTTGTAAACTAACCTCCTCTGTCAGTCTGTGACAATGCCCAACAATTGTAAGCTACAGATACAAACGTGATTCAACTACTGATCATTCTCAGATATCTGGCTTGCCTTTTATGTCATGAATGCAAAACGTGAGTTCATACTCAAATCAAACACTCCCTCAAACACGCTCAACAATAATACAACAGTTTTTTCAAATGCTCTTTTGGCGAGGTACGTGGAACAGTGGCAGTGGGTCACACCAATTGCTTAGCCACTTGTTAAACACTGGCAGTCTTAATTCCCGGACAAGTCTTCGCAGCACGGAGAACAATCATAGCATCACGCTTCCTCTGAGTCCACTCTCAACAACTCGCACAGTAAGCAACCTTTACCCGTAGGTCTGAGTGGACACTGAAGATGAGAATAGCCCGGCGATCGCTGGAATAACTCTAGCGCCAGGACTGGGCTCCGCCAAACGCATAAGGAGGAGGGCCCAATATCATATGAAAGCTCCGGCAGATTGTCAACACATAGCGCGAAATAAGCCTTGCTGGCGGCAGGGAGCCGCCCCAGTGTCCCATACAGTACTTACCTATCACTTTCTACAATCCGTATCATGTCTGCTATTGTTGACTTGAAGCCTATAATTTCATACCTCACAAAACGGTGGGAGCGGCGCGCAGCGCTCAGGCCATCCAACAAGCTGCGTGAAAGCAAATCGATATGGTCCAGACCGTGAACCATCGCTCATACGGAGGGCACTTAGCACCGTGACTGTGTATCTTCTGAGCCGTGACTTTTGTGATCTCTTTGGTGCAAAGAAACACACTGAAAGCAGAGACAGGCCTTTTAGACTGTGGTTTTGGAGCACTATAACGCAAAGACGCAATGTCCTCGGACGACGGCAAGTCGCATGCCTGGTTGGACCCATGCCGAATCCTGATTCTGATCCGCCTGCGGCCCGTCCCGCTATAGCCGTCACCCCCCCTTCTCCCCTCATGGCCGAGTCATAGATGGGAGAACAGAGGTTAAGTCGGAATGCCGAACACATAGATATAATGCGACCTCTTTTCGGTTGGCAACATAAACAGTAGCGAATGGCGGGTAGTAGGGGCCAATCTGCATATAAGTAATAATGAAGAAAGGGTCAGATCTAATTTGCGCAGAACCACGTACTGTGGAACAAAGAGCTCGTTGATATATGCAGCACGTTGCATTTTCATTCAAAATGAAAGACACAATGAGCGATCCCTGCACGCCGCTTGGATTTGGGACCCAAAGACTGTGCGGCGTCTTTGGGGCGCGTTGCTACAAAACAAAACAACAAACACTTGACGAGGCGAAGGTCGTGTTTGATCATATAAATGGTACCGCAATGTTATCGTGAGAGAAATCGATTGTTTCCACCACGAGATGCAAGTTGTCGAGGCGACGCCACAAAACAAGAACAAGAAGATAGGCGCGGCGATCAAACAGGCAATCAAACGAAAATGAAAGGTCCGGACCCTTATGTCCGCTCCACTCTTTTCCTTTGACCATGACGACGGTATGCGGGCAATACCTCTAGCAGGTCCACAAAATGCCTCCAGGCGCGGCCACACAAATTTTGGCTGAAGCGTAAGGTGATTGTGCTGCTGTCGTCACTAACGCGCAACAAGGCAAAAGCGTCTATTGCACAGGATATTACTAGGCGACAAGATTTACATGTGTAGGAACGGGAGACTGCCGAAATTGAACTGGTCGTGCTGTAAAGCTCTCATGTCGTGTCATGGATCCGTTCCTACTCCTGTTGATCCTGAAACATATATATATCCTAAGCCTAATGCTACATTTCCCTTTCGACGTGTGAGTCGTCCCGCCATTCTGCTCCGACTTTTTTGACGTCTAGTGTGTTGTGATTGTAGATGCGATATCAAGCATCTGTACCTGAAAACGACCAGAATGTACTAACTACGCTGACTAGCCGCTCTATGAATCTATGCTACAGGGCAAACTAACAAACATTGTGTTCAGCCTCTCCGTCAGGCCTGAGACTAGATGGTCGGTGTCAATCCGAACTTCTCCTGCGCCCACGCGGTCAACGCCTCTCCTTCAATCTGCACTACGACGCTCTGTGTCACCGCCACGACTGCGTTTGAATGACTCCGCAGATCGAACACATCTCCCGACTTCCGTGTGCGTGGCCGCAATATCCAAAAAAACGCGAACAGACGCGAATGAAGGGTGCGTACCGTCCGATGAGGCATCACAGCTAGCGTGTCCCAAAAAGACGGGCGTGTCACGGTTGCTTCGTGGCTAGGCGTGGGACTGGTTGGGGATATCTGCCCGTTGACTACAAAGATGATGCCTAGATTTGATTAGTTGCATGAAATGAGCAACCAAAGGTACAGAAGCCTCACCTGAATCAGTTACTCGACCAGGGGGATGAGTAAAAATGCGACCGCCGTTCTGAATGAACCGATCAAGCTCCGATAAAGGAGGAAATTCAGCTTTATCAGTGGAAGGACCAAGTACGGCAGACGTATCAAAGTCAAACAGGTGAGAGAACTTTCTGAATGCATTTTCCATCGCCTGGCGGTCCATCGCTTTTCCGTGGGACATCAGCCAACGTCTTCGTGCGGTCAGATTGAAAATTTTACCTGGAGGTTCGTTATTCAATATGATAGACTTGTTGCGTTGATGTTGACACCACGCCATACATACTCCGCGTGTCCCGAAAACCAATATACCCTTTTCTCCGACCTGCTCCTCGCCATCAAATGCTAGGGGAACCTTCGCGCGAGCAAAGTCCGCGTGAAGGCCACTGTGCTTTACCAGCCCGCAGATGACCATTGTACTCTTTTTGAGTTCAAGCTCGCGGACGCAGCGGGTGAGACAGTGTGCGGCTGTGGTTTCGATGCGGTGTGCACTTGTCAAATCAAGGATCACCAATTCGGTGGGGACTCCCGTGGGGTCAAGGAGTTTTCTCTCCATCGAGGGCACGGATGCGAAAACTGCCAAGATAGCATCTCAGCCACTGTGAGATCGGATGGGGCTGCAGCTTACAGATATAACCAGAAGAGACGACGACGCGCACGTTCATATCCTGCAACAGATCCGAGTCCTCGACAGTGCTAGTGTCATCAGTGCTCTTCTTTCGTATGTTGCTCCACTTGTTCCATGCTGTTGTTCTCGCCGGCTGTTGGAAGAGAGAATAAGTTACTGGTTTATGTAGGGCCAATAAAACTCTTACCGAGTCACTGACACCATAAATTAGATATACCACCGTCGCGGCACCAATACCCACCCCAAAGCCTTCCGCAAACCCAAGGAATGTACATGCAGCCAGGGTAGCAATTACGATGGTCCATTCCATCGGCGCAAGTGAAGTAGAGGTCTCCCACGTTGCCCCTAGAAACAGCTCGATGCCTAGAAATAGCACCATAGATGAGGCAAGAATGGTGGGAACGTATGGCAGCAAAGAGCTCGCGGAAAAGAACAACCCAATCGTCAGGAGAATGATAAGCGATAGCTCAAATCGCCCGCCTTTTGCGCGAGTGACGTACACAGAGTAAGAGAATTGCTGTAAAAATGCTCAAGGACTGTCTGGGATCAAAGAGTACTTCGAACTTACGAGGATGTTAGGTGCGGTGCCGAGAACTCCGGCAAGAATGTTAGCTAGCCCTTGACCTTACAAGGGGTAGCGACTTGAGTACGCACGAGATCTTTGAGTGACATACATACCTACTAGCTCATGGTTCATGTCGTAGGCAACATCCAGCGAGAAAGCGAGCGCAGGAACAAAGATTGGCAGATTCAAAACCCTGAAAGAACGTTAGCGCTACTCGTTACATGATAAACTCATACCCAATGATGACGAGAAGAACAATGTTCTGGGTTGCGCTGTTGAGTGAACGCCACTCCACCAGTCTCTGCTAGGTGGTCAGCTGAATGGTAGACCTGTTGATTGTTGAGACTTACGAAGTCAAACAGGCTCCAGTAGTCCCAACTCGAGACAATCCCAACAGATGAAGGCCCAGACTCGACAGTGAAGAGCCAACCTGTGGACACGAGATCTTCTTTCGGCATATGTAGCGCTGCAACTGTGATCCAGAACATGACGGGAATACATAGAAGATAGAGAGGGATATAATATGCTGAGCGGACCAGGCCACGCGTCCACGATTCAACGGCTTTGGACCGCAAGGTGACGGACAGAATGAAAGCAGGGAAGAACGACGCAGCCAGAATGCCTAGATGTGATTTTGCAAAGAGTGTGGAACCTACATTGCCCAGCGATAGAGGAGTTGACGAAACAGGAAATGGCAATCCCAGCCCGAGAACAAAGAGGGAGACACCAATGGCACCGATGGCGCCAGTGAGGACGGTGTGCGGAAAGTATGCCACCTAAACATGAGTCAAATGAACAAAGATCGACTTGGAGAGAGAACGTACGACTGTTCCAAGCCTAATCAATCCTAGGACGATAAATGCGAGGCCGGTCAGAAGTGAGGTTAACGCGTATGCCGCCATGACAGTCGGTACCAAACCGGGATGGTCGTCTCCGAGTGCGTCCCGGATGTCACTTGCTACTCCTCGGAGAAATGGCAGTATCTCCATCAGCATGGCACCCAGTGCACCTGGAAAGCGTGAACCACCAAGCGTCATAACGATTTGAGAGGCGAGTGTGCTGCCATAGACGTGAGCTTTGGTCAAGGGCCAGAGTCGGAGGTACTGACCTCATGATGAACATCGACAAGCCTTGCAATTGGATGGTCTTGAATACA
Source organism: Strobilurus pachycystidiatus (assembly GCA_019915135.1). Lineage (NCBI taxonomy): Eukaryota > Fungi > Basidiomycota > Agaricomycetes > Agaricales > Physalacriaceae > Strobilurus > Strobilurus pachycystidiatus. The sequence goes on from JAHLMK010000011.1 coordinate 1,682,056, forward strand.
CCATCCGTGGCGGGGAACATGAGAGTTCCAATGGAAACTATGATTGCCTATGAGCTACATGAGAAACAGGAAAGTATCGTAATTAGCACCTGTGTCCAGGATGTTGAAGAGTGCTCCTAGTATGACCGCAGGAAGGGCGCGATACAGCTGTAGTGAGAACCTTAAAATGAATTTTGAGGAGCGAAATTTGACGACGTCCATGATGATTTGGTGGGACTATGGTGCAGTGACAGGGAAATGTGGGTGGCCACACGGACATGCTGTCGTGCATGGTATGTATAATTTTGAAAAGGTTGCTTCTCTCAGGGGATTGGCCGTGTAAAAGAAACCACATACCCTCATATGACCTATCGGCGTATCGGCTTCGGCCACGTCACCGTGGGAATTCTCGCAATTCCTGAATCATGCAAGAAGCAACGACCATGGATAGAGATCCGTCGATATCGTACTTAGTGCACGTATCTGCTTCTTGCATTCTTGATGTGATTAATTTGATGCTGCCGTCTCGTTTCATAGTATTGTCCTCCTCGAGCTGTCACAAGATACTGGACAACGCGGGACGGGAGAAACCAGAGAACACCAGGAACACCCGCATTAGGGGGTCAAATCATGCTATGCTTGGTGGGATCTTGGCCATACTTATTGGACTTGAATCTACACATTACAGTATCCTTCAAACTCCCCCTGAATGGACACATCTGCCAAAGTTGAACGAACGAAGCACGCCAACTTGCGCGAAGATGAACCCTCCCTCGACATTGCGTTCAAGGAAGCATTGACCATAACCAACCGACACAAAGGAGTGAGTGGCGCGTTTATAATAGATCAACACGCAATAACCACGTATTCGACGCGTAGAGGAGCAACATCTGGGGCGCTTCAGCCATTCTGAGCAACTATGCTGCGATTGCAGGCTGCATCGTGATCTCCGAGTTCTCATTCAAGCAGCTTGCCGGCAGGCCCAGAGCTGGGTGTGCTGTCTACCTCCTGATGAGCCTCGTTATCTCATCGCGTCTGCGTGCCTTTGAACATTTGGTGCACGAAGCATCACACAACAATCTTTTCACTGTGCCGCGGGCACACGAGTGGTTCGAATTCACCTACGCATTCCCCGTGTTTCGCCTTCTCAAGGTACGTTTAACATTCACGCCCGAGAGATAGACCCACCGACTTCATCATACAGGTCTTCCGCACGCTACATCTCGAGCACCACCAGTATCTCGGTGATCCAATCCGTGACGCCGATGTTGTTCGTTTCATAGACTATGGGTTCATTGCCGATAAACAAATGTCTGTGGGACGCAAAACATGGCTCATGTTTGGCCTCCCATTCACGGGGTGGTTCCACTATGAATATGTCAATACGCTCTTCGCCGAGTTCTGGATGCACCGTAGCTGCTATCCATCGAAAGTCATCTATTGGCTACTTGTTCTCGCGACGGTTCATTTCTCCGGTAACTGGACCGGCTTCGGATGGTACTACGTCGTCCCGTGGCTGGGTATTCTGCCCGTGACGCGCTGGTGGGCAGAGTTGGGCGAACATCTGGGGATGGATATGACGGGGCGCTTTGGGAACTCCAGGACAAACGACGGGTTCTGGCAGAGGTGGTGGATTCACCCCCTCAACGATGGACTTCATGCCGCGCATCATTTGAACAGTCAGGTCCCCTGCTACAGGCTGAGGAAGGCGCAGGCGGAGCTTATGGCGGAGAGCAGTGCTTTCCGAGAGAGGACCGTAGTGGCGAATAGTATGTGGGAAACCTTCAGCCAACTCTACACCCACTCTACGATTGTCAAAGATCGGGTTGAGGGTGTGCATGCCGAATGGAACAACGGGCATCAGATGTGGGCGAAAAAGGGAGAGAAGATGGAACCGGGACTGGAATCACTCAATATATGATACTTAGATGTATTCGGCTTTTAGGCAGACCACCACCGGCTTTGGAAGTAAGGTCGCACATGAAGCGGCAACTCCAGCCAGCCGGCTAGTATATCTTAGCTTTTCATTTGTCATCTGTAATTCGGAATTGTAAAGTCGGTTTTGTTACGCTTGCTGTCGCGAAACAGATGGCAAAAGATCACCTTGGGTCCGCTTTCTTACAGGGCCCGTCGTAAGGTGAGGTTCTTTTAATGCTGATTAGTGTGTGCTTAAAGTTAGTTACTCATTCTGTAGGTACGGAGCTCACTGGCACTCGTCGAAAACAAGGCGATCAAGTGCATCGCGTCTTCGGTCTGATGTAACTTTGTAAGCTAATGCTAGTACCGCTTCCGCCTATGAAATGATTTGGTGAGCAGTGCATCCGTCGGAGAGCAAGTCATCTATCTCTCCCTCTGGACCATCTCTCATCACGCTTCCAGAAGACTCGGACGACTCTCTGCAAAGCACTAGCATCCAATGCAACGACCCGGTAGTATTCGACTTCCACTAACTGACGGCGGACTCTGCGACTGCACTTCAGTTCAAGGAGCTTCTGCAGAGTGGCCACTTACATTCGAAACGGCAACCGGTGACAGTCTTCATTGCCAGTTCATGTGAAGATATTACACACCACACACTGCAATGCGATAACACTTGATGCGTCGCAAAAAGATCGAACGAGTCGGAAAGAAGTTCTAATCGGATAGATGTCGATTACCATGGATATCAGTTCCACAACTGGGTACGCACTCAGGATCTGCTCTCCGGGTGCATGCTCCACGGGCAGGCATCAATGATTAGGCACACGTAACGCTACAGATTTCGAAAAGCTCCTTCTCTTGTTCCCTCTGAGGTCTTCGAGCTTGATGGTTCTGCTGGCAATGAAGATTCTCTTTCGGCGCCTGAGCCATATAGCACGTTCGATGGTTCGGGATCTCCGGCTTGCAACAGTGTCTCTCGCGTTGACGAGATGGCAGGCTGAGACATCGTAAGATAGGCAGGTAGCGGATGTGAGCGTGTTCGTGCTAGTGGGGTAACTGAATCAGTCCATCGTCTTCTTTAGATCCTGATTTACCTTTGCTGATGATGCGTTAAGAACGGTCATAGTATGTGGTGTGGGATCGAACCGTTTCTCCGTGCTGAGATTCTCTCACGCGTCGCTTCATAGCAATTCCAGCACCATCATCACCAAGAACTCGAAGACGGACGCCGTAAGCAGAATAAGGGGCCCAGAACCAACTAGCCATGGTACAGGAAGCGCTTTCGTGGAAGCTGGCGTGGGTTTCCCCAACTGTTAGTATGTTTCCGACTCCAAGGCTCCAACTCCAGTCTCCCACTGTCCATGTGTGATGATCGAAAGAAGTTCTGAATGGCTACAACCAACGTCGCACCTCATAGGAAGATAGACGGCTCACTCAAAGCAAGCTAGTAGATGATTGTGCAAACTTGCGCAATTCACAACACACAACGATCTTGACGTCCAGCGGGCGAATGTCTTCCTCGCAGGTTTCGGAAAATCGGGGCGCTGACGGGTGTGGCTGGCCGCTGTGGTCATGGTCAATTTCTTGGTGGCGGTGGGGGGGGGGGCAATTATGTCCCACTTGGTATGGATACAGTGGGCGTGGTGGTGTTGATGTCCTCTCGGAGGATCAAAGTAAGTCAGCAGTAGTGATGTGATTCTGAAGACGAGAGTCTGAGGAGACATGCGACGCGCCTCCCGGCCACAATCGATTTCGGGAAAAGCGCCTCTGACAAGTCAGATGCGGAGAACGAAGCGGTTGCCGGGGCGGCGGGAGTATCACCGATTCACTATGACGTGCCGATTTAATGCCGACGGATCGATCAAGGATGCACGTGTATGTTGGACGGGAGGTTGCCTTCGTCTTCTAGAAGTTCTACTACCTACGAGTCCGACGCCGACGCGTCTCCGCTATCCCACGGCCTGTTGAACGACGTGTCCTGCGCGCTTTGAGGTATCCGTGCCAAGATGAGGACCCGTTGGCGTAAACGGTAAACCACTGGACGTCATGTCCTCCCGCTTCAGGAAACCGAAACGCCCCACACTATAGGACTCACCCAACACTATACCTCCCCGCACCATGCATGTAGCCTAGCCCGCCACGTACCGGACACGTAACGTCCGCAACGTTAATGCGCCTCGTCACACAATGGATGGATCATAAGTTGGTCGTTGGGTTGATGGATTCGCGTGCGCTCGTTCTGGGAGATGCAGTGCTGAACCTCGATGAATGTATGTTCTTGTGCGTGGCGATGGGAGATGTACGGGCTGACAACGACACCAGAGTGTTCCTGTAATTCACTTCAAAGATCCTCGTCTATCAGACCCGCCCGATACAACATGGCGCGGCCAACACTAAGCCATTCCCGGCACCCAGCGCGCTTCGTAGCCGCCTTGTGTACCGTCTTTTGCGCGCGCTGGGATGTGTGGAGGGTGGTGCATAGCGCGGTCTGGCCTTCATCGTGCGTCACAATCTACATCCCTGGTTCTATATCCTGACGGCGACATTCAATATCATTTTTCTTCGTTGTGGGTTGAATGTGCGTGTCCCTTTATGGCATGCTGCGTCTGCTGATAGCGATGGTAGAGTATTCGTTAACACGAAGCCAGACGCCAGACACGACACCCTTCGGCGCTCCCAAAAAGTGACGCGCCTCATATAAATTTGGAGGGAAATAGGCTCGCTGGGTTGGGCGACCCGAATTAGCGTGTGCCACACTCTGCATCCCTTTGCTATATCCTGATGATCACAGCAAAATTTTGTTGGGTTTGCCTAAATCCCAAGGCTGAAGTCGCCCATCCTCCTCCAATCCGCGATTCGGTCAGGCGAAATTTTTCATTAACGTCCGGCGGTCCAGCCTTCGCGTGCCCGAGGGATCTCTCTCCCAGCGAGTGTAGATTGAAATTCATGTCAGTCCATCTTCATTCCACGAGCGGTCCTACTGAATCTTACTTCGTTCAGCCTTAGTCGACTTCCGTGGATCAGGCTCATACACATGAATTGCGGGAAGTATCGTATCGAAGAGTGCCTTCGTAAGATGAACATGCTTTGATAGTCTTGGGGCTGGGTCGACGTTTCGTGAGTGTCCGTGGTTCGTGGTTCGAAAACGGTAATCGAGTCCCAGCAGACCTTGTTGAAACTGATAGCTGCGCGAGGTAAATAAAGCTTCAAAGCTCACTGAACTGTCTATAGGCGCTGTACGGTGTTGTCTGCGGGAAGAACATCCGTCAAGATTGGCACAATGTGGGTAAGGTCAACTCGTATATGGGACTCCATATATAGGACTTCCCACCTCTTCGCGTCGAGAATTACAGTCCAGTCATTTTGCCACCAAATGCTGATTGTGTGTTCACAAGTGATTTGCGCGGTCGGATGAAGCCGTCACTGGTCAGTGACTGAATGGTCGTTGCCGTGGGTCTGTCTGGGTCTGTCGAGTCGTGGGAGCCACGGGCTAGTATCTCGAGTCGAGTCTTGACGTGAAGATGGTATGACAATGTCAACAGCGCTCGACGGGCGGCAGTCTTCCCGCCGCGCCATCCCCCGTCCCCTACATCTTGCAGCGCAAGGTTCAGGACCTGGTATTCTGCAGTTGTGTTGACCAGTATTGCCCTCTCATCCTGCCCAAATGTACAATTTAAGCAACACCTAGATGATGATCAGCAGGGCCATCATTTAGTGCAATGACGTGCTTTCTGAACGACGCGCTTGAAGCTCTTTCAACGTAAGTTCATGGCAACACCTGTCAAGGCGTCGCGTCTTCAATGAAGAACGAAAGTGATTCAGTGTGCGTCGTGTTCGGAGCACCGAAAAATAGACGGATGCAAATTTGGTTTGATGTTGATATGTATAATGTTGTCTTTTTCCCAAGATTCCGATCCGACTATGGAGCGACATTATATATGTAAGGTACTTCTTCTTCGAACCAACTGCATCCGAGCCTCTCTACTCTCTCAACCTACTTACGCGCCGAAATGGCAGTGGTCCCAGCAGTAGCGATTCGCCAGGACGTACTCACAATTGCGCTCGAATCCTTATTTTACGGTGCGTGTGAACCTGCCCACCCGTACCCTACTCGGCGCGTATGATGCAGTTACCGAAGCCTTCATGCAGGATTCTACTGCATAATCATGTCCCAGTCCATCTACCTACTTCTGTCTGTCTCCACTCCTATTGTCTCGCTCTCTCAGGCTGAACATGATTTGGCAGCTACGGAGGCGTCAAGACCAGGGGGCGCCGAGTTTTCTTACTCTCGTCATGTTCTCGGCCGCGACAACGCAGTGGGGCCTGCAGCTCACATATGTTTTCAAGACGCTACCGTAAGATTCAAATCCCGCCCTCGTCATGTCCGCCTCTTTGGCGCGTGAACGCAATAACATCGCGACCGCGTTCAACTCACTCAGCCGACTTGCAGTAAGTAAGCTGCTTGCTTCTCGTAGCATCCCTGCCTGAAAAGTCCTGTTACAATTCCTCTTCAGCGACGCAACTGTTATCTGGCGCGCTTGGGTGTTATGGAATGGAGAACAGGCCGTCGTGATTTTCCTGTGTACGACCTTTTTCTTGACGTTCGGTGAGTTTGCGATACAATCCTCTACACATCTCTCTCAGGGCTGACTGGTGTTTCAGCTGCAGAGGCGTTTGACCTCGGCTATGGGATCCACCAGCAGTTGAGCGGAAAGATTGTCAACGATCAGAGCTTCGCAGCCAAGGGCCATTCATCGCGGTCTGATCCTGCCCCTCGTCATCCCAACGCTATTCTTGAATGCCAGTGCGACTCTCCTCATCGCCTACAAGGCTTGGTGCGTCCACCGTTCCTCTCGTCGTACATGTTTTCGCAAGCACTCCGTTAGGCTACATCGTAAAGATATCCAGTCGCACGTCAAGGACCGAACCACCAAGGCAAGCACTGTCGAGAAGGTCTTGACGCTGTTCGTTGAATCCGGCCTTTACTGCCTCGTCTGGGTACGTCGAGTTTATGTCCATGACTAGGACATCTCTCAAGTTCTTCAGGCTGTGTATCTGATGGGTGCTGCCGGTCTGTTCGATGGTAAGGTTGGCTACAATATCATGGCGGCTGTGATCGCACAAGTTCTCGGTACGTTCTGCCTCATCTACTTTCGTGCTCGGAGTTCTTAAATATGTTGCGGGGCATTTACCCAACGGCGATAATTGTGCTCGTATGCCTTCAGCGTACTCATTGTGACCGCAACTTCACGTACACCACGAGCGAGTCGACACGTGCTCTAGACAGTTATCCAGACTTTGCGCCGAACACCACCACAATGACGAGCATAGGGGCAAACACCCGGGCAGGCGTGCAAGTAGATCTTACAAATCCCGGTTTGCGGCTTTGCGAGGACGATCTTGCGCGAGAAAAGGTTTAATTACACGGGTTCATCAGTATCTTGTTTTGTCTGTACTCTACGCTTTCGTGCAATGATAATGCTCACGTCAATTTATGGGCGTGAAGATCAGATTTGAGCAGGAAGTCTCCGTACACAAATCTCCGATAGGAGCCTTCATCCCACAAACGACTCGGACGCCAGATTCTGCTGGAGATGCGCGCTGTTGAGATGGAGGGGTGGAAGCCTGTTGAAGGTCATGTATCAGATACGCACCACTAGCTGACGATAGGCTCGGGAATTACTTCCACATATCATCTTGACCACCAACTTCCACGTCGCCCGAAGATATTTGAGACCGAGCGCCTCCTTCTCCGCCCATTCCGCGAAAGCGACCTGCCCTCCATCATGTCACTTGTCAACGACGTGCGCGTCCTCCCCTACCTCACATCCGGCTACATCTGTCCACAGGGTCCCGGTACCGAGCGCCCTTCCGCACGATGTTCAACACCGACAAAGCGATCGCATTCATCATCAAAACTCTGGACACGCACAAGTTTGTTGGCACGATCCGAGCGGCTCTGCATGATCGAAAGAACCGCGATGCGGAGCTGGGCATCTTTCTCGAACCACGGTGGTGGGATCGCGGGGAGGCCCTGCGGTGGATGGTGGATTATGTGTTTCGGGTGCTGGGTATGCATCGGTTCAGCCTGATAGTGTTTGGGTCGAATAATAGGGCAATTGATCTGTATAAGAGGATGTGGGTTCTTCCCGTAACCTGCGAACCTTGAACTTGACGTTGTTGGTAGGGGATTCAAATCGAGGGCACGAAGAAGAAAGCAAATTGGAGCATGGCAGGGACATGGGAGGATATTGTCTTCATGGCTATCCTGGATGAGGAGTGGGCAGAGTTACGCGCCGCTGAGGAGGACGGCTGGGAGCATGTTGACGGGATCGTGTCCAATATATAGTGAAGTATGTAAAACGTTCCTGACTACACACACATACGGAAAACGGCTTAACTCGCTGCTCTTTCTGAGTAAAGGGAACCACGAACGAATAGGTATATTTTTCCAGAAGATGAGTACGAGGTGAATATGTGCAATCGCGGGGCCAGTGGAGTGACAGCGACGACGAAGACGACACGCCCAGCGGTACTTAGGACCGTCATACCTCATACTTACACCCGCCTGCCCACGACACTAAATCGCGCTCTCGTTTTGCGATGCTGAAAGAACCGTGTCAGCATCGCACTCAAAGACAAGCGCTTGATGCGCAGCCTCAACCATCCCAGCACTATAGACACCCGCCGTCCAACCTCGAGGAGGGATTCTGGACTCGTGGCCAAGCGAAAAATGCATGGAGCGCCCTACGCCGTCTTCGCCCGACATCTACTTAGATGTCCGAAGGGTGCTATCGCGATATGAGGAGGTATACGGTTAAATTCCACCATTGACTCTATACCGCACCCTTCCAGCGTAGTACTCGCATTGGGGCTAGACTGCGGCAATCCTCACTTATAATCCCCGTGGACGATTTGAGTCTCGAAGCGCCCTGGCCGAACGCTCATGACATCCACCGAGTCATCCAGTGTCGGCTTGAGTTGGAAAAGGAAAGGTAAGGGTTCCGTTGAGATGCTGTTTTCGCGAGCGCAAAGGTTCCAGTGCATGTGTAGGCATCAGAGGCCAGCTCTGGTAGTCTTGGAATGCTGAAAAGTTGACGACGAAAAGTAGATCGGTCGAATATGCGGATGGGTGAGAGCCACAAGGCGAGACTTCCCCGTGCCAAGACGTTCACTCGCCTTTCATGACTTAGCAGATTGTGGAGAACCATGAACGGATAGATTCCGGATCACCGTCGGAGCGCCCACACAGTTAGAACAGCAACTGCATCCTGGATTATAGCGTATAGAGCGTAAAATTATAAGAAATAGATAATCTGCGTATCGTCATTGATAAATCCACGTCACAGCACTGGAGGTAGTCTCACATTACATGGACAGCGTAGGGTCGGGCCAGGGTCGGACTACGAGCGATGGAGGGCGGGTTCCGGCCTGCTGATGATCTGCGACCTCTGCTCACGGTGAGCCATAGAGGGGTAGGCAAAATCGTCCTCCGTGTCCAGAGCGCGGCTCCGTCGGCGCCTGCTTCGTCTCCAAAGCCATAACAATGTGCCAGCAAACAGCAGCGCGCCTGAAGGAGGCGGGAGGTGAGCGACGCCGGCAGGCATGGTTCATCCGCACGTACCAATGCCAAGCACAAGTCCGATCATCAGCGCCGGGTGGGGGCCGTCCGGGGTTTCGCTGCAGTTGAATCTGGGAGGCGCATAAGCGAGCGAGCTTGACTACGCAATGGGGGCATACCCAGTACACGTCGACGCGCTGACAGCAGCAATGGACGCCAAGACGATTGCGCCGGTCGTCGGTTTAGCGCGACAGATGAAAGACATGGCGCAGGCGCCGATCTGGCAAGAGGAAAGCCGCGGTTTGGCGCCATTCCAAGGCCATCAGTCGACTGGCCAGCTTGGCGGTGTGAAGACAAGAGTGCGTCCTGTCAAGCACGATGAGTAACTTCACGGCATCGATCGGCAGGTGTGATCGGACGCCAACGAAAATCCCTTCCTCGCCCTCCGACGATGACATGCACTCCCCAAAATCGATATACACGAGCTTGATGGCGCCTGGGATAGAAAGATAATCCCGCATTGGCCGTCTTGACTAGATCTGATAACGCGACTCTTCATTTAGCGCCTCCCACGTCCAGATTGATAGCCGAAGACTGTACGCGCCCAACTTGGCGTGCACTTCTTCTATCTCCCACAAGAACGCGCGAGCTGCATTTGTGGTACCATTCACCGAATGATGCACTCACTGGGATTTCTCTGCTGCTTGAAATTCGATACGTAGCTTGTGCGTCAATAATCGTCCCGTTGAGTGCTATCCTGGCGCTTGCCGTCTTTGTGAGTGCCTCACGGGTTGGAACGCTTCTTAGTACTAACGCTGGCGACTAATATAAGTATGGGCGACTATACGACCTTAAACCGCCAATGTTGTCCACTTGCTCAACTGCCATCAATGCGCTCATGTTCTTGACGACTCCGAGGCGTGTTGCTCGACGTTCCGAGGACTCTTCTTCCGTCCAAAGTACCACGACATGGTAGTCATCTTCCTAACTATGGATACTCACAATGCGATAGCGACTTCCGTTTTTCAACTCGGCATCTCTCCTCCATGGCTCGCGACTGTTCGCTGGCGTGTCCGACATCACAAGGAAGTCCACCCAGAACAATCCGGCCTTCCCCTTTGCTTCGCGGGCCATGAGAGCCTAGCGAGGACATGTACTGAGGATCCGTAAGGACTGGAAAAGTGGAAAGCGCGGTAGTACCCTCCCTCTGTCATCAAGGCTCTGGCTAGTCATCGTATCTTTCTAACGCGGCTTGACGAGCCCTCCGCAGTCAGTTCAATTACTACCGTCTGGGAGGGAATAAACGCACGAATTAGATAGTAGCTGTCGTGAGCCGGCCATCTGTCTATATACGGTGAACGACCGTCGACATGGATGCGGACCCTCCAACTGATCCCAACTCCTACCACCTCTCAAACGGTCAGTCGCTCGCTGTTTACTCGCTAGGACTGGATTTCTAAGCAGTCATGGCTAGAATGGTCAAATTGAAGCCGACGAAGAAGCCAACAAGGCAGGCAAAAAAAGGCGGCGCAAATGCGAAAGGAAAGAAGGTAGCGGATGTCGCGACGGTATCTCCCGCCACAAGAGTAACAGAGCCACCGCACCTAGCATTGATGAATGGTATGGAGCCAAAGACAGCCGAAGAGGTCGGTGAATTCTTCAGTTCAAAAAATCTGGACCTCATGGCAAGCCATCAGTCACGAACCGATGTCCTCCAGCTATTCAAAGCTGCTAAGGAAGATTTAATGAAACCGGCAGTTCCTGCTGAAGTATGCGATCATCTGGACTGGGTGGCGAAGTGGCTGCCCGGAGTCGTTCGGCCAGAAACAGTCGCACTACTGAAGGACCAGTCGCGAGCAAAGGAGCCGATCGCTCCAGAGATTTCAACGGCGGACCTGAGTGGTCGAGACTTGATGCAAACTTCGACCCCCACGATTGTAGACACTTCCGTGGGCGAAGGTCCCAGCCATATCGATGATGGTAGCCAGGGGAAAATGAAGTCATTGAAGAGGAGACGCGAATCACGCGATGCAGATTGACGGGGATGGGATGAGTAGCGGACCGAGTACATAAGGCTCGTAACAGCAGTTGTTCTATCACATTAGATGCACCGAAGAACAAAGGTCGAGCATTGGGAACATTGGAGAATCGATTCAGGGGAAGAAGGCAGGAAAGAGTGCATGTACTCCATATATCATATATAACGACCGAGTCACTGCACAATGCGTTGCGCAGAGGCGCGCTGGCTCGTACAAAATTTTGATAGTCTGTGGGCGTCACTTATTCACGTATATCAATTCCCGCAACGCCAAGAGGGAAGGCCGATCCGAGGAGCCAAAGTTCAGTCGCAGCCTGAGGAGGATCAAACATCAAGCCCATCAAGTAGCCACGCAGCTCACGCTAGGCCGTAGAACGTGAACAGTCAAGACCTTCGTCCCTCTCCAATGCCGAGGAAATCTCATGTTGAATGACAGCCAGGGGACTAATTCAGAAAAAATCAGAGATTTCGCGAACACCAATCCAAGCCGAAGGGCTCACAGCAAAGGAGGCAGTTCACGAGACACGGACCGTAGACAAGGACAAGGAGGCGTCACTTTGTGCCGTAGAATAAGCTCGGGCTGTAGGAAGTAGTGTAGGCGACGTCCATGTCAAGATGTATAGCCAATAGCATGCTGAGTGGAGGACGTGAAAATATCCTGCCGCCTGTGAGAATGCAGACACAGATGTCAACAGGGAAAAGCAAATGTTGTAATTAGAGTATGGAGGTAACGCTGCGTAATACTAGGCCAGAGGTATAAAAATAGTCGTCGCGTCTTCTGATTACGAGGGGCGGACCACGACTCTGCCTTGTCGGCGTCAGCGCCCCGACGCACCCTCCCGCCAGCCTGCCCCGTAACAGAGAAGTGTCGATCAAGCCAGTGACTAGTGCAATGAGCGATTGACGCAGGGAAGTGGGAGACGAGAGGCCGGGTAGAGAGAAGGAAGCTTCGAGGGTTAGTACGAGGAGGGCAGACGATGAGAACGGGAAGCGGCTGGGCTAGGGAGGGGCGAGGATGATGTGGATGATATATGATCGGCGGAATAGAGAACTTGGGGGACGGGAGGCGACGAGGGACTGGAACAAAGCGGGAGTGGGGCGAGCGGGATGAGAGGAGACAGGGGAGCAGGTGCTACCCGTGATGAAGGGGTGCCTGGAGAAGAGGACCGTATGTAGGATAGCGGGGAGAAGGGTGTGAGAACGGCAATATCGATGTCTTCGTGTTGTCTTCGGTGTACAATGTGAGGAGGGAGAAAACAGGCAGAACCAACGACACACCAAGTTCGCATTTCTTCCCTTCATCTCTCCAGTACGTTCTTCATGCTCTCACAAGGCGCATTTGCATTGTCATTTGTAGCAGGCCAAGTCGTGTTGTTGCGGCGATCCTAAACCAGATAGGCTTGCAGCAAGACGAGATGAGCAAAACGGGTTGTGGGGAGCTATAATGCTTGGAAAGATCAAATCCGAGCAAAGATGGGCAAAATCTGAATCTTCCGAGCACAACTAAGGCAAAACGAAAGAAAAGAAATGATAGGTCCACGCACCTACTTAGCGGAGACTGTCTCCGGACATGAGTTTCGTTTGATTGGATACCGGACGGAAGCCCGTCAGCCAAACATGGGAGAGGCCGCTACCAAGTTGAATCCGCTGCGACGCCTGCGCGGTTGACTTCGTTTGGAGATTCTGCTCGTCCCATTACGGACGTCTGTTGTGATCGTCGTCGTCGAGGAGAGGCGCTGGTGCACGTTGTCGTCGAGGCGAGTATTGAAAGGAGGGGGCGGCGGCGTGGGAATGGGAGCGTCGATGGTGTTGCTGTTGGTGGGTCGAGCAGAAGAGAGCGAGCGGGCAACATGATGTCATCGTCGCAAATCAAGTTGCCGCCGTTCGGACCGGGGTGCCATCTGTAAGTACCTTTTGCTCGCCGACGACGACGACGTACGACCTGCTGATTGTTGTCGACGCGACTCATCTCTCCCACGCACGCCCGCGCCTTAATGCCGCCCTCTGCTGTTGCTTTCGACGCCGCTGACGCGTCCTGTCCTCTGGCCCGCCCGCCCGCTTCCCCCTCCTCCTCGAATCCATGGCAGGCTTTTGGCTACGTGCTGACATCTTCCCTGGACAGTGGATCCAGTCCGTGTCTGATAGCTTAGACCCGCACCTCAGCGCCACCATCTGACGCGGTCTTGTACACTGCCTACGCGTCGTGCTCCTCTCCTTCGCCTTGCTTTTCCTCTTCGACCAATGGCGCAGCATTCATTTAGGAATCGATGGCACCTCTTTGGCGACGCGTGAGCCCCACCCACATGGGCAGCGAGCAGTCCGCACCGGTCTTGCAGTTGCAGGACCTGGACGACAACGACTTGGAATGCGACCTGGACGACGACGACTCGATTCCCCGCCCCCGCTGATGCACGAGATGCGGATGAGGTCCGTCAATATGCTATTACCGTGCCGTCTGGGGCGGGCGCTTGACGGTGCATGATCTCATTCAGAGACTATCACTGCTAGCCGACTCCGAAAAGCGGCGCGCTCTCGTAGGCTTTGTCCTCACCTAGACCTCTCACGCCCATCACTTCCGGGTGCGCCACATCGTCTATCGCCGACTTCTTCGCCGAGGACGAGGGTGCAATATGCTTCTCCGCCTGCCGTGGGTGTACTGCCAGCTACTGCATCATTTCTCCCGGACATATCTTTGCCGCGTCATACTCTTTGCCCCGCCGATGTCAGTGACTCGGTGGCGTCAATAGTTTCGCAAATTGGCCCGCCCAGCGATGAAGGGGATGAGAGCCGTAGACTTTCTCAAAGTGTACCACGACCAACACTGTCGCCGCTTCAGTGTGCGAAAATATCCTTATCGTCTGAACTATTGACTGAACACCATCTGGACTCCGACAATAGGTGCTCTGAGTCGTCTTGGTGCCTTCTCAGGCTCACTCTCCCGCCCGCATAATCCTATGGCTGTCCTACATCGGCACTGCTTATCTGATGATGCTGCCCACGGCTGTGCGTGGTACGTTAGTACTCCTTCTTTTTTACTCCTTTACTAAGTTCGTCAACAGCCTCTTGTTCTCTCTGAAATCGCCTCCCCTCCATCGGCTTATCGCCTCCATTCTCATTGCCGACATGGCTTTATGCCGTTCCTTTACGATGGCAGCGGAACGGAACATTGGCCCCATCGCTCGATCGCTCGGCCTGACCTGGTGGTTACTCGAGCTCTTATCTCTTTGTCGCAATATTCAGCTGTTGTCCGCCGGCATTCTGGGCGTGTCGACGAGGACCGTAGAGGCCTGATCGCGCCTTTGGACACGCAGCGACCCGCATAAAGCTTTGATGAGTACCATCAGGTTCTGTCCCCTCGCAATGTCTAACAGCTTCGGCCTCTGCTTTCCATGCTCTACGCCCTATGCATTGAGGTGGTATCCGCGTCGCCGGGGTTCCGTCGCGCACACTATCGCTCCGGATGCGCCTTGGGACATTTAACGGAGGAGTCAATACTCAGGTACGCTTCTCCTGTTTCAACTTGGATTTTCTATTGCTCGTCGAATCTGGACCTCGTTTATCTACGGTAGCTTCTCGTTCGGCGGGATTTGACAACTTAATAGCGTGATGACACTTAGCGGTGACCCGCAGCATACTGAGACGACTAGACCAGCGCCCACGGATGGCGTGCTCATTGACCTCACCATCCCACAGCCGTTCTACGGACCTGCAAAAGAGTCAGCTTTAGCTTGCCACCATCACGTGGTGTGTTTGATTTACAAATAAGGATGGACATATTCGTCAGTCCCTGCCCGTTCCTTTTTATTTTTTGCTCTGATGCCGGTTTTTAAGGAAGGCGTCACCCGCGATGCACATCTATCACTCTAGTGCATTTTTCTACTGTGTAACAGAGTTGAATAGCATATTCTTTTGTACACCGGGTAGTTTTAAGCACAGCAACACAAATTAGAGTGTTTGTGTGGTCTAAGTCATTGACTCGGGTATTTGGCACCCAAAGAAGCTAAGAAACGGCATGCAGTAAGTCCAAATAGTCAAGAGTGTGTAAAGGTGGACATATGGACACATGTTGAATGATGGGGGTGGAAGCAACATGAAGTTGGCTTGGTGTTGAAGGCATCTCCCCCTTGTTTCTGTTCTCAATGAGATCTGAACGAAATGACTTGTTCTAAAGGGACAAAAGAGGCATTTTCACATTTCGAATAAGTTCTGCGTAGCGTGCGGAGGTCGGAGAGTGGCGTTGGAGGTGCTGGACTTGTGTTTTGACTGGGTTGGGTCAGTGGCGGTAGCAACAGAGGGTGTACGTGGCTGAGAATGACAAGGCGAGGCTTGCGATTGAGTCGGAAGACTTGAGAAATGCAACAACGGGCGATTGACGGGTAAGGACTCGGGTTGCGCGTCCTCAGCGTCAAGCGTGACACTCGTGTGTCTGAGCGGGTGAGTCGACGCGTTCAATACTATGTTGAGCATCTGTTCACAAGTGACAGACTGAGATCGGGAACTGATTCGGAGTGCGTAATCTCACTCACTTTGACCCGGATGCACGTTTGACTTGTCGACGCAGAACTGGGGATCTGTGCACTCACGCCGAGTTCTGGTTAGGTTTAGAAAGGTTGGGGGAGTGTGTCTGCAGCGTAAAGATGCTCCATCTGTATTGTGGTGGGGGTGAGGTGTGTTTACAACTGAAGGCGCTGTCACGCTCGCTTGCGGTGACGGTAAGGACGCGGGACTGTGTGTATGAGGTGCTAGACCTGGTTCTCCGTGTGAAACAATATTCGCACTGTATATGCAACTCGGGCGAGTCTGTGATCAGACTTGTGTTAGCTTTGAAATGACGCGACAAATGAGCAACAAAGATCAATCTCACGAGGCGACCGCTTGGACGGAGGAAGTGTTGCTGCTGTCACTGAGGTTTGTGTATGACACGGTGAGGGTTAGGGTGCGCGCAGGAGCGTCTTGGCAGTTCAACAAATGGTCTATTTGTGTTGTGGTGAGGGTGAAGTGTGTCTACTACTACTGAAGGCGCTGTTGCGCTTGCTTGCAGTGGACTCATCACAGACTGGTTGCTGACTTGATGCGGCGTTGAAGAGTGAGTGGCAGCATGCATTTGAGTACACGGGGCGTGGCATACAGTGCACGTTCAATCAATTTCACATTTCGAATAAGTTCTGCGTAGCGTGCGGAGGTCGGAGAGTGGCGTTGGAGGTGCTGGACTTGTGTTTTGACTGGGTTGGGTCAGTGGCGGTAGCAACAGAGGGTGTACGTGGCTGAGAATGACAAGGCGAGGCTTGCGATTGAGTCGGAAGACTTGAGAAATGCAACAACGGGCGATTGACGGGTAAGGACTCGGGTTGCGCGTCCTCAGCGTCAAGCGTGACACTCGTGTGTCTGAGCGGGTGAGTCGACGCGTTCAATACTATGTTGAGCATCTGTTCACAAGTGACAGACTGAGATCGGGAACTGATTCGGAGTGCGTAATCTCACTCACTTTGACCCGGATGCACGTTTGACTTGTCGACGCAGAACTGGGGATCTGTGCACTCACGCCGAGTTCTGGTTAGGTTTAGAAAGGTTGGGGGAGTGTGTCTGCAGCGTAAAGATGCTCCATCTGTATTGTGGTGGGGGTGAGGTGTGTTTACAACTGAAGGCGCTGTCACGCTCGCTTGCGGTGACGGTAAGGACGCGGGACTGTGTGTATGAGGTGCTAGACCTGGTTCTCCGTGTGAAACAATATTCGCACTGTATATGCAACTCGGGCGAGTCTGTGATCAGACTTGTGTTAGCTTTGAAATGACGCGACAAATGAGCAACAAAGATCAATCTCACGAGGCGACCGCTTGGACGGAGGAAGTGTTGCTGCTGTCACTGAGGTTTGTGTATGACACGGTGAGGGTTAGGGTGCGCGCAGGAGCGTCTTGGCAGTTCAACAAATGGTCTATTTGTGTTGTGGTGAGGGTGAAGTGTGTCTACTACTACTGAAGGCGCTGTTGCGCTTGCTTGCAGTGGACTCATCACAGACTGGTTGCTGACTTGATGCGGCGTTGAAGAGTGAGTGGCAGCATGCATTTGAGTACACGGGGCGTGGCATACAGTGCACGTTCAATCAATTTCACATTTCGAATAAGTTCTGCGTAGCGTGCGGAGGTCGGAGAGTGGCGTTGGAGGTGCTGGACTTGTGTTTTGACTGGGTTGGGTCAGTGGCGGTAGCAACAGAGGGTGTACGTGGCTGAGAATGACAAGGCGAGGCTTGCGATTGAGTCGGAAGACTTGAGAAATGCAACAACGGGCGATTGACGGGTAAGGACTCGGGTTGCGCGTCCTCAGCGTCAAGCGTGACACTCGTGTGTCTGAGCGGGTGAGTCGACGCGTTCAATACTATGTTGAGCATCTGTTCACAAGTGACAGACTGAGATCGGGAACTGATTCGGAGTGCGTAATCTCACTCACTTTGACCCGGATGCACGTTTGACTTGTCGACGCAGAACTGGGGATCTGTGCACTCACGCCGAGTTCTGGTTAGGTTTAGAAAGGTTGGGGGAGTGTGTCTGCAGCGTAAAGATGCTCCATCTGTATTGTGGTGGGGGTGAGGTGTGTTTACAACTGAAGGCGCTGTCACGCTCGCTTGCGGTGACGGTAAGGACGCGGGACTGTGTGTATGAGGTGCTAGACCTGGTTCTCCGTGTGAAACAATATTCGCACTGTATATGCAACTCGGGCGAGTCTGTGATCAGACTTGTGTTAGCTTTGAAATGACGCGACAAATGAGCAACAAAGATCAATCTCACGAGGCGACCGCTTGGACGGAGGAAGTGTTGCTGCTGTCACTGAGGTTTGTGTATGACACGGTGAGGGTTAGGGTGCGCGCAGGAGCGTCTTGGCAGTTCAACAAATGGTCTATTTGTGTTGTGGTGAGGGTGAAGTGTGTCTACTACTACTGAAGGCGCTGTTGCGCTTGCTTGCAGTGGACTCATCACAGACTGGTTGCTGACTTGATGCGGCGTTGAAGAGTGAGTGGCAGCATGCATTTGAGTACACGGGGCGTGGCATACAGTGCACGTTCAATCAATTTCACATTTCGAATAAGTTCTGCGTAGCGTGCGGAGGTCGGAGAGTGGCGTTGGAGGTGCTGGACTTGTGTTTTGACTGGGTTGGGTCAGTGGCGGTAGCAACAGAGGGTGTACGTGGCTGAGAATGACAAGGCGAGGCTTGCGATTGAGTCGGAAGACTTGAGAAATGCAACAACGGGCGATTGACGGGTAAGGACTCGGGTTGCGCGTCCTCAGCGTCAAGCGTGACACTCGTGTGTCTGAGCGGGTGAGTCGACGCGTTCAATACTATGTTGAGCATCTGTTCACAAGTGACAGACTGAGATCGGGAACTGATTCGGAGTGCGTAATCTCACTCACTTTGACCCGGATGCACGTTTGACTTGTCGACGCAGAACTGGGGATCTGTGCACTCACGCCGAGTTCTGGTTAGGTTTAGAAAGGTTGGGGGAGTGTGTCTGCAGCGTAAAGATGCTCCATCTGTATTGTGGTGGGGGTGAGGTGTGTTTACAACTGAAGGCGCTGTCACGCTCGCTTGCGGTGACGGTAAGGACGCGGGACTGTGTGTATGAGGTGCTAGACCTGGTTCTCCGTGTGAAACAATATTCGCACTGTATATGCAACTCGGGCGAGTCTGTGATCAGACTTGTGTTAGCTTTGAAATGACGCGACAAATGAGCAACAAAGATCAATCTCACGAGGCGACCGCTTGGACGGAGGAAGTGTTGCTGCTGTCACTGAGGTTTGTGTATGACACGGTGAGGGTTAGGGTGCGCGCAGGAGCGTCTTGGCAGTTCAACAAATGGTCTATTTGTGTTGTGGTGAGGGTGAAGTGTGTCTACTACTACTGAAGGCGCTGTTGCGCTTGCTTGCAGTGGACTCATCACAGACTGGTTGCTGACTTGATGCGGCGTTGAAGAGTGAGTGGCAGCATGCATTTGAGTACACGGGGCGTGGCATACAGTGCACGTTCAATCAATTTCACATTTCGAATAAGTTCTGCGTAGCGTGCGGAGGTCGGAGAGTGGCGTTGGAGGTGCTGGACTTGTGTTTTGACTGGGTTGGGTCAGTGGCGGTAGCAACAGAGGGTGTACGTGGCTGAGAATGACAAGGCGAGGCTTGCGATTGAGTCGGAAGACTTGAGAAATGCAACAACGGGCGATTGACGGGTAAGGACTCGGGTTGCGCGTCCTCAGCGTCAAGCGTGACACTCGTGTGTCTGAGCGGGTGAGTCGACGCGTTCAATACTATGTTGAGCATCTGTTCACAAGTGACAGACTGAGATCGGGAACTGATTCGGAGTGCGTAATCTCACTCACTTTGACCCGGATGCACGTTTGACTTGTCGACGCAGAACTGGGGATCTGTGCACTCACGCCGAGTTCTGGTTAGGTTTAGAAAGGTTGGGGGAGTGTGTCTGCAGCGTAAAGATGCTCCATCTGTATTGTGGTGGGGGTGAGGTGTGTTTACAACTGAAGGCGCTGTCACGCTCGCTTGCGGTGACGGTAAGGACGCGGGACTGTGTGTATGAGGTGCTAGACCTGGTTCTCCGTGTGAAACAATATTCGCACTGTATATGCAACTCGGGCGAGTCTGTGATCAGACTTGTGTTAGCTTTGAAATGACGCGACAAATGAGCAACAAAGATCAATCTCACGAGGCGACCGCTTGGACGGAGGAAGTGTTGCTGCTGTCACTGAGGTTTGTGTATGACACGGTGAGGGTTAGGGTGCGCGCAGGAGCGTCTTGGCAGTTCAACAAATGGTCTATTTGTGTTGTGGTGAGGGTGAAGTGTGTCTACTACTACTGAAGGCGCTGTTGCGCTTGCTTGCAGTGGACTCATCACAGACTGGTTGCTGACTTGATGCGGCGTTGAAGAGTGAGTGGCAGCATGCATTTGAGTACACGGGGCGTGGCATACAGTGCACGTTCAATCAATTTCACATTTCGAATAAGTTCTGCGTAGCGTGCGGAGGTCGGAGAGTGGCGTTGGAGGTGCTGGACTTGTGTTTTGACTGGGTTGGGTCAGTGGCGGTAGCAACAGAGGGTGTACGTGGCTGAGAATGACAAGGCGAGGCTTGCGATTGAGTCGGAAGACTTGAGAAATGCAACAACGGGCGATTGACGGGTAAGGACTCGGGTTGCGCGTCCTCAGCGTCAAGCGTGACACTCGTGTGTCTGAGCGGGTGAGTCGACGCGTTCAATACTATGTTGAGCATCTGTTCACAAGTGACAGACTGAGATCGGGAACTGATTCGGAGTGCGTAATCTCACTCACTTTGACCCGGATGCACGTTTGACTTGTCGACGCAGAACTGGGGATCTGTGCACTCACGCCGAGTTCTGGTTAGGTTTAGAAAGGTTGGGGGAGTGTGTCTGCAGCGTAAAGATGCTCCATCTGTATTGTGGTGGGGGTGAGGTGTGTTTACAACTGAAGGCGCTGTCACGCTCGCTTGCGGTGACGGTAAGGACGCGGGACTGTGTGTATGAGGTGCTAGACCTGGTTCTCCGTGTGAAACAATATTCGCACTGTATATGCAACTCGGGCGAGTCTGTGATCAGACTTGTGTTAGCTTTGAAATGACGCGACAAATGAGCAACAAAGATCAATCTCACGAGGCGACCGCTTGGACGGAGGAAGTGTTGCTGCTGTCACTGAGGTTTGTGTATGACACGGTGAGGGTTAGGGTGCGCGCAGGAGCGTCTTGGCAGTTCAACAAATGGTCTATTTGTGTTGTGGTGAGGGTGAAGTGTGTCTACTACTACTGAAGGCGCTGTTGCGCTTGCTTGCAGTGGACTCATCACAGACTGGTTGCTGACTTGATGCGGCGTTGAAGAGTGAGTGGCAGCATGCATTTGAGTACACGGGGCGTGGCATACAGTGCACGTTCAATCAATTTCACATTTCGAATAAGTTCTGCGTAGCGTGCGGAGGTCGGAGAGTGGCGTTGGAGGTGCTGGACTTGTGTTTTGACTGGGTTGGGTCAGTGGCGGTAGCAACAGAGGGTGTACGTGGCTGAGAATGACAAGGCGAGGCTTGCGATTGAGTCGGAAGACTTGAGAAATGCAACAACGGGCGATTGACGGGTAAGGACTCGGGTTGCGCGTCCTCAGCGTCAAGCGTGACACTCGTGTGTCTGAGCGGGTGAGTCGACGCGTTCAATACTATGTTGAGCATCTGTTCACAAGTGACAGACTGAGATCGGGAACTGATTCGGAGTGCGTAATCTCACTCACTTTGACCCGGATGCACGTTTGACTTGTCGACGCAGAACTGGGGATCTGTGCACTCACGCCGAGTTCTGGTTAGGTTTAGAAAGGTTGGGGGAGTGTGTCTGCAGCGTAAAGATGCTCCATCTGTATTGTGGTGGGGGTGAGGTGTGTTTACAACTGAAGGCGCTGTCACGCTCGCTTGCGGTGACGGTAAGGACGCGGGACTGTGTGTATGAGGTGCTAGACCTGGTTCTCCGTGTGAAACAATATTCGCACTGTATATGCAACTCGGGCGAGTCTGTGATCAGACTTGTGTTAGCTTTGAAATGACGCGACAAATGAGCAACAAAGATCAATCTCACGAGGCGACCGCTTGGACGGAGGAAGTGTTGCTGCTGTCACTGAGGTTTGTGTATGACACGGTGAGGGTTAGGGTGCGCGCAGGAGCGTCTTGGCAGTTCAACAAATGGTCTATTTGTGTTGTGGTGAGGGTGAAGTGTGTCTACTACTACTGAAGGCGCTGTTGCGCTTGCTTGCAGTGGACTCATCACAGACTGGTTGCTGACTTGATGCGGCGTTGAAGAGTGAGTGGCAGCATGCATTTGAGTACACGGGGCGTGGCATACAGTGCACGTTCAATCAATTTCACATTTCGAATAAGTTCTGCGTAGCGTGCGGAGGTCGGAGAGTGGCGTTGGAGGTGCTGGACTTGTGTTTTGACTGGGTTGGGTCAGTGGCGGTAGCAACAGAGGGTGTACGTGGCTGAGAATGACAAGGCGAGGCTTGCGATTGAGTCGGAAGACTTGAGAAATGCAACAACGGGCGATTGACGGGTAAGGACTCGGGTTGCGCGTCCTCAGCGTCAAGCGTGACACTCGTGTGTCTGAGCGGGTGAGTCGACGCGTTCAATACTATGTTGAGCATCTGTTCACAAGTGACAGACTGAGATCGGGAACTGATTCGGAGTGCGTAATCTCACTCACTTTGACCCGGATGCACGTTTGACTTGTCGACGCAGAACTGGGGATCTGTGCACTCACGCCGAGTTCTGGTTAGGTTTAGAAAGGTTGGGGGAGTGTGTCTGCAGCGTAAAGATGCTCCATCTGTATTGTGGTGGGG
Source organism: Strobilurus pachycystidiatus (assembly GCA_019915135.1). Taxonomy (NCBI): domain Eukaryota; kingdom Fungi; phylum Basidiomycota; class Agaricomycetes; order Agaricales; family Physalacriaceae; genus Strobilurus; species Strobilurus pachycystidiatus. Next base: position 1,704,929 of record JAHLMK010000011.1, read on the forward strand.
GTGAGGTGTGTTTACAACTGAAGGCGCTGTCACGCTCGCTTGCGGTGACGGTAAGGACGCGGGACTGTGTGTATGAGGTGCTAGACCTGGTTCTCCGTGTGAAACAATATTCGCACTGTATATGCAACTCGGGCGAGTCTGTGATCAGACTTGTGTTAGCTTTGAAATGACGCGACAAATGAGCAACAAAGATCAATCTCACGAGGCGACCGCTTGGACGGAGGAAGTGTTGCTGCTGTCACTGAGGTTTGTGTATGACACGGTGAGGGTTAGGGTGCGCGCAGGAGCGTCTTGGCAGTTCAACAAATGGTCTATTTGTGTTGTGGTGAGGGTGAAGTGTGTCTACTACTACTGAAGGCGCTGTTGCGCTTGCTTGCAGTGGACTCATCACAGACTGGTTGCTGACTTGATGCGGCGTTGAAGAGTGAGTGGCAGCATGCATTTGAGTACACGGGGCGTGGCATACAGTGCACGTTCAATCAATTTCACATTTCGAATAAGTTCTGCGTAGCGTGCGGAGGTCGGAGAGTGGCGTTGGAGGTGCTGGACTTGTGTTTTGACTGGGTTGGGTCAGTGGCGGTAGCAACAGAGGGTGTACGTGGCTGAGAATGACAAGGCGAGGCTTGCGATTGAGTCGGAAGACTTGAGAAATGCAACAACGGGCGATTGACGGGTAAGGACTCGGGTTGCGCGTCCTCAGCGTCAAGCGTGACACTCGTGTGTCTGAGCGGGTGAGTCGACGCGTTCAATACTATGTTGAGCATCTGTTCACAAGTGACAGACTGAGATCGGGAACTGATTCGGAGTGCGTAATCTCACTCACTTTGACCCGGATGCACGTTTGACTTGTCGACGCAGAACTGGGGATCTGTGCACTCACGCCGAGTTCTGGTTAGGTTTAGAAAGGTTGGGGGAGTGTGTCTGCAGCGTAAAGATGCTCCATCTGTATTGTGGTGGGGGTGAGGTGTGTTTACAACTGAAGGCGCTGTCACGCTCGCTTGCGGTGACGGTAAGGACGCGGGACTGTGTGTATGAGGTGCTAGACCTGGTTCTCCGTGTGAAACAATATTCGCACTGTATATGCAACTCGGGCGAGTCTGTGATCAGACTTGTGTTAGCTTTGAAATGACGCGACAAATGAGCAACAAAGATCAATCTCACGAGGCGACCGCTTGGACGGAGGAAGTGTTGCTGCTGTCACTGAGGTTTGTGTATGACACGGTGAGGGTTAGGGTGCGCGCAGGAGCGTCTTGGCAGTTCAACAAATGGTCTATTTGTGTTGTGGTGAGGGTGAAGTGTGTCTACTACTACTGAAGGCGCTGTTGCGCTTGCTTGCAGTGGACTCATCACAGACTGGTTGCTGACTTGATGCGGCGTTGAAGAGTGAGTGGCAGCATGCATTTGAGTACACGGGGCGTGGCATACAGTGCACGTTCAATCAATTTCACATTTCGAATAAGTTCTGCGTAGCGTGCGGAGGTCGGAGAGTGGCGTTGGAGGTGCTGGACTTGTGTTTTGACTGGGTTGGGTCAGTGGCGGTAGCAACAGAGGGTGTACGTGGCTGAGAATGACAAGGCGAGGCTTGCGATTGAGTCGGAAGACTTGAGAAATGCAACAACGGGCGATTGACGGGTAAGGACTCGGGTTGCGCGTCCTCAGCGTCAAGCGTGACACTCGTGTGTCTGAGCGGGTGAGTCGACGCGTTCAATACTATGTTGAGCATCTGTTCACAAGTGACAGACTGAGATCGGGAACTGATTCGGAGTGCGTAATCTCACTCACTTTGACCCGGATGCACGTTTGACTTGTCGACGCAGAACTGGGGATCTGTGCACTCACGCCGAGTTCTGGTTAGGTTTAGAAAGGTTGGGGGAGTGTGTCTGCAGCGTAAAGATGCTCCATCTGTATTGTGGTGGGGGTGAGGTGTGTTTACAACTGAAGGCGCTGTCACGCTCGCTTGCGGTGACGGTAAGGACGCGGGACTGTGTGTATGAGGTGCTAGACCTGGTTCTCCGTGTGAAACAATATTCGCACTGTATATGCAACTCGGGCGAGTCTGTGATCAGACTTGTGTTAGCTTTGAAATGACGCGACAAATGAGCAACAAAGATCAATCTCACGAGGCGACCGCTTGGACGGAGGAAGTGTTGCTGCTGTCACTGAGGTTTGTGTATGACACGGTGAGGGTTAGGGTGCGCGCAGGAGCGTCTTGGCAGTTCAACAAATGGTCTATTTGTGTTGTGGTGAGGGTGAAGTGTGTCTACTACTACTGAAGGCGCTGTTGCGCTTGCTTGCAGTGGACTCATCACAGACTGGTTGCTGACTTGATGCGGCGTTGAAGAGTGAGTGGCAGCATGCATTTGAGTACACGGGGCGTGGCATACAGTGCACGTTCAATCAATTTCACATTTCGAATAAGTTCTGCGTAGCGTGCGGAGGTCGGAGAGTGGCGTTGGAGGTGCTGGACTTGTGTTTTGACTGGGTTGGGTCAGTGGCGGTAGCAACAGAGGGTGTACGTGGCTGAGAATGACAAGGCGAGGCTTGCGATTGAGTCGGAAGACTTGAGAAATGCAACAACGGGCGATTGACGGGTAAGGACTCGGGTTGCGCGTCCTCAGCGTCAAGCGTGACACTCGTGTGTCTGAGCGGGTGAGTCGACGCGTTCAATACTATGTTGAGCATCTGTTCACAAGTGACAGACTGAGATCGGGAACTGATTCGGAGTGCGTAATCTCACTCACTTTGACCCGGATGCACGTTTGACTTGTCGACGCAGAACTGGGGATCTGTGCACTCACGCCGAGTTCTGGTTAGGTTTAGAAAGGTTGGGGGAGTGTGTCTGCAGCGTAAAGATGCTCCATCTGTATTGTGGTGGGGGTGAGGTGTGTTTACAACTGAAGGCGCTGTCACGCTCGCTTGCGGTGACGGTAAGGACGCGGGACTGTGTGTATGAGGTGCTAGACCTGGTTCTCCGTGTGAAACAATATTCGCACTGTATATGCAACTCGGGCGAGTCTGTGATCAGACTTGTGTTAGCTTTGAAATGACGCGACAAATGAGCAACAAAGATCAATCTCACGAGGCGACCGCTTGGACGGAGGAAGTGTTGCTGCTGTCACTGAGGTTTGTGTATGACACGGTGAGGGTTAGGGTGCGCGCAGGAGCGTCTTGGCAGTTCAACAAATGGTCTATTTGTGTTGTGGTGAGGGTGAAGTGTGTCTACTACTACTGAAGGCGCTGTTGCGCTTGCTTGCAGTGGACTCATCACAGACTGGTTGCTGACTTGATGCGGCGTTGAAGAGTGAGTGGCAGCATGCATTTGAGTACACGGGGCGTGGCATACAGTGCACGTTCAATCAATTTCACATTTCGAATAAGTTCTGCGTAGCGTGCGGAGGTCGGAGAGTGGCGTTGGAGGTGCTGGACTTGTGTTTTGACTGGGTTGGGTCAGTGGCGGTAGCAACAGAGGGTGTACGTGGCTGAGAATGACAAGGCGAGGCTTGCGATTGAGTCGGAAGACTTGAGAAATGCAACAACGGGCGATTGACGGGTAAGGACTCGGGTTGCGCGTCCTCAGCGTCAAGCGTGACACTCGTGTGTCTGAGCGGGTGAGTCGACGCGTTCAATACTATGTTGAGCATCTGTTCACAAGTGACAGACTGAGATCGGGAACTGATTCGGAGTGCGTAATCTCACTCACTTTGACCCGGATGCACGTTTGACTTGTCGACGCAGAACTGGGGATCTGTGCACTCACGCCGAGTTCTGGTTAGGTTTAGAAAGGTTGGGGGAGTGTGTCTGCAGCGTAAAGATGCTCCATCTGTATTGTGGTGGGGGTGAGGTGTGTTTACAACTGAAGGCGCTGTCACGCTCGCTTGCGGTGACGGTAAGGACGCGGGACTGTGTGTATGAGGTGCTAGACCTGGTTCTCCGTGTGAAACAATATTCGCACTGTATATGCAACTCGGGCGAGTCTGTGATCAGACTTGTGTTAGCTTTGAAATGACGCGACAAATGAGCAACAAAGATCAATCTCACGAGGCGACCGCTTGGACGGAGGAAGTGTTGCTGCTGTCACTGAGGTTTGTGTATGACACGGTGAGGGTTAGGGTGCGCGCAGGAGCGTCTTGGCAGTTCAACAAATGGTCTATTTGTGTTGTGGTGAGGGTGAAGTGTGTCTACTACTACTGAAGGCGCTGTTGCGCTTGCTTGCAGTGGACTCATCACAGACTGGTTGCTGACTTGATGCGGCGTTGAAGAGTGAGTGGCAGCATGCATTTGAGTACACGGGGCGTGGCATACAGTGCACGTTCAATCAATTTCACATTTCGAATAAGTTCTGCGTAGCGTGCGGAGGTCGGAGAGTGGCGTTGGAGGTGCTGGACTTGTGTTTTGACTGGGTTGGGTCAGTGGCGGTAGCAACAGAGGGTGTACGTGGCTGAGAATGACAAGGCGAGGCTTGCGATTGAGTCGGAAGACTTGAGAAATGCAACAACGGGCGATTGACGGGTAAGGACTCGGGTTGCGCGTCCTCAGCGTCAAGCGTGACACTCGTGTGTCTGAGCGGGTGAGTCGACGCGTTCAATACTATGTTGAGCATCTGTTCACAAGTGACAGACTGAGATCGGGAACTGATTCGGAGTGCGTAATCTCACTCACTTTGACCCGGATGCACGTTTGACTTGTCGACGCAGAACTGGGGATCTGTGCACTCACGCCGAGTTCTGGTTAGGTTTAGAAAGGTTGGGGGAGTGTGTCTGCAGCGTAAAGATGCTCCATCTGTATTGTGGTGGGGGTGAGGTGTGTTTACAACTGAAGGCGCTGTCACGCTCGCTTGCGGTGACGGTAAGGACGCGGGACTGTGTGTATGAGGTGCTAGACCTGGTTCTCCGTGTGAAACAATATTCGCACTGTATATGCAACTCGGGCGAGTCTGTGATCAGACTTGTGTTAGCTTTGAAATGACGCGACAAATGAGCAACAAAGATCAATCTCACGAGGCGACCGCTTGGACGGAGGAAGTGTTGCTGCTGTCACTGAGGTTTGTGTATGACACGGTGAGGGTTAGGGTGCGCGCAGGAGCGTCTTGGCAGTTCAACAAATGGTCTATTTGTGTTGTGGTGAGGGTGAAGTGTGTCTACTACTACTGAAGGCGCTGTTGCGCTTGCTTGCAGTGGACTCATCACAGACTGGTTGCTGACTTGATGCGGCGTTGAAGAGTGAGTGGCAGCATGCATTTGAGTACACGGGGCGTGGCATACAGTGCACGTTCAATCAATTTCACATTTCGAATAAGTTCTGCGTAGCGTGCGGAGGTCGGAGAGTGGCGTTGGAGGTGCTGGACTTGTGTTTTGACTGGGTTGGGTCAGTGGCGGTAGCAACAGAGGGTGTACGTGGCTGAGAATGACAAGGCGAGGCTTGCGATTGAGTCGGAAGACTTGAGAAATGCAACAACGGGCGATTGACGGGTAAGGACTCGGGTTGCGCGTCCTCAGCGTCAAGCGTGACACTCGTGTGTCTGAGCGGGTGAGTCGACGCGTTCAATACTATGTTGAGCATCTGTTCACAAGTGACAGACTGAGATCGGGAACTGATTCGGAGTGCGTAATCTCACTCACTTTGACCCGGATGCACGTTTGACTTGTCGACGCAGAACTGGGGATCTGTGCACTCACGCCGAGTTCTGGTTAGGTTTAGAAAGGTTGGGGGAGTGTGTCTGCAGCGTAAAGATGCTCCATCTGTATTGTGGTGGGGGTGAGGTGTGTTTACAACTGAAGGCGCTGTCACGCTCGCTTGCGGTGACGGTAAGGACGCGGGACTGTGTGTATGAGGTGCTAGACCTGGTTCTCCGTGTGAAACAATATTCGCACTGTATATGCAACTCGGGCGAGTCTGTGATCAGACTTGTGTTAGCTTCGAAATGACGCGACAAATGAGCAACAAAGATCAATCTCACGAGGCGACCGCTTGGACGGAGGAAGTGTTGCTGCTGTCACTGAGGTTTGTGTATGACACGGTGAGGGTTAGGGTGCGCGCAGGAGCGTCTTGGCAGTTCAACAAATGGTCTATTTGTGTTGTGGTGAGGGTGAAGTGTGTCTACTACTACTGAAGGCGCTGTTGCGCTTGCTTGCAGTGGACTCATCACAGACTGGTTGCTGACTTGATGCGGCGTTGAAGAGTGAGTGGCAGCATGCATTTGAGTACACGGGGCGTGGCATACAGTGCACGTTCAATCAATTTCACATTTCGAATAAGTTCTGCGTAGCGTGCGGAGGTCGGAGAGTGGCGTTGGAGGTGCTGGACTTGTGTTTTGACTGGGTTGGGTCAGTGGCGGTAGCAACAGAGGGTGTACGTGGCTGAGAATGACAAGGCGAGGCTTGCGATTGAGTCGGAAGACTTGAGAAATGCAACAACGGGCGATTGACGGGTAAGGACTCGGGTTGCGCGTCCTCAGCGTCAAGCGTGACACTCGTGTGTCTGAGCGGGTGAGTCGACGCGTTCAATACTATGTTGAGCATCTGTTCACAAGTGACAGACTGAGATCGGGAACTGATTCGGAGTGCGTAATCTCACTCACTTTGACCCGGATGCACGTTTGACTTGTCGACGCAGAACTGGGGATCTGTGCACTCACGCCGAGTTCTGGTTAGGTTTAGAAAGGTTGGGGGAGTGTGTCTGCAGCGTAAAGATGCTCCATCTGTATTGTGGTGGGGGTGAGGTGTGTTTACAACTGAAGGCGCTGTCACGCTCGCTTGCGGTGACGGTAAGGACGCGGGACTGTGTGTATGAGGTGCTAGACCTGGTTCTCCGTGTGAAACAATATTCGCACTGTATATGCAACTCGGGCGAGTCTGTGATCAGACTTGTGTTAGCTTCGAAATGACGCGACAAATGAGCAACAAAGATCAATCTCACGAGGCGACCGCTTGGACGGAGGAAGTGTTGCTGCTGTCACTGAGGTTTGTGTATGACACGGTGAGGGTTAGGGTGCGCGCAGGAGCGTCTTGGCAGTTCAACAAATGGTCTATTTGTGTTGTGGTGAGGGTGAAGTGTGTCTACTACTACTGAAGGCGCTGTTGCGCTTGCTTGCAGTGGACTCATCACAGACTGGTTGCTGACTTGATGCGGCGTTGAAGAGTGAGTGGCAGCATGCATTTGAGTACACGGGGCGTGGCATACAGTGCACGTTCAATCAATTTCACATTTCGAATAAGTTCTGCGTAGCGTGCGGAGGTCGGAGAGTGGCGTTGGAGGTGCTGGACTTGTGTTTTGACTGGGTTGGGTCAGTGGCGGTAGCAACAGAGGGTGTACGTGGCTGAGAATGACAAGGCGAGGCTTGCGATTGAGTCGGAAGACTTGAGAAATGCAACAACGGGCGATTGACGGGTAAGGACTCGGGTTGCGCGTCCTCAGCGTCAAGCGTGACACTCGTGTGTCTGAGCGGGTGAGTCGACGCGTTCAATACTATGTTGAGCATCTGTTCACAAGTGACAGACTGAGATCGGGAACTGATTCGGAGTGCGTAATCTCACTCACTTTGACCCGGATGCACGTTTGACTTGTCGACGCAGAACTGGGGATCTGTGCACTCACGCCGAGTTCTGGTTAGGTTTAGAAAGGTTGGGGGAGTGTGTCTGCAGCGTAAAGATGCTCCATCTGTATTGTGGTGGGGGTGAGGTGTGTTTACAACTGAAGGCGCTGTCACGCTCGCTTGCGGTGACGGTAAGGACGCGGGACTGTGTGTATGAGGTGCTAGACCTGGTTCTCCGTGTGAAACAATATTCGCACTGTATATGCAACTCGGGCGAGTCTGTGATCAGACTTGTGTTAGCTTCGAAATGACGCGACAAATGAGCAACAAAGATCAATCTCACGAGGCGACCGCTTGGACGGAGGAAGTGTTGCTGCTGTCACTGAGGTTTGTGTATGACACGGTGAGGGTTAGGGTGCGCGCAGGAGCGTCTTGGCAGTTCAACAAATGGTCTATTTGTGTTGTGGTGAGGGTGAAGTGTGTCTACTACTACTGAAGGCGCTGTTGCGCTTGCTTGCAGTGGACTCATCACAGACTGGTTGCTGACTTGATGCGGCGTTGAAGAGTGAGTGGCAGCATGCATTTGAGTACACGGGGCGTGGCATACAGTGCACGTTCAATCAATTTCACATTTCGAATAAGTTCTGCGTAGCGTGCGGAGGTCGGAGAGTGGCGTTGGAGGTGCTGGACTTGTGTTTTGACTGGGTTGGGTCAGTGGCGGTAGCAACAGAGGGTGTACGTGGCTGAGAATGACAAGGCGAGGCTTGCGATTGAGTCGGAAGACTTGAGAAATGCAACAACGGGCGATTGACGGGTAAGGACTCGGGTTGCGCGTCCTCAGCGTCAAGCGTGACACTCGTGTGTCTGAGCGGGTGAGTCGACGCGTTCAATACTATGTTGAGCATCTGTTCACAAGTGACAGACTGAGATCGGGAACTGATTCGGAGTGCGTAATCTCACTCACTTTGACCCGGATGCACGTTTGACTTGTCGACGCAGAACTGGGGATCTGTGCACTCACGCCGAGTTCTGGTTAGGTTTAGAAAGGTTGGGGGAGTGTGTCTGCAGCGTAAAGATGCTCCATCTGTATTGTGGTGGGGGTGAGGTGTGTTTACAACTGAAGGCGCTGTCACGCTCGCTTGCGGTGACGGTAAGGACGCGGGACTGTGTGTATGAGGTGCTAGACCTGGTTCTCCGTGTGAAACAATATTCGCACTGTATATGCAACTCGGGCGAGTCTGTGATCAGACTTGTGTTAGCTTCGAAATGACGCGACAAATGAGCAACAAAGATCAATCTCACGAGGCGACCGCTTGGACGGAGGAAGTGTTGCTGCTGTCACTGAGGTTTGTGTATGACACGGTGAGGGTTAGGGTGCGCGCAGGAGCGTCTTGGCAGTTCAACAAATGGTCTATTTGTGTTGTGGTGAGGGTGAAGTGTGTCTACTACTACTGAAGGCGCTGTTGCGCTTGCTTGCAGTGGACTCATCACAGACTGGTTGCTGACTTGATGCGGCGTTGAAGAGTGAGTGGCAGCATGCATTTGAGTACACGGGGCGTGGCATACAGTGCACGTTCAATCAATTTCACATTTCGAATAAGTTCTGCGTAGCGTGCGGAGGTCGGAGAGTGGCGTTGGAGGTGCTGGACTTGTGTTTTGACTGGGTTGGGTCAGTGGCGGTAGCAACAGAGGGTGTACGTGGCTGAGAATGACAAGGCGAGGCTTGCGATTGAGTCGGAAGACTTGAGAAATGCAACAACGGGCGATTGACGGGTAAGGACTCGGGTTGCGCGTCCTCAGCGTCAAGCGTGACACTCGTGTGTCTGAGCGGGTGAGTCGACGCGTTCAATACTATGTTGAGCATCTGTTCACAAGTGACAGACTGAGATCGGGAACTGATTCGGAGTGCGTAATCTCACTCACTTTGACCCGGATGCACGTTTGACTTGTCGACGCAGAACTGGGGATCTGTGCACTCACGCCGAGTTCTGGTTAGGTTTAGAAAGGTTGGGGGAGTGTGTCTGCAGCGTAAAGATGCTCCATCTGTATTGTGGTGGGGGTGAGGTGTGTTTACAACTGAAGGCGCTGTCACGCTCGCTTGCGGTGACGGTAAGGACGCGGGACTGTGTGTATGAGGTGCTAGACCTGGTTCTCCGTGTGAAACAATATTCGCACTGTATATGCAACTCGGGCGAGTCTGTGATCAGACTTGTGTTAGCTTCGAAATGACGCGACAAATGAGCAACAAAGATCAATCTCACGAGGCGACCGCTTGGACGGAGGAAGTGTTGCTGCTGTCACTGAGGTTTGTGTATGACACGGTGAGGGTTAGGGTGCGCGCAGGAGCGTCTTGGCAGTTCAACAAATGGTCTATTTGTGTTGTGGTGAGGGTGAAGTGTGTCTACTACTACTGAAGGCGCTGTTGCGCTTGCTTGCAGTGGACTCATCACAGACTGGTTGCTGACTTGATGCGGCGTTGAAGAGTGAGTGGCAGCATGCATTTGAGTACACGGGGCGTGGCATACAGTGCACGTTCAATCAATTTCACATTTCGAATAAGTTCTGCGTAGCGTGCGGAGGTCGGAGAGTGGCGTTGGAGGTGCTGGACTTGTGTTTTGACTGGGTTGGGTCAGTGGCGGTAGCAACAGAGGGTGTACGTGGCTGAGAATGACAAGGCGAGGCTTGCGATTGAGTCGGAAGACTTGAGAAATGCAACAACGGGCGATTGACGGGTAAGGACTCGGGTTGCGCGTCCTCAGCGTCAAGCGTGACACTCGTGTGTCTGAGCGGGTGAGTCGACGCGTTCAATACTATGTTGAGCATCTGTTCACAAGTGACAGACTGAGATCGGGAACTGATTCGGAGTGCGTAATCTCACTCACTTTGACCCGGATGCACGTTTGACTTGTCGACGCAGAACTGGGGATCTGTGCACTCACGCCGAGTTCTGGTTAGGTTTAGAAAGGTTGGGGGAGTGTGTCTGCAGCGTAAAGATGCTCCATCTGTATTGTGGTGGGGGTGAGGTGTGTTTACAACTGAAGGCGCTGTCACGCTCGCTTGCGGTGACGGTAAGGACGCGGGACTGTGTGTATGAGGTGCTAGACCTGGTTCTCCGTGTGAAACAATATTCGCACTGTATATGCAACTCGGGCGAGTCTGTGATCAGACTTGTGTTAGCTTCGAAATGACGCGACAAATGAGCAACAAAGATCAATCTCACGAGGCGACCGCTTGGACGGAGGAAGTGTTGCTGCTGTCACTGAGGTTTGTGTATGACACGGTGAGGGTTAGGGTGCGCGCAGGAGCGTCTTGGCAGTTCAACAAATGGTCTATTTGTGTTGTGGTGAGGGTGAAGTGTGTCTACTACTACTGAAGGCGCTGTTGCGCTTGCTTGCAGTGGACTCATCACAGACTGGTTGCTGACTTGATGCGGCGTTGAAGAGTGAGTGGCAGCATGCATTTGAGTACACGGGGCGTGGCATACAGTGCACGTTCAATCAATTTCACATTTCGAATAAGTTCTGCGTAGCGTGCGGAGGTCGGAGAGTGGCGTTGGAGGTGCTGGACTTGTGTTTTGACTGGGTTGGGTCAGTGGCGGTAGCAACAGAGGGTGTACGTGGCTGAGAATGACAAGGCGAGGCTTGCGATTGAGTCGGAAGACTTGAGAAATGCAACAACGGGCGATTGACGGGTAAGGACTCGGGTTGCGCGTCCTCAGCGTCAAGCGTGACACTCGTGTGTCTGAGCGGGTGAGTCGACGCGTTCAATACTATGTTGAGCATCTGTTCACAAGTGACAGACTGAGATCGGGAACTGATTCGGAGTGCGTAATCTCACTCACTTTGACCCGGATGCACGTTTGACTTGTCGACGCAGAACTGGGGATCTGTGCACTCACGCCGAGTTCTGGTTAGGTTTAGAAAGGTTGGGGGAGTGTGTCTGCAGCGTAAAGATGCTCCATCTGTATTGTGGTGGGGGTGAGGTGTGTTTACAACTGAAGGCGCTGTCACGCTCGCTTGCGGTGACGGTAAGGACGCGGGACTGTGTGTATGAGGTGCTAGACCTGGTTCTCCGTGTGAAACAATATTCGCACTGTATATGCAACTCGGGCGAGTCTGTGATCAGACTTGTGTTAGCTTCGAAATGACGCGACAAATGAGCAACAAAGATCAATCTCACGAGGCGACCGCTTGGACGGAGGAAGTGTTGCTGCTGTCACTGAGGTTTGTGTATGACACGGTGAGGGTTAGGGTGCGCGCAGGAGCGTCTTGGCAGTTCAACAAATGGTCTATTTGTGTTGTGGTGAGGGTGAAGTGTGTCTACTACTACTGAAGGCGCTGTTGCGCTTGCTTGCAGTGGACTCATCACAGACTGGTTGCTGACTTGATGCGGCGTTGAAGAGTGAGTGGCAGCATGCATTTGAGTACACGGGGCGTGGCATACAGTGCACGTTCAATCAATTTCACATTTCGAATAAGTTCTGCGTAGCGTGCGGAGGTCGGAGAGTGGCGTTGGAGGTGCTGGACTTGTGTTTTGACTGGGTTGGGTCAGTGGCGGTAGCAACAGAGGGTGTACGTGGCTGAGAATGACAAGGCGAGGCTTGCGATTGAGTCGGAAGACTTGAGAAATGCAACAACGGGCGATTGACGGGTAAGGACTCGGGTTGCGCGTCCTCAGCGTCAAGCGTGACACTCGTGTGTCTGAGCGGGTGAGTCGACGCGTTCAATACTATGTTGAGCATCTGTTCACAAGTGACAGACTGAGATCGGGAACTGATTCGGAGTGCGTAATCTCACTCACTTTGACCCGGATGCACGTTTGACTTGTCGACGCAGAACTGGGGATCTGTGCACTCACGCCGAGTTCTGGTTAGGTTTAGAAAGGTTGGGGGAGTGTGTCTGCAGCGTAAAGATGCTCCATCTGTATTGTGGTGGGGGTGAGGTGTGTTTACAACTGAAGGCGCTGTCACGCTCGCTTGCGGTGACGGTAAGGACGCGGGACTGTGTGTATGAGGTGCTAGACCTGGTTCTCCGTGTGAAACAATATTCGCACTGTATATGCAACTCGGGCGAGTCTGTGATCAGACTTGTGTTAGCTTCGAAATGACGCGACAAATGAGCAACAAAGATCAATCTCACGAGGCGACCGCTTGGACGGAGGAAGTGTTGCTGCTGTCACTGAGGTTTGTGTATGACACGGTGAGGGTTAGGGTGCGCGCAGGAGCGTCTTGGCAGTTCAACAAATGGTCTATTTGTGTTGTGGTGAGGGTGAAGTGTGTCTACTACTACTGAAGGCGCTGTTGCGCTTGCTTGCAGTGGACTCATCACAGACTGGTTGCTGACTTGATGCGGCGTTGAAGAGTGAGTGGCAGCATGCATTTGAGTACACGGGGCGTGGCATACAGTGCACGTTCAATCAATTTCACATTTCGAATAAGTTCTGCGTAGCGTGCGGAGGTCGGAGAGTGGCGTTGGAGGTGCTGGACTTGTGTTTTGACTGGGTTGGGTCAGTGGCGGTAGCAACAGAGGGTGTACGTGGCTGAGAATGACAAGGCGAGGCTTGCGATTGAGTCGGAAGACTTGAGAAATGCAACAACGGGCGATTGACGGGTAAGGACTCGGGTTGCGCGTCCTCAGCGTCAAGCGTGACACTCGTGTGTCTGAGCGGGTGAGTCGACGCGTTCAATACTATGTTGAGCATCTGTTCACAAGTGACAGACTGAGATCGGGAACTGATTCGGAGTGCGTAATCTCACTCACTTTGACCCGGATGCACGTTTGACTTGTCGACGCAGAACTGGGGATCTGTGCACTCACGCCGAGTTCTGGTTAGGTTTAGAAAGGTTGGGGGAGTGTGTCTGCAGCGTAAAGATGCTCCATCTGTATTGTGGTGGGGGTGAGGTGTGTTTACAACTGAAGGCGCTGTCACGCTCGCTTGCGGTGACGGTAAGGACGCGGGACTGTGTGTATGAGGTGCTAGACCTGGTTCTCCGTGTGAAACAATATTCGCACTGTATATGCAACTCGGGCGAGTCTGTGATCAGACTTGTGTTAGCTTCGAAATGACGCGACAAATGAGCAACAAAGATCAATCTCACGAGGCGACCGCTTGGACGGAGGAAGTGTTGCTGCTGTCACTGAGGTTTGTGTATGACACGGTGAGGGTTAGGGTGCGCGCAGGAGCGTCTTGGCAGTTCAACAAATGGTCTATTTGTGTTGTGGTGAGGGTGAAGTGTGTCTACTACTACTGAAGGCGCTGTTGCGCTTGCTTGCAGTGGACTCATCACAGACTGGTTGCTGACTTGATGCGGCGTTGAAGAGTGAGTGGCAGCATGCATTTGAGTACACGGGGCGTGGCATACAGTGCACGTTCAATCAATTTCACATTTCGAATAAGTTCTGCGTAGCGTGCGGAGGTCGGAGAGTGGCGTTGGAGGTGCTGGACTTGTGTTTTGACTGGGTTGGGTCAGTGGCGGTAGCAACAGAGGGTGTACGTGGCTGAGAATGACAAGGCGAGGCTTGCGATTGAGTCGGAAGACTTGAGAAATGCAACAACGGGCGATTGACGGGTAAGGACTCGGGTTGCGCGTCCTCAGCGTCAAGCGTGACACTCGTGTGTCTGAGCGGGTGAGTCGACGCGTTCAATACTATGTTGAGCATCTGTTCACAAGTGACAGACTGAGATCGGGAACTGATTCGGAGTGCGTAATCTCACTCACTTTGACCCGGATGCACGTTTGACTTGTCGACGCAGAACTGGGGATCTGTGCACTCACGCCGAGTTCTGGTTAGGTTTAGAAAGGTTGGGGGAGTGTGTCTGCAGCGTAAAGATGCTCCATCTGTATTGTGGTGGGGGTGAGGTGTGTTTACAACTGAAGGCGCTGTCACGCTCGCTTGCGGTGACGGTAAGGACGCGGGACTGTGTGTATGAGGTGCTAGACCTGGTTCTCCGTGTGAAACAATATTCGCACTGTATATGCAACTCGGGCGAGTCTGTGATCAGACTTGTGTTAGCTTCGAAATGACGCGACAAATGAGCAACAAAGATCAATCTCACGAGGCGACCGCTTGGACGGAGGAAGTGTTGCTGCTGTCACTGAGGTTTGTGTATGACACGGTGAGGGTTAGGGTGCGCGCAGGAGCGTCTTGGCAGTTCAACAAATGGTCTATTTGTGTTGTGGTGAGGGTGAAGTGTGTCTACTACTACTGAAGGCGCTGTTGCGCTTGCTTGCAGTGGACTCATCACAGACTGGTTGCTGACTTGATGCGGCGTTGAAGAGTGAGTGGCAGCATGCATTTGAGTACACGGGGCGTGGCATACAGTGCACGTTCAATCAATTTCACATTTCGAATAAGTTCTGCGTAGCGTGCGGAGGTCGGAGAGTGGCGTTGGAGGTGCTGGACTTGTGTTTTGACTGGGTTGGGTCAGTGGCGGTAGCAACAGAGGGTGTACGTGGCTGAGAATGACAAGGCGAGGCTTGCGATTGAGTCGGAAGACTTGAGAAATGCAACAACGGGCGATTGACGGGTAAGGACTCGGGTTGCGCGTCCTCAGCGTCAAGCGTGACACTCGTGTGTCTGAGCGGGTGAGTCGACGCGTTCAATACTATGTTGAGCATCTGTTCACAAGTGACAGACTGAGATCGGGAACTGATTCGGAGTGCGTAATCTCACTCACTTTGACCCGGATGCACGTTTGACTTGTCGACGCAGAACTGGGGATCTGTGCACTCACGCCGAGTTCTGGTTAGGTTTAGAAAGGTTGGGGGAGTGTGTCTGCAGCGTAAAGATGCTCCATCTGTATTGTGGTGGGGGTGAGGTGTGTTTACAACTGAAGGCGCTGTCACGCTCGCTTGCGGTGACGGTAAGGACGCGGGACTGTGTGTATGAGGTGCTAGACCTGGTTCTCCGTGTGAAACAATATTCGCACTGTATATGCAACTCGGGCGAGTCTGTGATCAGACTTGTGTTAGCTTCGAAATGACGCGACAAATGAGCAACAAAGATCAATCTCACGAGGCGACCGCTTGGACGGAGGAAGTGTTGCTGCTGTCACTGAGGTTTGTGTATGACACGGTGAGGGTTAGGGTGCGCGCAGGAGCGTCTTGGCAGTTCAACAAATGGTCTATTTGTGTTGTGGTGAGGGTGAAGTGTGTCTACTACTACTGAAGGCGCTGTTGCGCTTGCTTGCAGTGGACTCATCACAGACTGGTTGCTGACTTGATGCGGCGTTGAAGAGTGAGTGGCAGCATGCATTTGAGTACACGGGGCGTGGCATACAGTGCACGTTCAATCAATTTCACATTTCGAATAAGTTCTGCGTAGCGTGCGGAGGTCGGAGAGTGGCGTTGGAGGTGCTGGACTTGTGTTTTGACTGGGTTGGGTCAGTGGCGGTAGCAACAGAGGGTGTACGTGGCTGAGAATGACAAGGCGAGGCTTGCGATTGAGTCGGAAGACTTGAGAAATGCAACAACGGGCGATTGACGGGTAAGGACTCGGGTTGCGCGTCCTCAGCGTCAAGCGTGACACTCGTGTGTCTGAGCGGGTGAGTCGACGCGTTCAATACTATGTTGAGCATCTGTTCACAAGTGACAGACTGAGATCGGGAACTGATTCGGAGTGCGTAATCTCACTCACTTTGACCCGGATGCACGTTTGACTTGTCGACGCAGAACTGGGGATCTGTGCACTCACGCCGAGTTCTGGTTAGGTTTAGAAAGGTTGGGGGAGTGTGTCTGCAGCGTAAAGATGCTCCATCTGTATTGTGGTGGGGGTGAGGTGTGTTTACAACTGAAGGCGCTGTCACGCTCGCTTGCGGTGACGGTAAGGACGCGGGACTGTGTGTATGAGGTGCTAGACCTGGTTCTCCGTGTGAAACAATATTCGCACTGTATATGCAACTCGGGCGAGTCTGTGATCAGACTTGTGTTAGCTTCGAAATGACGCGACAAATGAGCAACAAAGATCAATCTCACGAGGCGACCGCTTGGACGGAGGAAGTGTTGCTGCTGTCACTGAGGTTTGTGTATGACACGGTGAGGGTTAGGGTGCGCGCAGGAGCGTCTTGGCAGTTCAACAAATGGTCTATTTGTGTTGTGGTGAGGGTGAAGTGTGTCTACTACTACTGAAGGCGCTGTTGCGCTTGCTTGCAGTGGACTCATCACAGACTGGTTGCTGACTTGATGCGGCGTTGAAGAGTGAGTGGCAGCATGCATTTGAGTACACGGGGCGTGGCATACAGTGCACGTTCAATCAATTTCACATTTCGAATAAGTTCTGCGTAGCGTGCGGAGGTCGGAGAGTGGCGTTGGAGGTGCTGGACTTGTGTTTTGACTGGGTTGGGTCAGTGGCGGTAGCAACAGAGGGTGTACG
The DNA here is from genome assembly GCA_019915135.1 of Strobilurus pachycystidiatus. NCBI lineage: Eukaryota > Fungi > Basidiomycota > Agaricomycetes > Agaricales > Physalacriaceae > Strobilurus > Strobilurus pachycystidiatus. The sequence goes on from JAHLMK010000011.1 coordinate 1,721,831, forward strand.
TGGCTGAGAATGACAAGGCGAGGCTTGCGATTGAGTCGGAAGACTTGAGAAATGCAACAACGGGCGATTGACGGGTAAGGACTCGGGTTGCGCGTCCTCAGCGTCAAGCGTGACACTCGTGTGTCTGAGCGGGTGAGTCGACGCGTTCAATACTATGTTGAGCATCTGTTCACAAGTGACAGACTGAGATCGGGAACTGATTCGGAGTGCGTAATCTCACTCACTTTGACCCGGATGCACGTTTGACTTGTCGACGCAGAACTGGGGATCTGTGCACTCACGCCGAGTTCTGGTTAGGTTTAGAAAGGTTGGGGGAGTGTGTCTGCAGCGTAAAGATGCTCCATCTGTATTGTGGTGGGGGTGAGGTGTGTTTACAACTGAAGGCGCTGTCACGCTCGCTTGCGGTGACGGTAAGGACGCGGGACTGTGTGTATGAGGTGCTAGACCTGGTTCTCCGTGTGAAACAATATTCGCACTGTATATGCAACTCGGGCGAGTCTGTGATCAGACTTGTGTTAGCTTCGAAATGACGCGACAAATGAGCAACAAAGATCAATCTCACGAGGCGACCGCTTGGACGGAGGAAGTGTTGCTGCTGTCACTGAGGTTTGTGTATGACACGGTGAGGGTTAGGGTGCGCGCAGGAGCGTCTTGGCAGTTCAACAAATGGTCTATTTGTGTTGTGGTGAGGGTGAAGTGTGTCTACTACTACTGAAGGCGCTGTTGCGCTTGCTTGCAGTGGACTCATCACAGACTGGTTGCTGACTTGATGCGGCGTTGAAGAGTGAGTGGCAGCATGCATTTGAGTACACGGGGCGTGGCATACAGTGCACGTTCAATCAATTTCACATTTCGAATAAGTTCTGCGTAGCGTGCGGAGGTCGGAGAGTGGCGTTGGAGGTGCTGGACTTGTGTTTTGACTGGGTTGGGTCAGTGGCGGTAGCAACAGAGGGTGTACGTGGCTGAGAATGACAAGGCGAGGCTTGCGATTGAGTCGGAAGACTTGAGAAATGCAACAACGGGCGATTGACGGGTAAGGACTCGGGTTGCGCGTCCTCAGCGTCAAGCGTGACACTCGTGTGTCTGAGCGGGTGAGTCGACGCGTTCAATACTATGTTGAGCATCTGTTCACAAGTGACAGACTGAGATCGGGAACTGATTCGGAGTGCGTAATCTCACTCACTTTGACCCGGATGCACGTTTGACTTGTCGACGCAGAACTGGGGATCTGTGCACTCACGCCGAGTTCTGGTTAGGTTTAGAAAGGTTGGGGGAGTGTGTCTGCAGCGTAAAGATGCTCCATCTGTATTGTGGTGGGGGTGAGGTGTGTTTACAACTGAAGGCGCTGTCACGCTCGCTTGCGGTGACGGTAAGGACGCGGGACTGTGTGTATGAGGTGCTAGACCTGGTTCTCCGTGTGAAACAATATTCGCACTGTATATGCAACTCGGGCGAGTCTGTGATCAGACTTGTGTTAGCTTCGAAATGACGCGACAAATGAGCAACAAAGATCAATCTCACGAGGCGACCGCTTGGACGGAGGAAGTGTTGCTGCTGTCACTGAGGTTTGTGTATGACACGGTGAGGGTTAGGGTGCGCGCAGGAGCGTCTTGGCAGTTCAACAAATGGTCTATTTGTGTTGTGGTGAGGGTGAAGTGTGTCTACTACTACTGAAGGCGCTGTTGCGCTTGCTTGCAGTGGACTCATCACAGACTGGTTGCTGACTTGATGCGGCGTTGAAGAGTGAGTGGCAGCATGCATTTGAGTACACGGGGCGTGGCATACAGTGCACGTTCAATCAATTTCACATTTCGAATAAGTTCTGCGTAGCGTGCGGAGGTCGGAGAGTGGCGTTGGAGGTGCTGGACTTGTGTTTTGACTGGGTTGGGTCAGTGGCGGTAGCAACAGAGGGTGTACGTGGCTGAGAATGACAAGGCGAGGCTTGCGATTGAGTCGGAAGACTTGAGAAATGCAACAACGGGCGATTGACGGGTAAGGACTCGGGTTGCGCGTCCTCAGCGTCAAGCGTGACACTCGTGTGTCTGAGCGGGTGAGTCGACGCGTTCAATACTATGTTGAGCATCTGTTCACAAGTGACAGACTGAGATCGGGAACTGATTCGGAGTGCGTAATCTCACTCACTTTGACCCGGATGCACGTTTGACTTGTCGACGCAGAACTGGGGATCTGTGCACTCACGCCGAGTTCTGGTTAGGTTTAGAAAGGTTGGGGGAGTGTGTCTGCAGCGTAAAGATGCTCCATCTGTATTGTGGTGGGGGTGAGGTGTGTTTACAACTGAAGGCGCTGTCACGCTCGCTTGCGGTGACGGTAAGGACGCGGGACTGTGTGTATGAGGTGCTAGACCTGGTTCTCCGTGTGAAACAATATTCGCACTGTATATGCAACTCGGGCGAGTCTGTGATCAGACTTGTGTTAGCTTCGAAATGACGCGACAAATGAGCAACAAAGATCAATCTCACGAGGCGACCGCTTGGACGGAGGAAGTGTTGCTGCTGTCACTGAGGTTTGTGTATGACACGGTGAGGGTTAGGGTGCGCGCAGGAGCGTCTTGGCAGTTCAACAAATGGTCTATTTGTGTTGTGGTGAGGGTGAAGTGTGTCTACTACTACTGAAGGCGCTGTTGCGCTTGCTTGCAGTGGACTCATCACAGACTGGTTGCTGACTTGATGCGGCGTTGAAGAGTGAGTGGCAGCATGCATTTGAGTACACGGGGCGTGGCATACAGTGCACGTTCAATCAATTTCACATTTCGAATAAGTTCTGCGTAGCGTGCGGAGGTCGGAGAGTGGCGTTGGAGGTGCTGGACTTGTGTTTTGACTGGGTTGGGTCAGTGGCGGTAGCAACAGAGGGTGTACGTGGCTGAGAATGACAAGGCGAGGCTTGCGATTGAGTCGGAAGACTTGAGAAATGCAACAACGGGCGATTGACGGGTAAGGACTCGGGTTGCGCGTCCTCAGCGTCAAGCGTGACACTCGTGTGTCTGAGCGGGTGAGTCGACGCGTTCAATACTATGTTGAGCATCTGTTCACAAGTGACAGACTGAGATCGGGAACTGATTCGGAGTGCGTAATCTCACTCACTTTGACCCGGATGCACGTTTGACTTGTCGACGCAGAACTGGGGATCTGTGCACTCACGCCGAGTTCTGGTTAGGTTTAGAAAGGTTGGGGGAGTGTGTCTGCAGCGTAAAGATGCTCCATCTGTATTGTGGTGGGGGTGAGGTGTGTTTACAACTGAAGGCGCTGTCACGCTCGCTTGCGGTGACGGTAAGGACGCGGGACTGTGTGTATGAGGTGCTAGACCTGGTTCTCCGTGTGAAACAATATTCGCACTGTATATGCAACTCGGGCGAGTCTGTGATCAGACTTGTGTTAGCTTCGAAATGACGCGACAAATGAGCAACAAAGATCAATCTCACGAGGCGACCGCTTGGACGGAGGAAGTGTTGCTGCTGTCACTGAGGTTTGTGTATGACACGGTGAGGGTTAGGGTGCGCGCAGGAGCGTCTTGGCAGTTCAACAAATGGTCTATTTGTGTTGTGGTGAGGGTGAAGTGTGTCTACTACTACTGAAGGCGCTGTTGCGCTTGCTTGCAGTGGACTCATCATAGACTGGTTGCTGACTTGATGCGGCGTTGAAGAGTGAGTGGCAGCATGCATTTGAGTACACGGGGCGTGGCATACAGTGCACGTTCAATCAATTTCACATTTACCCTTCCTCAGATACTACGGAGTAAAAAAAAAAAAATTACCGGGAAAGTTTGAGTGAGAAAGTTGTAGATATAGCCTATATAAAGTACTGTTCAAAATATCAGACGATATTATTATACTTTGACGGAGATATGGAGCAATCTTTATGTGGCGCACGATCATCTTGTGATCACCAACCTCGGACTTTTAACACATGAAACACACCTAGACGGCTGCAAATAGGCTGCACCATGCCTGGGAATGACTTACAATAATATATATATCTGTCTTTGTGAGATATCGTTGGCCGTCGTTGGTTCTCGTTGGGTCTCGTTGGGCCTCGTTGGTTCTCGTTGGTTCTCGTTCGGTGTCGTTGGCTCCCGTCATCACATGTCCGTTACTAAAAACAAATATATCCACACACATCATTTTCTTATCTCTTACCATCATCATCAATGCCGGCTAACGCAGATCCAGCGGCGCCAGATACCGCAGATGCTCCAGCCACCACTGGTATGTATGCACCAACCCCACATTAATTCCCTGACCTAAGCCAGGCAGCTGGTGATGATCAGAATCCTGCGCCTGATCCTCACACACCTAGCTAGCTCACACCGCGACATATATATATGTCGCGCTGGAACCCTAGCCTAGGGTCCCCGCGACCTATCCAGCGACCATTCCGCTCCCCAGCTGCACTATTCCACATCACTACCTGCCAATGTGGGGCTCAACGTACTTCATGTAGCCACATCGGAACCTCTCAATGTGGTGATGGCCTCATTCACTGCACTCACAACAGCCGCCGCCCACTCAACCTCGTTCTCGTCCAACTAGAATAGCTTACCGCCCAGCAACCACAGGTTTTGTGCAACTCAAATAGCGTACCGCCCAGCAATCACAGATTTTGCGCGACTCGGATAGCTTACCGCCCAGCGACCACAAGTTTTGCGCGACGCAGGGTTAGGGTTAGGGGTTAGGGGGTTAGGGTTAGGGGGTTAGGGTTAGGGGGTTAGGGTT